>AP025049.1:19106061-19281313 GCA_036186865.1 Eustoma russellianum
TATATATATATACACGGCTTAAGGTATTAAGAATATAAAATCATGGTATATATATATATACGACATATTATATATATATACATATATTTATACACATTCAGCCTTAAGGCCATTTGTGTAATATAATGAATTAAGCTTCATGTTATGTAGAATATGTGGAAATGAATAAAGTATGGTATAAGTGTAGGTAGTTGTATGTGAAGAATTAAAGGATCTAGGAATTAAAAGTCAATTTCCTTAAGTGTTGGAATATGAGTTGTATTTGGAGAATACAAATTAAGAAAGTGGTGTTGAATGAAAAATGAAGAAAGTGGGCTGTTTTAGCCTCATGGCCGAATGGCCTTTTGTTGGTCAAAGTGTGAATCCCTTTAAGTTATGATATGTAGGATGGAAATAAGTAAGTGGTGTTATAAGATGTAGTTTACCATAACACCTCATACGAACAAGTCTCATGCTGCACGAAGATAAAGTTTGAAAGTTGTTTTACGCATATCATGTTTTAAAGTTCATATGCATGTGAATAATAAACGCGAGACGATCGATTTCATTGACACACGATACGTTATGTTCATGATTATGACTATGTTATGTTCGCCGGCGTGACATCGGTATCGGGTGATAGATGTCAGGGGCATATGATTACGTATATGGCCGAGTGTAACACCGGGTCTGGGACACGGGATCTCTGTCATAGCGCGTCACCGTTAGTACATGTACATATGTTTATGATGTTTTATGTCGTATATGTACTACATGGGAAATCGATCGGTATGTCGTGTGTTATTATTCTTATGAAAAGTGCTATAGCCAATGATGAAAATGTTATGTCTTCACGTTATGAAAATGTCATGTTATGCAAGTTATGAATATGTCATTTTACGCAAGTTATGAAAATCTTATCAATTTATGAAATGTCATGTTTATGAAAAGCCATGTTTACTAAAAGCCATTTTATGAAAAGTCACGTTTTATGCATCATGTCATGATCATGCCCTTAGGTGGTGATTAGTATATTTATACAATCATGATGCCTTAAGATGACTAAGGAAGATTATGTACGTAGAGGTGATGGTTATAAGTTATGACCTTAGTATAAGATGGTTTAGTGTTCAAGCATGGAAGGTAGGCTAAGGATATGCTGAGGAAGAATGATATGATCCATAAGGTATGATGCAAAATCTTATGTTCTGTTTTACCCTTATATATAATACTGTCATTTGTAAATGAAGATGTAATTATATATATGGTTACTTTATTACTACTTGTTTCCCCATGTATGATCCACATGAAGTATCTATAAAGAATACTTGCTGAGCGATTAAAAGATGGTGGTTATCGCTCATACTTGCCTCTTAACATTTCAGAGAACAGGGACCCTAATGCCATGTTCATTGAGGAGGAACCCCAGATAGAGTATCTGTGAGCAAAGATTTAGGCTGAAGCTATGTACCTGTGGTGTGAGCTTTATTTATTGTGATGTAATAAAATTATCGTGAGAAGTTGTATTTGTGGATGTGTGGATTTGAACGGTTTGTAATAATAATATGCGTGTCATGAGTTTATTTTAAGATGCTTCCGCTATATCGATTACAATTCATGTCGACATGCACATGTATAGTATCGACGCCTTGTACTCTATGGAGTAGAGTCTGGCGGGTGCACTGAGCCGGAACTCTGGTTTCGGGCGGGGCGCTACATAGAGACAAGTAGGCTTGAACACACATATGAAGGTATAGTGAAACTTTCTAAGTTGCTACTATGGAGAAGGAAGTTATGGATTGAATCCTATGAGGACGAGAGCATCTTGTGGGATGTTAGTATTGACTAAGTTAAATTGTATTGGAATGAAACATGTTCAGATACACTGTTTAAGGGATTAGTTTTGTGAATAAGATGTTAAGTTGATATTGTAGTACACATAAGCACTGTTTATAGAGAGTTACTGATGGCAGCAGATATGAGTTTCATATCAAGTGACGATTAGGGTCGTGGAACCCCTTAGTATGGCGACAATACCCTTAAGCTTGATTCGAGAACTATAGAAAGATTAGGTTATGATTTAACAAGCGGACCTTGTCGTTATACATGGAATGCTTTTGGAAACTTAGTCCGTGTGGAGAAGCAGTGGTAATATGGTTGAAAGAAAAAGGAGGCGAGTGATCACACGTAAAAGGACAGTGGACTAATCATACAGAGCAGGAAGTGATATGGGAGCTCGAAGAAGATGCACGGAGGAAGAGTCCGCACTTGTACGACCAAAGTATGCAAGTTTGAAGGACGAAACTTATCGTAATAGGGGAAGAATGTTATGCCCACAACTTTAGGCATACAAAAAAGAATAATGGAAATAAAAAGTTATAAAAAATATAAATAATAGGAAAAGGAAAATATTAAGTATAGGATAAAAGTTATATTAAGTTATTTGGATTTGAATATGAAAAGTGAGATAGAAATTAAATGGTAAGTAATAAAGTTTAGCCAAAGACAAATTTACCTTAAGTATACTTTCTATATCTATTAGGAAGCATCTCACTACCTATATATACATATACCTAACTAAAACCAAACCCTAACCACACCCCCCCTAAGCAGCCGGCCCATACCTCCCTACTCATCCTGAAAAATTCAGCCACCACCCCCAATTGAAGAAGCCGGCCAGCACCAAATAAGAGAAGAAAGGAGATTATTTTCCCTACACCAATTAGGAACCCTAATATTACATATACATAAAAACCATACCCCAACCCATACACAACCACAAATAAACGACAGCACACCATCCACCTAAACAGCCTGGCCGACCGACTTATTAAAGGAAGATAAGGAGACTTTGTTTCATCCACTGAAAACCCCAGGGGATAAATCGGTATAGTATATACGGATCCAAGTAAGTATCCTACCTGTGTTTACTATGAATTTGTGAAATCCATAATTATATTTTGTATAAAATGATAGAATATACATAAGTATATGTGAATGCATAGATGAATGTATATACTTGTTGGTACGTGGCCAAATATATATATATGTGTATATATATATGTGTGTGTATGTGCCGTTGGATATATCATCATCTGGACCCAGTATATCTCAACGACAGCAAAGCTATCGTTAGGGTCTGGGAGGGAAGTGGTAGGCAGACAATACCTCTATCCCAAGGGGTAGAGAGTCTGATTCCGGTGAGACCCCCGGCACTATATATACCTGCATGAATGACATGATAATAGAGATATGCTGTGCTAGTGTGTTAGTGAGGAAATTCAAGAAATACAAAGAAAAGACTTCGATTTTAAAATACACATCACGTGTATATGTACATGTAATGTAAAACAATGGTATAACATACGCAACCAAGTGGAAAGTCAACTTAAAGCGTAGATAGTGTCTATGCATATCTATGTCCCTAAATATACTCTAAAGTATCCCTATATATGATCTATACCTTGTTAACCTTAATCTTATGTCTCCATGAACTCCTATCCTGGACCATGTCCTGAGAGAGGTGCAAATCTAGTAGGTCGTGTCTTATCTGCTCATCTCAAGTCAGTTTGGGTCTGCCTTTACACCTGTTCCCCTCTACAAATGAGGCTTTCAATTAATCTGACCGACGCCATTGTCTGTCTCTGCTTGACATGCCCAAACCATCTCATTCTGCCCTCCCTTATCTCATCTACTATACTAGCCACGCCTAATCTTTCTCGAAACACCTCGTTTCTGATCCGGTCTAGCCTTATATGCCCACACATCCATCTTAACATCATCATCTCTGCCACTTCCATCTTCTGTAATTGTGACCTCTTGATGGCCCAGCAGTCTGTCCCATATAGCATTGCCGGTCGCACTGTCACCCTATAAAATTTTCCTTTTAATTTAGTTGGGAAATTTTTGTCACATAGCACCCCTGAGGCCGCCCTCTATCTACACCAGCCTGCTTGAACTCGATGTGCTACATCATTATCTATGTCGTCATTCTGCTGCACAAATGATCCTAGGTACTTAAACTTACTTACCTGTGCTACCACTTGACCATCGATGGTGAGCTGACTATGCTCACTGTCTGCTACACCGCTGAAGTTGCAGTACAGATACTCGGTCTTAGAACGATTAATTTTTAAGCCTTTTCTCTCTCAAACACCTCTCTGCTGCTCTAGTCTCATACTCAGGGTATGTCTACTTTCTGTAACTAATACAATATCGTCAGCAAAAAGCATACACCACGGAACTGCCTCCTGTATCAGCTTTGACAACTCGTCAAGGACAACTGAAAAAAAAGGGCTCAACGCAGACCCTTGATGGAGACCGACCTCTACCGGAAAGAAGTCTCTATTCCCCACAGGAGTACGAACGGTTGTTTTTGTCCTAGCATACATATCTCTAATTATGTCTATATACTTCATAGGGATCCCTCTTGCATCCAGACTATCCCATATCAGGCAACGTGGCACACTATCATACGCTTTTTCAAGATGGATAAAAACCATATGTAAATCGCGCTTCTTCTCCCTATACTTCTCCATTAATCTCCTGAGAATGTGTATTGCTTTTGTAGTTGACCTTCCTGGCATAAAACCAAATTGGTTCACCGTAACCTGAGTTTCTCTCCTAATTCGAGTGTCGATTACTCTCTCCCATAACTTCATGGTATGACTTAGCAACTTAATCCCTCTATAATTCCCACAACACTGTGCGTCTCCTTTGTTCTTATGTAAGGGGACCACGACACTCTTTCTCCACTCATCTGGCATCTTTCCTATTTTGTAAATACAGTTGAACAGAGTAGTTAGCTATTGGACTTCTTCCTTTCCGAAATACTTCCATGCCTCAATGGGTATGTTATCTAGGCCGATCGCTTTAGATCTTCCCATCCTCTTCAGTGCTCTCATCACCTCTCCTTGTGTGATGTTCTGATAGTCGGAGTTATTATGTTGTCATTGTTGGTTAGTAGTGCTTTCTCATTCTTCGTAGTCGGCACTACTGCCGTTGAAAAGATTGTGAAAGTATGTTTGCCATTTCAACTTGATGTCTTGTACTTTGACTAACACATATCCATTTTCTCCTTTTATAAACTTCCCGCCTCCTAGGTCCTGCCTCTTTCGATCCCTAACTTTGGCAATCTTGAACAATCATATTCTCCTTCTTTTGTTTCTAGTCTCTCATACATCCTTTTATAAGCTGCAGTCTTTGCCTCTGTCACTGCCTTCTTCGCCTCTTTCCTTGCGATTTTGTAATTCTCCTTCAATCGCACTTTTCTTCCCCAATGGTGCAGCTTAACAGCTCTCTAAAAATCTTTTGTTTGTCTTTTATTTTTTGTTGCACATCCTCGTTCCACCACCACGTCTCTTTATGTACGGTCTTCTTTCTAGTTGTTACCCCGAGCGTTTCTCTCGCTGCTTGAGTAATAGTAGTCGATATAGCTTCCCACATCTGATTTGTGTCATCACCTAGACGATCTAGTTTCGCAGAGATTACCTTGTCTCTGAATATATTAATTTTTTTGTCCTTCAAACTTCCCCATCGAATTTCGGGTGAGACATTTCCAACCCCCTTACTCAGCTTTTGGCTCAATGCTATAACTACCACTAATAAACGGTATTGCATCACTGCTGTCTCTCCTGGTATAATCTTGCAGTCCCTCCACAACCGTCAGTCTTCACGCCTCATCAGAAAATAGTCGATCTGCGTGTTACGTCCTCCGCTGTTAAACATGATCAAATGTGATTCTTTTTTCTTAAAAAACGAGTTTATAATGCCTAGGTCATGGGCTACTGCTAAGTCTACCAGATCTCTACCCTGTTCGTTTCTATCTCCAGAACCAAACCCGCCATGTACCGCCTGAAAAACATTGCTATTCTTTCCAATATGTTCATTAAAATCACCTCCGGTAAAGATTCGTTTCTCCTTGTGTATTGCCTTTAACACTACATCTAAGCAATCCCAAAACCTTTTCTTCTCCTGTTCTCCTGTCCCACTTGGGGTGCGTAGGCGCAAATCACTGCCACTACCTCCTTATTTCGTACTAAGTTCAACATCATAATTCTATCATTATATCTAATCACATCAATCACATTCGTGTGTAATTCTATCTTTACTAGGAATCCTATCCCATTCTTGGTCCCATCTGACCCTGAATACAACAACTTATACTTATTACACTCTTTACCTTTATTCCCTTTGCACCTAGTTTCTTGGAGGCATGCTATATCTATCTTACGTCTCTTAAGTGTATCTATAACCTCAAACAATTTACCATTTAATTTTCCTACATTCCAAGAGGCTACCCTTAGACTATCTTCATTTGGTGAATAGTATTTTCGGCCAGGAGCTGTTGATGGCATAGGATTATGACCCAATTGTTATCAGTACAAGAATCACAATATATGGAATTTGTATGACTTTATGTTGGAATAAATTGGTGAATTAGTATTGATTTTTGGAGGTATATGATAGTGGTATAAGTTGGGAATTTGTATGATTTGATGATACGAATATGTTGGAAATTGAAAAAGGGGTGCTTCACGTGCATGGCAGCGAGTGTTTCGGTGTAGTCATTAGGCATGAATTATACTCGCTGTCTGGGGTATTAGAATGGGGAAAATACGGGTGGTGTGAGTTTTGGAGAGAGTATGAGGGGTAAGAAGTGTGGGAGAGTGAAATTAGGGTTTCAGAAAATAAGAGAAGGGTTGGTTGAGGTAGTGGGGGCTGGCGGTGGTTCTGGAGGGGCTGTGCAATGTGGGTCGAGGGTGTTTGGGTGAGAGATGAGGTGAGTTGGGTAGTAGGTTAGGGGAAAAGTGGACTGATGGAGGAACGTGTATGTATATAGGTGTATTTGCACATGTATAGGTGTGAGTGTGTATATATATATATATATATTTTTGAAAATAGGCCTCGCTTATGGCGGAGGAAAACCGTAGTACATAAAAGTGTGTAGTCGCATTAAACAATTATCAACTTCCAGTGAATATATGATATGCCGCATTAAAACCTTGTCAAGTAAAACCACCCTTGTGGATAAAACCTTGACGAAGGAAAAAGCGTACATATTTATATCATTGGAAAGCTGATAGGCGCTACCGATAAAGTAACTAAGCATGATGCTAATATTACATAGAATTAAAATGGATAAAAGCCAAAAAACAGTAGATGCTTGGCAACATCTCCGATAGTCAGGAATCGCTGCAGTGATCAAGAAACTTAGTGCCGTCCGTAACTGGTGTCCGCCAACATGTGTAAAGTAGGAGCGTCCAGGGAAAAAACCGTCTGTGATTGTGCTGAGCAAAAGGTGGCTCCGTCCATGCATCACCAAAAAAGAAGAGCGTATTAAACCCACAAATCATGTGTAATAAACGTGTGGCTTGTAAAGGAAAAAAGAACATACCGACCCTGCCTGTACCTAGCAGGATACAGGCAGCGTGAATATAAGTAAGCCAATCCATATGGAAGACGCAATATGTGTATAAAACCGCCTCAAAGGATAGTAAACATTGAAGATGAGGAAACAGGGACTCACCGAGTCTGCCTATACCTAGGAGGGTACAGGCAGAGATGTTGTAAAACCTGCCAATCCTTATGAAAGACGTCCGTGAGGCGAGACGACGTCATCATGAGTAAAACCGTTTGTGTCGTTTGCCATGCAGCGTTGAAAACAACCAGCGCATCAGAAGGTGGACAGAAATGTACCATGCAAGAATATAATAGGGAAAACGTATCGGGGCTGCCTGTATTTAACAAAATACAGGCAGAAAATAGAGTAGCATGCCAATCCATATGGAAGCCCAAAGTTAATGAATGCGTATGTTTGGAATCGATAGATCCAAAGTGACAGCCGCCCGGACCATTTGAGGCAGATTGCGAGCCGTAAAATAGCTCGGAGTCGGCGATGTCATAGCATGCTGGGCTAGGTAATGGGCCGCCATGTTAGCCTCTCGGTAGACATGTGTGATCTCCAACCGATGAGTATTCACTAGGGACTGTAGCAGGCAAAGATGATAGTTGCCATAGACTGGTTGTGGCTGACGTAATCGAAGTGTGATTTGAGCACAGTCAGTCTCCAGAACAATTTTGCGATATAATGGGAGGAAATAGAGGAGCCCGAACAAGGTAGCCTGAATTTCCGCCATCAATGGTGTGCAGGAAGGTAATCGGAAGGAGATCGCGCGGACGCATGTGCCCGATGGATCCCGTAGTATTACCCCGCCAGCCGAAAAGTGGCGGCCCACCGCTGCATCAACATTCAGTTTAAATTTCCCAGGTGGTGGAGTGAGCCATCTAACAATTTTAAGACGGGGCGGCCGTAGATAGGGAATCCATGGTAGAGAAAGGGGAGGCCCTGCTGCTAGTTTGGATCCATGCAATGTTTGAAACCACATGTAGATATCAAAATTTGTTGCATTTCTGAGAGCTTCATGCGAGAAACTCGTCATCTCGCCATATACTAGGCTAGTGTAACTGCGCCAAATATTGTGAACCAATATACCCGGGACCACTATTTTCAGAACTCCAATGATCGAAGAGGTTGTTGAACGATACCACCAAGTCAGCAAATGTTGACGGAGAGTCAGCGTTGTGGGGGAGATGATATTTAATTCTGTTGCAAAAAAGATCCATAGACGACGTACTGGAGGACAATAGAGAAAGATATGATCAACCGTAGCTGAACGCAGCTTGCAAAAGGGACATCGAGTAGGACGAGCAGCCGCGTATCGACCAATGTAGTCTTCCAGAGGAAGAGCTGAGTGAAAAATACGCCATAGAAGGAGCTTCGTGACAGGTGAATGATATTTAAACCATATAAATTTCGACGAAATAACCTTCGCAGCAGGAGGCCGACAAATATCATAGGCAGATTTTAAAGTGAATTCGCCCGTAGTCGACGGTTTCCAGAAGAGATGAGTACCCAAATCCAATGTCTGAGCCGAGCAGGATGTATGGGTGCGACAAATAAGCTTCCAAATGGGAGAATCCTGCAACCTTGGATGATAGTCCCCTCTGCGGCCATATTTAAACCTCAGATACCGACTCCATAAGGTATCCTGCTTATGATAAAGCCACCAAATTCGGCAATTGTAGGCTTGTTGAAGATAATTCAGATCCCTTAGACCAAGGCCACCCTCATCAGTTGGAGTTGCTAATTTCGACCAAGCTACCCAATGATATTTTTTCCCCCAATAAAAGGATGCCATCTTTCTATGTATCATTCGAATGACGGATTTAGGTAAGCCTCCAGCTGCAAGGATATGGAGGGGTAGCGCAGAGATGACTGAACTTAATAAAACCAACCTGCCTGCCATTGAGAGAAGTCGGGAGTGCCAACCTTGCAGACGATCATCAATATGCTGGATTAACGTAGTACAGTATCGGGAGAGATTAATACCTCTATGAAGATGGGAGCCCAGATATCGAAAAGGTAGCCCAGTGAGCCGCATTCCCATCAGGTCTTGGAAGGAGCGACAGCGACTAGACGATATGTTTGACGAGGGAATGATGTTACTCTTCTGATAGTTTATTTTCTGACCCGAAGCTGTTTCGTAATCTGTTAAGAAGGCGCGAAAACGCAATAAGTTGCGTCGGGTACCCTGCAGAAATATAAGTAGATCATCCGCATAGGCCAGATGCGTGATCGTAAATGGAATACGACCTAGGCGGAACGGTAATATATGTCCCGATGTAACTAAAAAATTTAGTCCTCGACTGAACCCCTCAGAAGCCAAAATAAATAGAAGGGGGGATAAAGGATCCCCTTGCTTCACTCCTCTTCTCGGCCGAAACTTAGGAGATGGCTCTCCATTGATCAATACAGAAAATGTTGTTGCTCGGAGATGATTGATAATGATCCGATTAAAGAAATCAGAAAACCCAAACTGGCGCAGCAAATGCTCCAAATAGTCCCAACTCACCCGATCGAATGCTTTCATCATATCTAATTTCAAACATAATTGAGATCCACCTCTATCCAACATATGAATCATTTCCCGCGCTAATAAGACTTGAGTGGAAATATCATGTCGGGGAAGGAAACCTGTTTGTTCTGGCGAAATCAATTTGAGAAGAAGTGTGCTCAATCGTGTCGCAATGATACGGGTACAAATCTTACTCAAAAAATTTGTAAGACATATTGGGTGAAAATCACTAAATGTCGCTGGCGTTTGCGTCTTAGGGATCAAGGTGATTAACGCACTCGCCATTACTATCGGCTGTGGTACCCTTAGGAAAAATTCCTGTACTGCTTTGACCACATCTGAGTGTATGATAGTCCAACAAGACCTATAGAAACCCCCATGAAAACCATCCGGACCTGCAGCACTCTGTGAATCAAGATGCTATACCGCCTGCTTTACCTCCGCCTCCAACGGTATCTGTGTCAACATCATATTGTCAAAATCTGTTACCAGTCGAGGAATATGTGAAAGTATAGTCGAGTGATTATAGGTTGGTTCAGAGGCAAACAACTCCCGATAAAAGGAGACCGCAGCCGCCTTAATGTCTGCCGAATCTGTCAATATTGTGCCTGCAGCTGTGCCTATTTGCTGAATGCGCAAAGATGTTCTCTTCCCCTTAACCACTGAGTGAAAGTATTTTGAGTTAGCGTCACCGTCCTTTAGCCACTTGACTCGAGCTTTCTGTTTCCAAAATTGCAATTCATAAGCCGAAGCCTGCAAATACTCCGCCTTGGAGCGCTGATATGCCTCCCTGTTGTCCACGGTTGGATTAGCGTCCCAGGCAGCCTCTGCATGATTTAGCTGTGTCTCTGCATGAGCCAAATTGCTAAAGATATTCCCAAAGATGTCTTTATTCCACCGCTGAATATCTTTTTTAAATGCGAACAATTTTTGATAGAAACCGTGCATTCCACCAATAGTCGGATAAGATGACCAGGACTGTGTCATGTAATGGTGAAAGTCCGGATGATGAAGCCACGCATCCAAAAAACGGAAAGATTTTCTTCCTGCTGTGACACCATGTCGACATAATAATATCGGTAAGTCGGATTGATTTCTATTTTATCGAGCGCTGCAGATGTAACTATCTCCTGATTTGCATCCTCCACAATTCTCCTTCGGGCTAGGACAGTGGAGGCTCTCAGGGCCAGTATGGCCTTTTGGCACCAAGATAATAGTTGAAAATTTTTAAGCACACTGGTACAAAAACGTTGGTGTAACTTAGTGTTATGATCCGTGACTTTCCTACGTAAACATTGCATGCAAACTCCATGCAATACAAACAGACACACACATGTTAACAAACACATAAAACAATAAAATATTTATATACATATTACATTACATATACACGACGGGAGTTAGGAAAAAGGAAATAAAATAAAACAAAAATAATACATAGGATCCTAATATGATTAGGTTATGGATAGTAGATAAAGTTTAATCAAATTACAAATTCAAATTAGAACAAGATAACCTAAATATCTTTGGAGTTTATCTAATATACACCTATATCTATACCCACCTAATACACAAATCAAATCTCCCTATATTCATTAAACAAATTTCGGCCAGCCTGCAAAATACTCCAGCCGGCCCTAGTTCTTCAATTGCAGCCATTCTGCTGCAAATTTTAAGAAGCATCAGCCCAAAATTTACCCCATCAATTGGCTGTTTTTCTTTCCTCATTAGCAAGAGCAGAGGCAGCATTCTAAGGTAAGAATAAACAATGTTTGTTATTTATTATTTTGACAACAATTCTCTATATGTATATATCTACAAATATACAAACATTCTAACCCTACCTCCCAATATCAAAAAAAGGCCGGCCACCCTTCCGAAATACCCCAGCCAGCTGCCACCTCTAGGAGCAAGGAGCCAAATTTTTGTCCGTTCAACCCTGATTCTTCTCACGGTATAGTATAATCGAGGCTAAGAGGCAAGCATTCTTACTATATTTGCTATGATTTTCCAATGTTATTATGATATTTTCATATCAAGGGTGTCTTATACAAGGTGCAGCAGAGTTTGCCACGAGCAACAGTCAAGGAACCCTTAGACAATTTCCATTTACCCTCACCAAAAGTGTGCTTGTAACCGTCTTGATCAAGTACATTAGCAGACAATAAATTAAGGCATAAATCTGGAATGTGGCGAACATCTCTCAATGTCAAATAGCACCCAACACTGGTTTGTACTCGAATATCTACAATTCCAACAATACTAGCTGAACTCTGGTTTCCCATCTTCACACTACCAAAATCTCCTGCTCGGTAGTCAATAAAGTACTCCTTAACAGGAACACAATGATAAGAAGCCCCAGTATCAACAAGCCATTCAGAATCGGAATTGTCAACATGACAACAATCCCCAGTAGTACAAATCAAAGAAACAGAATCATCTGAAGTAGAAGCTGTCGCAGCTGTATTCTTGTCCTCACCCTCTTTGTGATGATCATTTTTCTTCTGTCGCTGATCTCTTTTCAACTTATAGCAAAATTTTTGAATATGGCCAGGCTTGCTACAATAGTGACATATCGTGGGTTCTCTCTCATCCTTGGACTTGGACCTGTACTTTGACTTGACACGCCCCTTGGGACATCTACTCTTGCTTCTTCCTCTATTCTCTACCACAAGTGTCTGTGAAATATCAACACCCATCTCCTTTCTTCTAAGCTCTTCATTGAACATTGTCTCTTTAATGACATCCAATGAAAGCGTACCATCTGGAGCTGAGTTGCTGATGAACACAACCAAGGTTTCCCAACTGTCCGGCAGAGAACTCAATAGGAATAAAGCCTGTAACTCATCATCAAGTACAATCTTCATCACAGTCAACTTGTTAATGATATCTTGAAAGTCACTTAGATGCTCAGAAACTGACTTCCCTGGCTTCAACTTGAGATTAACAAGTCTCTTAATCAACGAGACCTTGTTGTGAGCAGTCTTTCTTTCATAAAGACCCTCCAATTTTCTCCATAACTCAAGTGGCTCATTCTCTTGGGTCACATGATTGAATATGCTAATGTCAATCCACTGTCTAATTGTTCCCAAGGTCTTTCTCTTTAGCTTTTCCCATTCTTTATCCGACATCTTCTCGGGTTTAGTGGGCGTGTCATCTTTCTTGGTTTTATCCACATCAATTGGGTCAAACAAATCTTTACAGTATAGCAAATCTTCCATCATCGGACGCCAAATGGAATAATTGGTTGATGTCAATTTAACCATAGAATGATTTACAGATTCCATATCTACAGTTTAACCAATGGCTCTGATACCAGTTGTGGGGGAGAAGCAACAAGTAGGATACAACACCTACAAGGATCAACTTCAAGACAACCAACCAAAATGCTCAACCAATTCACCACAATTGATTCACCAAGCAAATATCAATCTCACATCAAAACCATAAGCAGATTATCCAAGATAATGCTTCAAACAACACAAGAGATTTATACGTGGAAAAACCCCTTCAATGTGAAGGATAAAAAACCACGGGACTTGTAAGGAGTCCACCCTTCTTCTTCTCTTATTATGAAATTGAGGGTAAAAACACCCAAATCAGTCTACAAGGATGTTACAGCCCACCAACAACAACATACATAAGAGACAACAATTGAAGGAGAACAAAAATGCAGAAATTTCACCAAAAACCGCAGCTGACACCAGCAGCGATTAAAAACGATCCAGAGCTCGGATTGAAATTCTGAATGGTCAGAATGTAGCCCTGTGTGTTCCGAAGATGCTGTCCAAATTTCAGCAAAATCCAACGGTTGGATCTCCGGCGATCGTCAAAGAAGCAGAGGCTGCCCAGAAAAATTCTGCACTCCGAAAATTCTCTCCCCCTCTCTCACTTTTCAACTCCCAGATGTTGAACAGTGCTACATTTATTTTTAGCCACCAAAACAGCCTTATAGGGCTACTAAGTGAAGATCCCAAATACCCAAACCATTTGGGTCTCACAAAATAAGTGATTGGTCTATCACTTACAAAATGTCCAATAACAAATGGACTGTACTAATGCCCCAACAATCTCCCCCTCCAGTCCAATTTGGGGAAGATCATATGCAAAGCTCATCAATATGACATACCTACAAGCTTGGAACAAAATTCAAGCTTGCTTCCAGGAACTACCTTTGTCAACATATCAGCACCATTCTTATTGGTGTGAATCTTCTTCAACTTCATTAGTTGCTCTTCAATGACATCACGCAACCAATGATCCCTTACATCAATATGCTTTGTACGGGCATGATACATGCTATTTTTACTCAAATCCATAGCACTTTGACTATCACAAAACACAACATACTCCATTTGCTTCAAACCCAACTCTTGAAAGAAACGTTTCAACCAAAGCATTTCTTTACATGCTTCCACAGCTGCTATATACTCCGCCTCGGTTGTAGACAGTGCTACACACTTCTGTAGCTTGGATTGCCATGAAATGGCTCCCCCTGCAAATTTGAACAAGTAACCTGAGGTAGATCTTCTGTTATCAAGATCACCAGCCATGTCAGCATCTGTAAATCCCTCAAGAATAGGCTCACCACCTCCAAAACACAAACTCAATTTTGAGGTGCCATGCAAATATCTCAAGATCCACTTTACAGCTTCACAGTGAACCTTGCCAGGATTAGCCAAGAATCTGCTAACCGATCCAACAGCATGTGCAATATCCGGTCTTGTACACACCATGGCATACATCAATGAACCAACAGCAGAGGAGTAAGGAATATGTGACATACTTTCTTTTTCTTTCTCGGTAGTAGGACAACACCGCTTGCTCAACTTGAAATGACCTGCAAGTGGTGTATTAACTGGCTTGGCATTCTTCATATTGAACCTTTCAAGCACCTGTTCAATATACTTCTCTTGTGACAGCCAAAGCTTACCAGCTTTTCTATCACGAACAATTTCAATGCCAAGAATTTGCTTTGCAGGACCCAAATCTTTCATATCAAAGGACTTTGACAAATCCTCTTTCAACCTGCGAATCATCTCAACATCTTGTCCCACTATCAGCATATCGTCAACATACAAGCAAAGGATAATGAAGTTACCTTCAAAGAACTTTCTAAAATAAACACAAGGATCTGCAGAAGTCCGCTTGTATCCATTAGTACTCATAAAGGAATCAAACTTGCGGTACCATTGCCTTGGTGCTTGCTTGAGTCCATAGAGACTCTTTTTCAACTTACAAACAAAATTCTCCTTTCCTTTGACTTCAAATCCTTCCGGCTGCTCCATGTAAATCTCCTCATGCAAATCACCATGTAAGAAAGCAGTTTTTACATCAAGTTGTTAAAGTTCAAGATCCAAACTGGCAGCTAGTCCCAAAATTATACGAATGGAAGTCATCTTCACTACTGGTGCAAAAATCTCATCAAAGTCGACGCCTTTCTTCTGGTGGCATCCCTTCACCACTAGTCTTGCCTTCCGCCTCACTAGCTTGTGGCCATCTTTCTTGTTCTTAAACAACCACCTGTTCTTCAAGACTTTCTTCTCTTTTGGACGCTTCACCAAGTCATAGGTTTCATTTTTCTTTAAAGAATCCATCTCCTCTTGCATAGCCTTGAGCCAATGGTCTGTCTGGATGTGACAACACCTCTTGAAGGCTCTCAGGCTCCCCCTCATCTGTGATAAGGATATACTCTGAACTGGGATAAAGTCTTGAAGGTTGTCGAACTCTGGTTGACTTTCTAACTGTTTGCTCTTCTACCTGTGGGCTGAATTGCTCCCCCTGATTAGAAGACTCTCCCCGTTCAATATCTACATCTTCATCATCAGGTTGTGGTACAACAACTTCTGGTTGTACCTCTTCAATATGGTCATGTTCATGAATGGTGTCATGACCATCCTCGGGAGCATCACCTGTTTGTTGATCATCTGGAACAGAAATAGGAGACATATCAATAGCATCGTGAGAGAAATCAGTAGAATAAGTCTTACCAGCACCTAAGAGATGAAAACCCATCTCGTGCTCATAAAAGACAACGTCTCTACTCCTCACAACTTTTTGCTTTGCTGGATCATAAAGTCTGTAACCAAACTCTTCATCACCATATCCAACAAACACACAAGGAGAAGTCTTGAAATCAAGCTTCAATCTCTGTTCCTTCGGTACATGCATGAAAGCCTTGCATCCAAACACCCTCAAATAAGAATAAGAGGGACCTTTCTCGAACCAAACCCTCTCAGGAATCTCAAACTCTAAAGGAACTGATGGTGCTCTATTTATCAAGTACACAGCGGTTCCAACCGCTTCTCCCCAAAATGACTTAGGAAGATTGGACATCCTAAGCATACATCTCACTTTTTCAACAATAGTTCTGTTCATCCTCTCGGCAACACCATTGTGTTGTGGGGTACCAGGTTCTGTTCTTTCATGCCGAATACCATATCTTGAGCAATATGCTTTAAACTCATTTGAAGTGTATTCACCTCCATTATCAGTTCGGAGACGCTTCAATTTGCAATCTGATTCCCTTTCCACCATGGCATGAAACTTCTGAAAGATACCAAACACCTCGCTTTTGTTCTTCATCATATAAACCCAAGTTCTCCGAGTAGCATCATCAATAAAAGTAACAAAGTATTTGTTACCACCAAGTGATTCCACCTCTATGGGACCACACACATCAGAGTAGACCAACTCTAGCTTCAGTTTCTTTCTTGTGGATCTCCTCGGAAAAGAAACTCTATATTGCTTTTCTGCTAAACAATGATCACAAGGGTCAAGAGAGATGGTAACATCAGCAGGAATAAGAGACTTACCAGCCAACAACTTTATACCCTTCTCACTGACATGTCCTAATCTTCGGTGCCATAAGTTAGGTGAAGTTTTCTCCTCAACAGCATTCAACTCACTAGTACACACTTTCAAGTGTGTCTTATACAAGGTGCAGCAGAGTTTGCCACGAGCAACAGTCAAGGAACCCTTAGACAATTTCCATTTACCCTCACCAAAAGTGTGCTTGTAACCGTCTTGATCAAGTACATTAGCAGACAATAAATTGAGGCGTAAATCTGGAATGTGGCGAACATCTCTCAATGTCAAATAGCACCCAACACTGGTTTGTACTCTAATATCTCCAATTCCAACAATACTAGCTGAACTCTGGTTTCCCATCTTCACACTACCAAAATCTCCTGCTCGGTAGTCAATAAAGTACTCCTTAATAGGAACACAATGATAAGAAGCCCCAGTATCAACAAGCCATTCAGAATCGGAATTGTCAACATGACAACAATCCCCAGTAGTACAAATCAAAGAAACAGAATCATCTGAAGTAGAAGCTGTCGCAGCTGTATTCTTGTCCTCACCCTCTTTGTGATGATCATTTTTCTTCTGTCGCTGATCTCTTTTCAACTTATAGCAAAATTTTTGAATATGGCCAGGCTTGCTACAATAGTGACATATCGTGGGTTCTCTCTCATCCTTGGACTTGGACCTGTACTTTGACTTGACACGCCCCTTGGACATCTACTCTTGCTTCTTTCTCTATTCTCTACCACAAGTGTCTGTGAAATATCAACACCCATCTCCTTTTTTCTAAGCTCTTCATTGAACATGCTCTCTTTAATGATGTTATGAACATGTGCGTTGGAAAAAAAATAGAGTATTAAATACATTTGTTAAAAAAATGGATAAATAAAATAGGTACAATTGAAGGTTACGGTTGGAATTGAAAATAATAATAATAATAATAACAACAATAATAATAATAATAATAATAATAATAATAATAATAGTTTCAATTAACAATATTTAATTTCACAACAAAAAAAAGAACTTTAAAAGAAATTGCTTTAAATGAAAGGAAAAAAACTAACTGCCAACGTGGGGGTGTAAATTCCCCCACTAACTGAGTGCACCATTTTGGCCAAGAATCTCTCCCTTTAATCCCCAAAGTCTTGCACCTTAAATTATATTAAAAAAAACATTAATTTCTCCCACACATTTTTCTTATCACGTTTCCCCCTTGTCAACTCCTCAACAACAAAATATAATTCTTTCCTCCCCAAGAACTTTCAACAGGCGAGGGCACCAACTAGGAGAAAAAGAAGGATAATCTTGTCTTCAACTCAATTCGAATTCTATTATTTGCAGATAGTACTCGAAGCACGTAAGTACCCATATGTGTTTTCTATGTATTTTCTAAATTGGTTTTACTTTCATACATATTTGGATCATATATTGGTATATTTAATTGTTATAGATGTGTATAATAAATATATAGTGGAAGTGATATATATATATATATATATATATATATATATATATATATATATATATATATATATATATATATAAACAATTGCACATGGGGGTGCCGAAAATGAAAAGTGTACTTTGTTGAACTTCAGAAGTTAATATGTCTTGCTATATATAGATTTTCAAATCATATACTTCGACATACTGTGCTTTTGGTTTCTAAATTATATACATATATAATTGTTTATATTTGCTGTTTTGAGATTTGCTATACCCACATATATTTATATTTAAACTGTTTAGTGAATTATATGGGTATATAATTGCTGTTTTATGAACTTGCATAAATATTCATATACATATATTATGCTATTTCTGGAATGATATATAAGTATTTTCAGTTTCTAGATTTATTATGTGTAGATTTATGTAAACTTGATATCTAAAGTATATATGTGTATATATATGTACTGGACAAAATTTTGTATCATTCATATATAAATATAAACCGTGCATGAATATTTATATATATATATATATATTCAGTAGAAAATTATCTACGGTTTTATATATAATATCTATATATATAATTTCAGTAGTTGCTTTGAACGAATGAGAACGTATAGCAAACTGTTCGTTTTTTTTCAACAGTTATTATGGAGATAATTAAATTACTGATTTTAGTCTATTTTTGGCAAGTAAAAGTAAAAAAAAATGGTTTTAATAAAACTTAGAGATATGGGCAGTGATGTTTGTAAGTTAAGTGTGTTAATCGATTTTGAATTAAGAATATATATATTTAGTTATATTAGCCGACAGAATTAAAAATGTACATTAACAAATAAACTGTTTCTGCCGGAATAATTATGTTACAGATTTATTCAATTTATAACGGTTATTAAACGGTTTTGGTAGAAAAATATATTTGATATATATGTTTATATATGTGTTATTGCTACATAGGGTCGAAGGTGTGTATATTCATTTAGGTTATTAAATTTAGTTATAGAATTGAAAATATATTGTTCATTACATTATTTCCGAAAATGAGAACAAGTATATAGAAGGATATTTATTTGACTGAAAGTGTATTTGCATAAGATATGGTATTTTGAAGTGAATATAATTATACGAGTGTTTGTAAATGAGCGTGGAAAATATATGTTGGTATGACAAATAGGAAAGAAAAAAGAAAGCTATGAATTAATTATTTTAAGTAAGTCAAACCAACCTTTATTATTAGGTATTGACTTCTATACTACAATTGTGTAGATTCGAGCCTAGAAGAGAAGAAAGTGAATACCGAATTTAAGGTAAGTGGTCTATCTATGCTTGTTACACTGTCATGCATCAGAGGTAAATGGTCTATTTGTACTCGTTATGTTATCATGCATCAGTGTGTTATTTGTTGCATATCTGTAACTGGATTTCCTCTATATGTGAATTGTGTGCATATGTGGTATATGTGAACTATTTGTATGTATGAGTGTGGATGCACCAGATTAAAGAAAGATGAGAAGAACAGAAATGAGAATGAAAATGAAAATGAGATGAAAGAAAAGAGAGTCGGGTCAGGCAGGTCGTCGAGCCAGACCGAATGGCCAACGGGCCGGTTGCGGTGGCAGGCCTCGACCGAGAACATGATATAAATGTAACTTAATTAATAGTAATAATTATGGGAAAATATAAACAAATATCAAAAAAATTAGAAATAAATTCTAGAAATAATTGAACCTAGATTCGAGTGCCGGAGAATGGTGAGGATGGGCCAGAGGCCTCAGACGATTGTGTTGTTTGCATTCATGGCACGTGCATTGCATGATGGCGGGTCGTGACGTACGGGTCACGGGCGCTCAGGATGGTGTACGGTGGCGAGGCCACGACACTCAGGATGGTGTGCGGTGGCGCGGCCACGCACACTCAGTATGGTGACTGTGGGGTGTACGACCTACAGCCACTCAGTTAGGACCCGGGTTCATGCATTGCATGGTGGAGATATCGGCATTCCGTGTGACATGACTTCGTTGCGTGTGACATGCATAATAGGACATGCATCATGAAGTTGCGCATTATTATGTGGAGTGACTTACTTTCTGCGGCTTATCTACTTCAATTGGTATACATTGTCTTTTTCTTTGTTTATGTGATTATTTGTTTGTTGTGTATGTTATACTTGAGAAGAGCATGCATCACGGTAAAGTAGATTGGGTTGATGAGTTATTTATTTTGTATTTATTTTCGAAGTCTTAACTGTTAAAGATAATCGAGTGAAATTATTATGGACTAAGAACATGTATGTTAACTATAAAGGTTATTTGTATTTGCTTCTGCATGTATGATTTCTATAACAGGTATATGTAGGTTGCTTACTGAACCCGTTGATTTGGCTCACACCACCACTCACCAGTATTGCAGGTAGGAGAAGTTAGGGTATGCTTACACAGGTATTAGGATATCGTGGAAGATCAAGACTGGAGATTTCAAGACTAAGAATATTCAGACGGGACTTTCGAGGGTTGGTTGAGGCGGTTATTTCGATATTCGAGGTTTATGTATTTTCAAGATTAGTGTTTACATACATTTGACTATTGTATTGATTTAGAAATTTTTAAACATCGTGTTAATGATGATGATTATTTTATCGAGGGTTTTAGTAATGACTTCCGCTGACATCGAATTATGTTATTATGATGACGTATAGTTGATTTGTATCGACGCTTTGTATTCTCCTTAGTGAGGTACGGCGGGTGCACTGTTCTCGATGCTAGGGCTCGGGGGCGGGGCGCTATAGTTGGTATCAGAGCATGGCTCTAGATCCACGACGGAAGCGTAGATTTAGGCCATGATCTTAGAAATTAAGTTATGATTTTACTCCTAAGCCATGATCTTAGATATAAGTGATGATTTCGATTTATAGTTGATCTTGGACATAAGTACTTATTTTAATCATAAGCGTTGATTATATACTAAGCATGATTTCAGAGATAAGTCGTAATTTTAGACTTAAGAAATAATGATACCAAGACTGACCCTAGAAATAAGTTATGACTCTATACTAAAGGGAATGATCGGTTAAGGGACACATATACCTAGGGTATGCCATACGACTATACTTACTTGCTTTACTTAAGTTTTGATCATAACCCTATGCACATTTCTTTAGCCGTGATTTAGTAACCCTAAGTCAATAGTATATAATTAAATTACAAAATTTGTAATGTTAACCATAATGCCCTACCGCAGATGGTGGTTGATATATAAATTTAGATGGGCTGGCAGTTACTAGGGCTACTTCCCAGTAGCAGCAACATGAGACCATATACCATTAGGGTAACTGAAGCATGTTCATGCCCCATTGACCCTACCTTGACAGTAGTGTCGAAACACGACTAGGTCTAAGTTGAGATCGTAGCTACTACGGAATGATTTATAGCAGAATGATAGAAGCTAAGTAATGAATTATAAACATTATGATCAGTGGATTTCAGTGAAAGATATGTTACCAAGGAATTTATAGTTTATGAGTAAGATGTTGAACTTAGAGTTATCAAAATAGGTCGACGCCGACGATGTTAGTCTGATTAGAGATATTGATCCATAGCGATACGCCAGGATTGACTATAATTAGAGCATTGGAATGATCAACTTTCACAAAAACTTTAGTTAAGTATTGATCCCTAAAAACATCGAGTTACTTGGTTTAAATTTAGAAGGCTTGAATTGAAATAGTGTAAGTATGAACAAGTGGTGGTTGCTATACATGTGGGATTTAACCATGTTAAAAATTTGATGTTGAAATAACTAAGTAAAGGAGAACGGTGGATCAATGTGGAACGCGGAAGCATGGTGAATTAGAATAACTTAATTCGATAAATATTTAGTGTGCCATTGGACAGTCTAAGTTAATGATTTTATCATAATAGACGAAGGTTGGACTTATAAGAAACGGTACATAGGTGAATTTTCATTTGACAGTAAGGATGACTTAGAAGAATTATATAAAGTATTGGGCTGTAAATTTCCAAGTAGTCCACCGTTTTCATGTAAGCACGTACACTAAGATATATTCTATACTTTAAAGTTACTTCAAAGATTTTGTTTCTAAGTATTTTAACTAGTTCGTTTATTTACGTAGTCCATTAACTTTACAAGACTATATTTTCTTTCCGTATTTGTATATCAGCCCAATGGAATTTTTGATTACCCCCGACAACTCTGGAAAATAGATATACTTTTAATGATGATGTTTTCGAAAAGCGATATGTTTACATATTTCTTGTACAATATTTCATATTTTGTTTTCAGTTACAACAATTTTGTTGAAATAAATTTGAATTGTCGACGATCAATATTGCAAACATTTTATCCATTAAGTGTTTGAAAGTTATTTATCCGTTTGGGATGAAATCATTTAATTTTTTTTTTGCAAAACAAAACGTAGATTTCAAAATATATTTCGTTTGGAAAGAAGAAGACACCGTGTTTAAATCGTTTTATAGAAAGAAGTTTTCACGATTGTTGTGTCTCAATTGTTTCAAAATAACTTACTTGAAATACGTTTACAAAAAAAAAGTATGTCATCATTTTAATAAGTAATTTCAAAATATACATATTTCTTTTAGAACAAGAGAGATATCGTTTTCAACTTGTTTTATAAAATGTAATATTGTTAAGTTTCAAATATTTTAATGCGATTTTCATCATGATACTTTTTGCGAACAAGTTATGTCATTGTTTTATAAGCAGTCACGTGAGACGTCGCTTTGTGAGAACAAATGTATAATCCTTTGGTTCTCGTGTTTACAAAAAAAAAAGGGATATACTTTCAAATAATTGGAACTACATGAACTTTTTTTTCTGTTTGCAACTTAACAAAAAAACAGGCTCATACACATATCTCGTATACTAGGTTATGATGATATCTCCCAAGAAGTAAGGGTATGATCATAGGGTTAGTTCATAGGTATATATGAATTGATTTCTAAGACTTAGATTCGGTGTTAAGGAAGAGTAATGGTTGGCCTATTGGAGGACTTAAAGGACGTTTGAGATTAGTTTTCTACCTAGGTAATTGATCATATATGATAAATTTTAAGAATTCAAAATCGTAGATTACAATTGTATAAGTTGAATGATACACGTTAAGTGACGCGAGTAGAGTTCGAAGGCTTAACGACCTCAAAGTGAAACTGATACGATGACAATCGTGACTTATACTAGGTGAATGGATTTAATAGAACCGTACTAAGTTATTAACCACGCAAACCGCAAGTTTCGAGGACGAAACTTTTTGTAATGGGGGTAGATTGTTATGAACATGTGCGTTGGAAAAAAAATAGAGTATTAAATACATTTGTTAAAAAAATGGATAAATAAAATAGGTACAATTGAAGGTTACGGTTGGAATTGAAAATAATAATAATAATAATAATAATAATAATAATAATAATAATAATAATAATAATAATAATAATAATAATAATAGTTTCAATTAACAATATTTAATTTCACAACAAAAAAAAAGAACTTTAAAAAAAATTGCTTTAAATGAAAGGAAAAAAACTAACTGCCAACGTGGGGGTGTAAATTCCCCCACTAACTGAGTGCACCATTTTGGCCAAGAATCTCTCCCTTTGATCCCCAAAGTCTTGCACCTTAAATTATATTAAAAAAACATTAATTTCTCCCACACATTTTTCTTATCACGTTTCCCCCTTGTCAACTCCTCAACAACAAAATATAATTCTTTCCTCCCCAAGAACTTTCAACAGGCGAGGGCACCAACTAGGAGAAAAAGAAGGATAATCTTGTCTTCAACTCAATTCGAATTCTATTATTTGCAGATAGTACTCGAAGCACGTAAGTACCCATATGTGTTTTCTATGTATTTTCTAAATTGGTTTTACTTTCATACATATTTGGATCATATATTGGTATATTTAATTGTTATAGATGTGTATAATAAATATATAGTGGAAGTGATATATATATATATATATATATATATATATATATATATATATATATATATATATATATATATATATATATAAACAATTGCACATGGGGGTGCCGAAAATGAAAAGTGTACTTTGTTGAACTTCAGAAGTTAATATGTCTTGCTATATATAGATTTTCAAATCATATACTTCGACATACTGTGCTTTTGGTTTCTAAATTATATACATATATAATTGTTTATATTTGCTGTTTTGAGATTTGCTATACCCACATATATTTATATTTAAACTGTTTAGTGAATTATATGGGTATATAATTGCTGTTTTATGAACTTGCATAAATATTCATATACATATATTATGCTATTTCTGGAATGATATATAAGTATTTTCAGTTTCTAGATTTATTATGTGTAGATTTATGTAAACTTGATATCTAAAGTATATATGTGTATATATATGTACTGGACAAAATTTTGTATCATTCATATATAAATATAAACCGTGCATGAATATATATATATATATATATATATATATATATATATATATATTCAGTAGAAAATTATCTACGGTTTTATATATAATATCTATATATATAATTTCAGTAGTTGCTTTGAACGAATGAGAACGTATAGCAAACTGTTCGTTTTTTTTCAACAGTTATTATGGAGATAATTAAATTACTGATTTTAGTCTATTTTTGGCAAGTAAAAGTAAAAAAAAAATGGTTTTAATAAAACTTAGAGATATGGGCAGTGATGTTTGTAAGTTAAGTGTGTTAATCGATTTTGAATTAAGAATATATATATTTAGTTATATTAGCCGACAGAATTAAAAATGTACATTAACAAATAAACTGTTTCTGCCGGAATAATTATGTTACAGATTTATTCAATTTATAACGGTTATTAAACGGTTTTGGTAGAAAAATATATTTGATATATATGTTTATATATGTGTTATTGCTACATAGGGTCGAAGGTGTGTATATTCATTTAGGTTATTAAATTTAGTTATAGAATTGAAAATATATTGTTCATTACATTATTTCCGAAAATGAGAACAAGTATATAGAAGGATATTTATTTGACTGAAAGTGTATTTGCATAAGATATGGTATTTTGAAGTGAATATAATTATACGAGTGTTTGTAAATGAGCGTGGAAAATATATGTTGGTATGACAAATAGGAAAGAAAAAAGAAAGCTATGAATTAATTATTTTAAGTAAGTCAAACCAACCTTTATTATTAGGTATTGACTTCTATACTACAATTGTGTAGATTCGAGCCTAGAAGAGAAGAAAGTGAATACCGAATTTAAGGTAAGTGGTCTATCTATGCTTGTTATACTGTCATGCATCAGAGGTAAATGGTCTATTTGTGCTCGTTACGTTATCATGCATCAGTGTGTTATTTGTTGCATATCTGTAACTGGATTTCCTCTATATGTGAATTGTGTGCATATGTGGTATATGTGAACTATTTGTATGTATGAGTGTGGATGCACCAGATTAAAGAAAGATGAGAAGAACAGAAATGAGAATGAAAATAAAAATGAGATGAAAGAAAAGAGAGTCGGGTCAGGCAGGTCGTCGAGCCGGACCGAATGGCCAACGGGCCGGTTGCGGTGGCAGGCCTCGACCGAGAACATGATATAAATGTAACTTAATTAATAGTAATAATTATGGGAAAATATAAACAAATATCAAAAAAATTAGAAATAAATTCTAGAAATAATTGAACCTAGATTCGAGTGCCGGAGAATGGTGAGGATGGGCCAGAGGCCTCAGACGATTGTGTTGTTTGCATTCATGGCACGTGCATTGCATGATGGCGGGTCGTGACGTACGGGTCACGGGCGCTCAGGATGGTGTACGGTGGCGAGGTCACGACACTCAGGATGGTGTGCGGTGGCGCGGCCACGCACACTCAGTATGGTGACTGTGGGGTGTACGACCTACAGCCACTCAGTTAGGACCCGGGTTCATGCATTGCATGGTGGAGATATCGGCATTCCGTGTGACATGACTTCGTTGCGTGTGACATGCATAATAGGACATGCATCATGAAGTTGCGCATTATTATGTGGAGTGACTTACTTTCTGCGGCTTATCTACTTCGTTGGTATACATTGTCTTTTTCTTTGTTTATGTGATTATTTGTTTGTTGTGTATGTTATACTTGAGAAGAGCATGCATCACGGTAAGGTAGATTGGGTTGATGAGTTATTTATTTTGTATTTATTTTCGAAGTCTTAACTGTTAAAGATAATCGAGTGAAATTATTATGGACTAAGAACATGTATGTTAACTATAAAGGTTATTTGTATTTGCTTCTGCATGTATGATTTCTATAACAGGTATATGTAGGTTGCTTACTGAGCCCGTTGATTTGGCTCACACCACCACTCACCAGTATTGCAGGTAGGAGAAGTTAGGGTATGCTTACACAGGTATTAGGATATCGTGGAAGATCAAGACTGGAGATTTCAAGACTAAGAATATTCAGACGGGACTTTCGAGGGTTGGTTGAGGCGGTTATTTCGATATTCGAGGTTTATGTATTTTCAAGATTAGTGTTTACATACATTTGACTATTGTATTGATTTAGAAATTTTTAAACATCGTGTTAATGATGATGATTATTTTATCGAGGGTTTTAGTAATGACTTCCGCTGACATCGAATTATGTTATTATGATGACGTATAGTTGATTTGTATCGACGCTTTGTATTCTCCTTAGTGAGGTACGGCGGGTGCACTGTTCTCGATGCTAGGGCTCGGGGGCGGGGCGCTATAAATGACATCCAATGAAAGCGTACCATCTGGAGCTGAGTTGCTGATGAACACAACCAAGGTTTCCCAACTGTCCGGCAGAGAACTCAATAGGAATAAAGCCTGTAACTCATCATCAAGTACAATCTTCATCACAGTCAACTTGTTAATGATATCTTGAAAGTCACTTAGATGCTCAGAAACTGACTTCCCTGGCTTCAACTTGAGATTAACAAGTCTCTTAATCAACGAGGCCTTGTTGTGAGCAGTCTTTCTTTCATAAAGACCCTCCAATTTTCTCCATAACTCAAGTGGCTCATTCTCTTGGGACACATGATTGAATATGCTAATGTCAATCCACTGTCTAATTGTTCCCAAGGTCTTTCTCTTTAGCTTTTCCCATTCTTTATCCGACATCTTCTCGGGTTTAGTGGGCGTGTCATCTTTCTTGGTTTTATCCACATCAATTGGGTCAAACAAATCTTTACAGTATAGCAAATCTTCCATCATCAGACGCCAAATGGAATAATTGGTTGATGTCAATTTAACCATAGAATGATTTACAGATTCCATATCTACAGTTTAACCAATGGCTCTGATACCAGTTGTAGGGGAGAAGCAACAAGTAGGATACAACACCTACAAGGATCAACATCAAGACAACCAACCAAAATGCTCAACCAATTCACCACAATCGATTCACCAAGCAAATATCAATCTCACATCAAAACCATAAGCAGATTATCCAAGATAAAGCTTCAAACAACACAAGAGATTTATACGTGAAAAAACCCCTTCAATGTGAAGGATAAAAAACCACGGGACTTGTAAGGAGTTCACCCTTCTTCTTCTCTTATTATGAAATTGAGGGTAAAAACACCCAAATCAGTCTACAAGGATGTTACAGCCCACCAACAACAACATACATAAGAGACAACAATTGAAGGAGAAAAAAAATGCAGAAATTTCACCAAAAACCGCAGCTGACACCAGCAGCGATTAAAAACGATCCAGAGCTCGGATTGAAATTCTGAACGGTCAGAATGTAGCCCTGTGTGTTCCGAAGATGCTGTCCAAATTTCATCAAAATCCAACGGTTGGATCTCCGGAAATCGTCAAAGAAGCAGAGGCTGCCCAGAAAAATTCTGCACTCCGAAAATTCTCTCCCCCTCTCTCACTTTTCAACTCCCAGATGTTGAACAGTGCTACATTTATTTTTAGCCACCAAAACAGCCTTATAGGGCTACTAAGTGAAGATCCCAAATACCCAAACCATTTGGGTCTCACAAAATAAGTGATTGGTCTATCACTTACAAAATGTCCAATAACAAATGGACTGGACTAATGCCCCAACAATCGGATCATATATGTTTATTTGTGATCACATAGATTGTTGAATATATATCCGTATTTGATATAATTACGTACCGATCATATATATGTATATGTTTATATATGTTCTGTGAAAATATACATATATGCATATGTCAAATTAAGTGGTTTTTTAATAGTATGTTGATGTCGCTGTTGTTCCAAATACATGTGAGTATATAAATCGTAAGTGGTAAATTGTGCGGCTGAATATAAACGTAAAATATACATATGTGTGCGCTGGTGGTGGGTACATGTGTTTATGTGAGGAAAATACATGTATATGTCACTGACCGAAAAAAAGAGAAAAAAAGTAAAAATGCTGATGGCTTGTTTACTAGTTGTTTGTTGTTGCTGCCGTTGTGTAAATGAAGGGGAACGAAAAAAAATGATGGTGAGAAGTTTCTTGTACTTTGTTTTACTTGTTTTCCTTTTTCAGTAACTTTGTGTGCGTGTATGTTTATTGATTCTGTGCGTTTTTTTGTGTTCTCTTTAATCGTGTGTACAAATTGTCTATGTTATTATGGCGCAGATATATATATATATATATATATATATATATATATATATATGTGTGTGTGTGTGTGTGTGTGTGTGTGTGTGTGTGCTGTACTTGTGAATGGAAAGCTATGAACTAATTATTTTAAGTAAGTCAAATTAACCTTTATTATTAGGTATTGATTTTTATACTACAATTGTTTAGATTCGAGCCTAGGAGAGAAGGAACTGAATACCGGATTCTAGGTAAGTGGTCTATCTGTGCTCGTTATGTTGTCATGCATCAGAGGTAAGTGGTCTATTTGTGCTTGTTATGTTTATCATGCATTAGTGGGTTGTTTGTTGCATATATGTAATTGGATTTTCTCTATATGTGAGTTGTGTGTATATGTGAGATGTGTGTAAACTGGGTGTATGTAGGGTCGTACGATTTCAATGCGTATTGTATATGTATATGGATGTGTAGGGGTATACATACACATATATATGCACGTGCATGGGCGCGAGCATATGTATGAGTATGGATACACCAGATTACATATGATTTGCATTAGCATTCATGGCACGAGCATTGCATTGCATTTGACAGGTGGTGCCTAACATGGGCACAGTTATTGATGGATAGTGATGGATGGCAGGCTGCGTCTAATATGGGCGCAGGTGCCGAGGACGACAGGCTGCATCTAACATGGACACAGGTGTCCCGACGACAGGCCGGGTCTAAATGGGCACGGGTGTCGGACGGTAGGCCGGGTCTAGATGGGCACGGGTACCGAGGCAGGCCGGGTCTAAATGGGCATGGGTGTCGACAACGGCAGGCTGTGTCTAACATGGGCACATGTGTCGCGGTGATAGACTATATCACCATTAGGTCTCGGGATCATGCATTGCACGGTAGAGATATATGCATCGTGCATGACATGTCTTTTGTTGCGCGTGACACATAGAGAGGGGCATGCATCATGAAGTTGTGCATTATTATGTGGAGTGACTTACCTTCCGCAGTTTATCTACTTTATTGGTATGTATTATTCTCTTCTTTGTTATGTGATTATTTTTTGTTGTGTATGTCATATTTAAGAAGAGCATGCATCACGGTAATTGAGATTGAGCTGAGGAATTATTTATTTTGTGTTTTTGAAGTGTTAAATGTTAATATAATTAAGTGAAATTATTTGTGGACTAAGGATATGTATGTTAACTATAAAGGTTATTTGTATTTGCTTCTGCATGTATGATTTCTATAACAAGTATATGTAGGTTGTTTACTGAGCCCGTTGATTTTGGTTCACACCACCACTCACCAGTTTTATAGGCATGAGAAGGTAGGGTATGCTTACACAGGAGTTGGTATACCGTAGAAGATCGAGACGGGAGATTTCGAGACTAAGATATTCAGAAAAGACTTTCGAGAGTTTGTTGAGACAGTTATTTTGATATTCGATGTTTATGTATTTTTGAGATTAGTGTTTACATACATTTGACTATTGCATTGACTAGAAATTCTTAGACATTGTATTAATGATGATGATTATTTTATCGAGGATTTTAGGAATGACTTCCGGTGACATCGATTTACGTTATTATGATGACGTGTAGTTGATTTGTGTCGACGCCTTGTATTCTCCTTAGCAAGATACGTAGGGTGAGTCGTTTCGAGTATTAGGGCTCGGGACGGGTCGCTACACTTAGTGCATTCTAGTTTTATAATTAAGCTTTTTGCTGCCTAAATTCTGAAGGAATTCAACACGAAGCTCTCAGGATTTGGCCTTGCAAGTGATGGTCATATTGGTGATTGAACGCATGTAGCAACCCGTCCCGAGCCCTAGTACTCGAAACGACTCACCTGCCGTATTTCGCTAAGGAAGATACAAGGTGTCGAAATCGAAACAAATACATTTCAGCGGAAGTCAAAGACTATGTGTAGGAGTTGTATTGCAATTATGTCAGATCGAAAAATTTTTGAGGTGACAAATGAAGCAGGGTCATATGTTGTTAATCTTGATACCAGAGAATGCACATGTAGGTTGTTTCAGTTGGTTGGCTATCCATGCAGGCATGTTGTTGCCGCCATACAGGTCGAAAGGGGCTTAATGCTTGAGTATATGCATGTCTTTTTATTCTAAATCCATATATGAACAGGCATATTCACATATTTTGTATCCCATTCCATCAAGTCTGTACTGGATCTCAACAAATCACCCAATAATACATCCATCTGATGCTAGGAAACAGATTGGCAGACCCAAAAAACTAAGGAGGAGGGAGCTTGATGAGCCTAGGAACAATGCAAGGGCTACCAGAAAAGGATATATCATTAAGGGCAAACGATGTTTTCAAACAGGACATAATGTCAGGTCATGCACAGCTTGTGTCCAGAGAATGAATCAGGTTGATACCACATGTGAGGGACACGCTTCAGCACAATTATCAACACAAGGATCAAGCTTTCATGCTTCCCAGCTATAAATTAAGTAGTTTGTAATGTGACTATTTTTGGCCATGGCTCTTGGCTGTGCATGAACTGACTTTTGCTGTCATGGGTTTTGAAGCCATTTTTTGTAGAGCCTACTATTATGCCGTGGGTTTTGAAGCCATTTTTTGTGACATGTATTGAGTTTTGGGACACGTGTTCAATTTTGCATAGTGATATATACAATGAGTGTGCATAGTGATATATGCAATGTTAATCTTTTTTGATGTCCAATATGTTTGGGAAATGTATTGAGTTTGCATACTGTGCACATTGTAAAATTTTCAAAGTATATGGAATGTTAATCTCATTTGATGTCCAATAGGCTTTATTCTGTTTTGCTTGTTGGATTTGTTCAGTTTTTCCAATCTATATAACCAAGAACGTAGTACAAACTGTAGACACTTGACAAAATATCTTCATTTCATACAATATCATGTTTCAAATTACATCCGACACTGACCATCCTAATTGACAAAAACGAAACAACCATTAACAATTAACAGGCTACCTTCCTAAGTGCCGCAACCAGAAACCTTCCAACGAACCACGGCCACCAACCATAAACAGCAACCATCCTAAGGCATCCAATTACCAGCAACCACAATAAGAAACCAGAAACAACAGAATTTATACCAACATCATATATCAGAGTCTTCCCAAGGCATCCCACGACCAGCAACCAATAAAACAATCCAGAAACAGCAAGCAGAAACCAGCAACCAGAAACAGTAACCATCATCAGCAAGCAGAAACCAGCAACCATAAAAACAGCAACCATCATAGGCATCCCACGACCAACATATTCACCTAAAAACAAATCGAAAACAGCAAGCAGAAACCAGCAACCAGAAAAAGCAACCATCATAGGCATTCCACGACCAGAAACCAGAAACCTGTACAGCAACCTTCCTAAGCCCACGACCAGTAAATATTGCAAAAACAAGTAGACAACCAGCATCACAACAGACACAACACTCACTCAAATGTAACAACAGAAGAAAACAGAGACAAACTATTCGAGCAGCAAACAACTGACACCTTAAGACTCTTCGTCAGAAGAAAACGAAGCACCCAAGGTCTTTATCTTTACCTTTATCTTCTCAAATTTCACTTTTCCGACTTCAAGTTTATCTGTTAATTCTCTCACCCTATCATCGACATCATCCACTATTGAATCCTCCAAGTCTTGCTTTTCACTAACCCAATAATAATTATCTCACAGTTTACCAATCTCATTCTGAGGATCATATTCCGAACTCACTGCTTTCTTTGGAACCGATACAACAGATTCCTTAACAATTTCCTTCTGCTCATCCCGATTCTTTGGAAATCTTGTATGTCTCTCTGGAATCCTAGGTGCACTGGCACCTTCAGCAGGGTCTTTCCTCTGTTTCTTAGGGGTAACAAATTTTTTGTGGGGAAGACATTGTTTTTCAGGAGAAGAATGTAGATGGATACCGGAGAAAAGAGCTAAACTTTTCTCTATTGCAAGAAAAATATAGAGGACCATGGTCTATTTATACAGAAGAAGGGAAGGATACAAAGAGATGAAGAAGCTTTTGAGATTCTCAACAAATTTATTGCCATTATCAACATTGATGTTTGAAAATAAAGGGAATGCATCCTGCACGTTTCTTCTCATGCATTGCACAATCATTACTATTCTTTTGCAAAACCTAAACACATCTCACTGCATTGCAATTAAGGCTCAAACAAATTACACTTCACACACTACCAAACGGCAACCCTTCTGTTTCCCCAAGAAAAATCATTAAACTGATAACTTATCTGAACAGTCGAACAAGCAAACATCATAACCACAATAACTACTCTCCATCACCACACTTGTAGTACCCCGCACCCGGGCCTCGTCCGGATACGGTGCACCCGCCGTACTTCACTAAGGAGAGTACAAAGCGTCATGCGTAACATGCGAAAATCCATAACATACGTCGTGGACTCCCATGCTAACATTCAACATTGTAGTAAAATTTAGGCAGAATTAAAACTTTTTAAATTAATCACGAAATAACTAAGTCCCCAAAGTAGCAGTCTCACAAAACATCATAGTCAAATTTCCAAAGAGTTCAAACATAGTCATAATACAACCATCTCGGCAGCACAAAAGTCCTTAAGCTTAGCCCTCTTCATATCTCCTCGCCTATGGATATGGTACTCTCGGCTCATTTTCGATCCATTTTATCTTGGCATTATCTGGGGGGGAAAATAAAGTGTGAGTGATAAAAATCACCCAGCAAGAATACAATAAACGACCATGAAATACATAAAGAGTCATAACATGAATGTATTACCCCAAAAACCTCAAATAATCGTAATTCATACCTGATCTTAAATCCTGAGCTTGCTTAACGAATAAACGACCATAAAATACATAAAGAGTCATAACATGAATGTATTACCCCAAAAACCTCAAATAATCGTAATTCATACCTGATCTTAAATCCTGAGCTTGCTTGAGTTCGGCTTAAGCATATTTTTAGGCAATGCTATATCAATAGCAACTTATAAACATTAACTGTAACATGCAACAGGTCGTCATAATCGTGAGTTATGCAATATGCAATGCATGATGTCATGTCATACCATGTCAAAACATCATTTTGGTCCCATATAATAACGTGTCATAAAAAACAGAGTGTCAGATCAATTAACCCCAGATCTGAGCGGGTCCAGAACAGATATCAGATCAATTAACCCCGGATCTGAGCGGGTCCAGAACAGATATCAGATCAATCAACACCGGATCTGAGCGGGTCCAGAACAGATATCAGATCAATTAACCCTGGATCCAGAACAGATATCAGATCAATTAACCCCAGATCTGAGCGGGTCCACAACATATCATGTCATCAGACCAATTAACCCCGGGTCTAGAGTCGGGTTAGTCGCATGCTTGGCCGGCAAAGGAATCATGAAGCTTTCTTTAAAAACATGGGACCATAAAAACCTTTCATGCATAACTGAAAACACTTTTCACTTGAAAAGACTTGCTTGCATAAAATTCATAAAATCGGTTTCATGATCATGCATGATACATGCAGTGATATGCAATGCAAGTCATGGCGTGAATAACATATTAACATGCATGGTTCGGACTTAGGGAAACCCTAAATTCCTATGTCATACTCATAAGCGGACAAATTAACCCTGTTTAATGTGTTTCCTTGTTCAGCCTAAATTTCACCTTTAGTATATCAACTTTGCGTCCGTGATTGCCCTCCAAAACGTTAGGGTTATCCTAACTAACTTTCATGACTTATTCCTATGTGTCTTGGGGATTTGTCATAAAATTTTCAGATTAGATTGATAACCATAAGGGCTCATTTAATTACTTTTCTGAAACGGTTTAAGTGCTGAAACTGATCTGACCAACTTTACTAAAAATTTCATTTCGGCGAATCCGTAATTCGTTTTCCAGAAATTCCAACTCGCCCAAGTCATAAACATGTGGAATAGTATCCTACCGAAATTTAGCCCATTTTCATATCTCTAAGTCCCCTTTCTGAGGCCTGGAAAGTCGTTACTAATTCCAGGTTGGCTCCAGTAATTTCAGTTGAACAGTTTTACCAAATAATTCATTAAAAATTAATCATAGCTCATTTTACCAAACTTTCAGCTGGCATCTCTACTACCCTTATGGGGATAGGTTTGTGCCAAAAAACAGATTTATTGAAGGTCCACAAGGTCCTCTTTTAATTCGTTGAAGTAAGTGGTCAATTCTGCTCAGCGTCAGAATTTTCTACTGGAGCAGCTTTACCGCGTAATTTCTTAAAAATAATCCTTAGCCTATTTTGACGAAATTCCAACTCATACATATCATAAACATGTAAGACTAGCATCCTACCGAAAACTAGCCCATTTGCATGTCCCTAAGATTCATTTTTGAGTCCATTAACTTGTTACTTAATTTCTGCTCTGTTCCAGTACTTCCCATTGAGCAGTGTTACCAATTAAATTATTAAAATTAATCCACAACCTGTTTTACAATGATTCCAGCTGGAGTACTCACTGAACACTTGGTATTGTTATCATGCCAAAAATCAGCTTTATTGAACCACTACAAAGTCCTTTTTCGAGTCAATCAAAAAGAGATGCAGTTCTGCTCAGTTCCAGGCTTTTCAGTCTGACCAGCTTTACCAAATATTTTATTAAAAATATTTCACAACTCCTTTTACCAAAATTCTAACTTTCACATTTTCTATACACACAAGGCTATCCCCACACCGAAAATCAGATTTATTGAACATCTACAAGATCTCTTTTCAAGCCATTCAAAACTCTACTCCATTCTTTCATGTTCAAGAATTTACAGCCTGAGCAGTCTCACCAATTATTTTATTAAAAATTAACCATAACTTATTTTACTAAAATTCCAACTCTCAGCTCTGCTATACACATGGGGCTAGCTCTGTGCCAAAAACCAGATTTATTGAAGGTCTAAAAGGTCCGGTTTTAAGCCGTTGAAATTAGTCCTCCATTCTGCCCAGCTCCAGAATTTCCAACTGGAGCAGTTTTACTAAATATTTTATTAAAAATAATCTGTAACTTATTTTAACAAAATTCCAACTCTCACTTGTGCTACACTCATAAGGGTAACGTGGTACCAAAAATTAGCTTCATTGAAGGTCTGTAAGGTCAGTTCTTAGGCCGTTGAAGATGCCATCCCATTCTGCCTAGCTCCAGTAGTTTGATATTTTGTCATTGGTTCAAATCAAAGGTCCACCATTCATCTTGTTCTTATGAGATATATTATTGATTACCACTTACACCTTAAATCATCTCAAAACAGCCTTGTAACTAAATGCATGTAATAAAAGATTCCATCTTTGAGAGAATAAGCCACATGCAATGCATTGTTCTTAAGAAATCTGTAAGATATAATCTCAAACTTAGGATATTCAACTAAAGATTAAATCTTAAGAACCTCTAGTCATTCAAGTCACTAACTCTTTAAGTAAATCATGAGAGATCATTGTATACTTGCCTCTTCAAGCTAAAGCTCTTGTCTTTGCTTGGTTATGGAGTGAGTTGAGTTGGAATCCTTCTCCTCCTACACCCTTGAGCACACGGTTGGGATGATGAAGAAGAGGAGAATGTTAGTTGTTATTTCCATGATGAAAATGAGGCTATTTTGAGTTTAGGTTTTCTTACCAACTTGAATCTTGAATGGAGGTTGAGATGAATTCTCCCCCACAAAGAAGCTAATCCCTCTTGGTAGTTTTGAAAATCTTCACCTAGTGACCATTTTGGAGGTCACGTTTTTGGTCATGAAAAAGGGAGTATCAATGTGAGTTTCATTCTTTGAAATATAGAACTCACTTAGAAGATTCAACATTCAACTTACCTAGATGAGTTCTTGGAGCTTGAAGATGAAGCTTGAATTGATTTCTTGGCTCCAAGGGGGTATGGCCGAAATGTTTCCTTGATGATGGAGGGGTGGAAATTTTGCTAAGTGTAGGCTAGGTCTTTGCTTGAGAGAAGATTCAAGATGGAAGGGATTGAGGTTTTTCTTGCAAAATTTAAAAACTAGGGTTGATAAGGGGGAGGGGCCGATTTTTGTAAGGTTAAGGAGGGAGGGGAAAACACAAGACAAGGAGTCTTGGTCTTTGGTGTTTGACTAGCTTTTGTCCCTTATCTTGCATGCTTGGTATTATTTTATCCATTTCCTTTGCATGCTTGTCTTGCATGCTTTCATTTTTTTTTTGTATTTTGCTTTAATTCATGTGTTATATTGTTTGCTTTATTTTATTGCATTCCAAGATTAGCATATGTATGTATATATAATAGGATGTACAATGTGCATGTCACCTAAAACATATATTAGTGTACATGTATCCACATATACACATGTATACACGCCTATATGTACTTTATACACATATACATATGTATCTTTATATATATATATATATATATATGTGTGTGTGTGTGTGTGTGTGTGTGTACGTGTTCATGACAATATATACATGCGCCCATATGTGTTTATGTTGTATATATATATATACATATATTTTCCTATATACACGCATATAGGTACATATACATTTCCTACGCATATATCCTATACACGCACATACCTATATATATTGGTATGTATTGTTCATATAACTATATTCTTCATGTATCACTTTTCTTGGAATCCCCTTATTTTATTATTTAGTATCATCTTCGAAGTACTTAAGCAAAAGAGGGTTAAGCTAGCTTAAGTAACACTCGCTTAAAGAAATTATCGCTTTCATTCCGTCACTTGTTCATAGTTTCAAGTACATGGTTGTTGGGGTACAACATCCTCCCCCCTTATCATAAGTTTCGTCCTCGAAACTTCAGAACTAGTCAAAAAGATGAGGCGTCTACTCCTCACGTTGTCTTCCGTTTACCAAGTGGCTTCTTCTTTAGGTAAATAAGATCGCATAAAGCGTCTATTTAGTTCCCTCAGAACTTCTTTGCTCCATTCATCTTGGAGGTCTCATCAGAACTTATTCTAATTCTCGAAAGGTGTTATCGTAACCTATCCCATATCAAGCACTCGCAACCTTGATACTATGTACTTGATAATGAAATCCATTCCGTGTAATCATGATCATAGCAGGCTTATAATTTCCTTTTAAAAATGAACAACTAGGCAGAGATCATTAACTCTGGGGTATAGACCATTAGCTCTTTTCTATAAACATCCTTTCAGTGATCATGTAACGGTCATCCTACTTACAAAATAGCTTCCAAAGACACCCGGGATAATTCCCATAACGTACACATACCAAGCTCTTCATAAGGTATGTCCCGTATTCATCCGTCTTGCTGATTGCCTTATTACGTACTAACTTTTACCCCTGTTGCGATCATTTCATAGAATCGAACTAGAAGTTATGGGTTCTCCTTTGAAAATTATGTTCCCTTTATGACATTTCAAATCATCCTAAGGTGGCCCGTTCTCTTAAAACATGGTTTTCATAGTCATGACCTAATCCCCGCATAGTGCAATAAAACGGGTACAAGTTCTAATAGTGACGCATCATGACGAAGACCCTGCGTCCCATACACAGTGTCATACTTAGTAATGTTATCACTAATAACCTTACCTACTCGCTTGTGGTCTACTAATCATAACTTAAGGAAACTATCATAATCACTCCTACTTGGTTAATAGGAAGTAGAGCAGAGGACATAGGTACTTTACACTTATTAGGCTTATCTTGGTTGTTTCTTTGTCATCCGCATAGACTAGCCTTATATGGGTACGGTTTCCACCTTCTACTTCGTTTGCTTGTTAAGTCGTTTCTTTCATTCTTTCGTCCCCTTACCATAGCATTCCGCTCCATAACGGCCCTCCAATAATTCACCAAAGGTCCTTGAATACGACTTAACTTAGCCTAATTTGATCTGGGGGTTTAAACCTTTCATCTCTTATAATCAAAGGAAGATAATGTCCCAAAGTAATGAATGAGTACGGAAATGCCTGGCCCTTGTCTTAGTGAGTTAAATTCCGACAACGATATTCCTTCAGGGTTAGTATGATGTAGACCTATCATGATTATGTACTATTGGAGTTTCCTTCTTTTTCTGACAGAGGCCTTAAGTCCTGACTGTGAACCATACGATTTCCTTTGATAAACATCCTTCTGTATCCATGCGTTAGCCATAAAAGCGTTTCCATCGGTGTTAGAAATTTCTTCCCTAAAATACATATATGATGACTCGTACCTTAGACTGAGATTGTACTCTTATAGAATGGTGAAACCCCAATCTTTCGCCAAGTCCTACCTGACTCATCCGTTTCGTCGACATGCCAATCCCGTAATAATCGAACCTAGGGTCGAAGTTCTTCCTTGGAATTTATGTCGTTTCGTGGTGTTCTTGTTTCTTACAGAATCTATGTTTTCTTTTCCCAATCACAAGGGTATTCTCATTTGCTTTGTCCTCATAGATTATTATGCTATGCAAGATTTCGTCACATCATATTGTTACTGCTAGAGTGGGTTAGATAATCCCGACTTATAATAGTCAGGGAAGGAATTTAACCATCTTACTGAATTGTCCTTAAGATGCCGAACTCGTAATGTCTATAACGTGTCAGGACGTTTGTCAATCCTAATAGTTTTTGGGGATGTCCATGATTCGCCTTGTACACATTCCATGTTCTTCCTCGAGCTTGGTTCTCTCGTTGGAAATAGTCAGTTTGCAATTCAGTTTTGTTAACACTTGTGTTTCCCGAAGTGGTCAAACAAATCATTGATCCTAGGCAACTGGTATTTATCTTCCATGGAAACCTTATTGAGCTCCGACTATTATGGTACTAATCCAACCGTTAAGAGCAATTTGATAACTTATTCTAGTTTTTACGCTTTAGTTGGGTTACTTTATCGCATTGCTCCAATGACCGTTTATACCTGGCTAAAAGACATAATAGAACATAGGTACTTCAGATTTAAATTAAGCAGTTGGGCGTACCTGTTACGGGTTTTGATGTTTCAAGGATTTCTGCATCAAGCACTCTTTTGGTCTAGGTTAGTGTTTTTGGTTGACTCCTTACTTGCTCAAAGACAGGTCAGATATTCTGTACTTTTTTTTTCCTATTCGGTATCTGTATCGTCATGAAGTTATCTTCAACTTTACTTAACCATCTTTCTGCCTATTATGAACTAAATTCCTTGTCAATCCTTGGAATATGTGTTCTTACTAACTATTGCTAGTAAAGTTTACTGCCTACTAGGGCGATAGTGATGATGTCATTTTACTGAATTGTGGTGCCATCCGCACTACGAAGTGTCGGAGTCTCACTTAAGGCATAAATATTCAGAGTAGCGACATAATTTAATTTGTAATCCGGATACGATCTTAAGGTTTTGCAAGCAGGCATGATTACATTCCATGGATGGCCATCGACTAGGGTTTTATCATCCGGTCAAAACCCTAATTTTCCAGTCTAAGTCATCCTAGTCTAAGGTCAACTCTCATCTAGGATCATGACTTAGATCTAAGATCAAACTTAGTTGACTACGATCATAACTTAGTTCTATATTCTACCCGGATCTAGAGCCTCGGCTCTGATACCACCTGTAGCGCCCCGCACCCGGGCCTCGTCCGGATACGGTGCACCCGCCGTACTTCACTAAGGAGAGTACAAAGCGTCATGCGTAACATGTGAAAATCCATAACATACGTCGTGGACCCATGCTAACATTCAACATGGTAGTAAAATTTAGGCAGAATTAAAACTTTTCAAATTAAACACGAAATAACTAAGTCCCCAAAGTAGCAGTCTCACAAAACATGATAGTCAAATTTCCAAAGAGTTCAAACATAGTCATAATACAACCATCTCGGCAGCACAAAAGTCCTTAAGCTTAGCCCTCTTCATATCTCCTCGCCTATGGATATGGTACCCTCGGCTCATCTTCGATCCATTTTATCTTGGCATTATCTGGGGGGAAAAATAAAGTGTGAGTGATAAAAATCACCCAGCAAGAATACAATAAACGACCATGAAATACATAAAGAGTCATAACATGAATGTATTACCCCAAAAACCTCAAATAATCGTAATTCATACCTGATCTTAAATCCTGAGCTTGCTTAACGAATAAACAACCATGAAATACATAAAGAGTCATAACATGAATGTATTACCCCAAAAACCTCAAATAATCGTAATTCATACCTGATCTTAAATCCTGAGCTTGCTTGAGTTCGGCTTAAGCATGTTTTTAGGCAATGCTATATCAATAGCAACTTATAAACATTAACTGTAACATGCAACATGTCCTCATAATCGTGAGTTATGCAATATGCAATGCATGATGTCATGTCATGCCATGTCAAAACATCATTTTGGTCCCATATAATAACGTGTCATAAAAAACAGAGTGTCAGATCAATTAACCCCAGATCTGAGCGGGTCCAGAACAGATATCAGATCAATTAACCCTGGATCTGAGCGGGTCCAGAACAGATATCAGATCAATCAACACCGGATCTGAGCGGGTCCAGAACAGATATCAGATCAATTAACCCTGGATCCAGAACAGATATCAGATCAATTAACCCCGGATCTGAGCGGGTCCACAACATATCATGTCATCAGACCAATTAACCCCGGGTCTAGAGTCGGGTTAGTCGCATGCTTGGCCGGCAAAGGAATCATGAAGCTTTCTTTAAAAACATGGGACCATAAAAACCTTTCATGCATAACTGAAAACACTTTTCACTTGAAAAGACTTGCTTGCATAAAATTCATAAAATCGGTTTCATGATCATGCATGATACATGCAGTGATATGCAATGCAAGTCATGGCGTGAATAACATATTAACATGCATGGTTCGGACTTAGGGAAACCCTAAATTCCTATGTCATACTCATAAGCGGACAAATTAACCCTGTTTAATGTGTTTCCTTGTTCAGCCTAAATTTCACCTTTAGTATATCAACTTTGCGTCCGTGATTGCCCTCCAAAACGTTAGGGTTATCCTAACTAACTTTCATGACTTATTCCTATATGTCTTGGGGATTTGTCATAAAATTTTCAGATTAGATTGATAACCATAAGGGCTCATTTAATTACTTTTCTGAAACGGTTTAAGTGCTGAAACTGATCTGACCAACTTTACTAAAAATTTAATTGCGGCGAATCCGTAATTCGTTTTCCAGAAATTCCAACTCGCCCAAGTCATAAACATGTGGAATAGTATCCTACCGAAATTTAGCCCATTTTCATATCTCTAAGTCCCCTTTCTGAGGCCTGGAAAGTCGTTACTAATTCCAGGTTGGCTCCAGTAATTTCAGTTGAACAGTTTTACCAAATAATTCATTAAAAATTAATCATAGCTCATTTTACCAAACTTTCAGCTGGCATCTCTACTACCCTTATGGGGATAGGTTTGTGCCAAAAAACATATTTATTGAAGGTCCACAAGGTCCTCTTTTAATTCGTTGAAGTAAGTGGTCAATTCTGCTCAGCGTCAGAATTTTCTACTGGAGCAGTTTTACCGCGTAATTTCTTAAAAATAATCCTTAGCCTATTTTGACGAAATTCCAACTCATACATATCATAAACATGTAAGACTAGCATCCTACCGAAAACTAGCCCATTTGCATGTCCCTAAGATTCATTTTTGAGTCCATTAACTTGTTACTTAATTTCTGCTCTGTTCCAGTACTTCCCATTGAGCAGTGTTACCAATTAAATTATTAAAATTAATCCACAACCTGTTTTACAATGATTCCAGCTGGAGTACTCACTGAACACTTGGTATTGTTATCATGCCAAAAATCAGCTTTATTGAACCACTACAAAGTCCTTTTTCGAGTCAATCAAAAAGAGATGCAGTTCTGCTCAGTTCCAGGCTTTTCAGTCTGACCAGCTTTACCAAATATTTTATTAAAAATATTTCACAACTCCTTTTACCAAAATTCTAACTTTCACATTTTCTATACACACAAGGCTATCCCCACACCGAAAATCAGATTTATTGAACATCTACAAGATCTCTTTTCAAGCCATTCAAAACTCTACTCCATTCTTTCATGTTCAAGAATTTACAGCCTGAGCAGTCTCACCAATTATTTTATTAAAAATTAACCATAACTTATTTTACTAAAATTCCAACTCTCAGCTCTGCTATACACATGGGGCTAGCTCTGTGCCAAAAACCAGATTTATTGAAGGTCTAAAAGGTCCGGTTTTAAGCCGTTGAAATTAGTCCTCCATTCTGCCCAGCTCCAGAATTTCCAACTGGAGCAGTTTTACTAAATATTTTATTAAAAATAATCTGTAACTTATTTTAACAAAATTCCAACTCTCACTTGTGCTACACTCATAAGGGTAACGTGGTACCAAAAATTAGCTTCATTGAAGGTCTGTAAGGTCAGTTCTTAGGCCGTTGAAGATGCCATCCCATTCTGCCTAGCTCCAGTAGTTTGATATTTTGTCATTGGTTCAAATCAAAGGTCCACCATTCATCTTGTTCTTATGAGATATATTATTGATTACCACTTACACCTTAAATCATCTCAAAACAGCCTTGTAACTAAATGCATGTAATAAAAGATTCCATCTTTGAGAGAATAAGCCACATGCAATGCATTGTTCTTAAGAAATCTGTAAGATATAATCTCAAACTTAGGATATTCAACTAAAGATTAAATCTTAAGAACCTCTAGTCATTCAAGTCACTAACTCTTTAAGTAAATCATGAGAGATCATTGTATACTTGCCTCTTCAAGCTAAAGCTCTTGTCTTTGCTTGGTTATGGAGTGAGTTGAGTTGGAATCCTTCTCCTCCTACACCCTTGAGCACACGGTTGGGATGATGAAGAAGAGGAGAATGTTAGTTGTTATTTCCATGATGAAAATGAGGCTATTTTGAGTTTAGGTTTTCTTACCAACTTGAATCTTGAATGGAGGTTGAGATGAATTCTCCCCCACAAAGAAGCTAATCCCTCTTGGTAGTTTTGAAAATCTTCACCTAGTGACCATTTTGGAGGTCACGTTTTTGGTCATGAAAAAGGGAGTATCAATGTGAGTTTCATTCTTTGAAATATAGAACTCACTTAGAAGATTCAACATTCAACTTACCTAGATGAGTTCTTGGAGCTTGAAGATGAAGCTTGAATTGATTTCTTGGCTCCAAGGGGGTATGGCCGAAATGTTTCCTTGATGATGGAGGGGTGGAAATTTTGCTAAGTGTAGGCTAGGTCTTTGCTTGAGAGAAGATTCAAGATGGAAGGGATTGAGGTTTTTCTTGCAAAATTTAAAAACTAGGGTTGATAAGGGGGAGGGGCCGATTTTTGTAAGGTTAAGGAGGGAGGGGAAAACACAAGACAAGGAGTCTTGGTCTTTGGTGTTTGACTAGCTTTTGTCCCTTATCTTGCATGCTTGGTATTATTTTATCCATTTCCTTTGCATGCTTGTCTTGCATGCTTTCATTTTTTTTTGTATTTTGCTTTAATTCATGTGTTATATTGTTTGCTTTATTTTATTGCATTCCAAGATTAGCATATGTATGTATATATAATAGGATGTACAATGTGCATGTCACCTAAAACATATATTAGTGTACATGTATCCACATATACACATGTATACACGCCTATATGTACTTTATACACATATACATATGTATCTTTATATATATATATATATGTGTGTGTGTGTGTGTACGTGTTCATGACAATATATACATGCGCCCATATGTGTTTATGTTGTATATATATATATATATACATATATTTTCCTATATACACGCATATAGGTACATATACATTTCCTACGCATATATCCTATACACGCACATACCTATATATATTGGTATGTATTGTTCATATAACTATATTCTTCATGTATCACTTTTCTTGGAATCCCCTTATTTTATTATTTAGTATCATCTTCGAAGTACTTAAGCAAAAGAGGGTTAAGCTAGCTTAAGTAACACGCGCTTAAAGAAATTATCGCTTTCATTCCGTCACTTGTTCATAGTTTCAAGTACATGGTTGTTGGGGTACAACAACACTCGCATGCAACAACTCAAACACAAAGTACATCAGCATATCTGCACACACTTTACCATCGTTTCACGAAAATAGACCAAATCAAACAAAAGATTTGGATTCCTAGGCTAACAAACATCAAGATCTTCAAATTGGACATGCTAGCTTTCATCATTACAATTTCAGATTTATATGCCTTCTCATATGTACTAGTGTGCTCAATGATGCATTTTCCCACGTCATTATCTCTGTAGTATGGTTTGTACCAAGCCCAGTAGTCACACTTACGTCCTCTTTGCTGGTCACATATGAAATACGGCAATCCCTTTGTAGGTTTTTCGCTCTTTACAATCTTCAAAGCAGCGTGGTTACCACATTTGCAGAATTTGTACTTAGATATCAGTTCTGGAGAGCACTCATCATCATAAAGGCCTCTACTGGTTGATGAAAATCAATCCATTGCAGTTGATGACAAGGGTGGAATACGAAGGAATATATGAGGGTGCGTTTAGCTAACATATACCAGAGCATAAGAGTGAAGAGAAGCTGTGGCTGAGAAGATCGGTTATAAAGAAGCAAATGGGAAGATATTACCGCTGAGGGGTAGTTTAGGTATTAATTAACAAAACTAAACTTTAATACTGATGGTAACCCATTGTCAGGCGCGTGTAGCGCAAATTTTGCCTAAAATGGTATTTTCCACATCAGTCCAATAGTTAGGGGTGTTAAGGGTGTGATTTCAAACATCAGGAGGCAAAGGGTGACATTCGTATACTACAGGGGGCAAAAAGTGATTAACCCAAAAAACCAACCTGCATTAGATAACAGTATGGTTGTATGGGAAAATGGGTACACTGCACACAGCATGTCAGACCGTCTACCGTCTATACTGACAGACACTTCTTTTGTTTTTGGAAAATTTCAAAATTTAATATAGTTTTAATTAAAAAACCCAAAAAAACGATCTAAAGAGAAAAAAAAATTCAATTAGCAAAAATGTAACTCTAAATTGCACTTTAGGTGCTCTGAAGCATGAATTGCGCCTTGGGAGGTCTCCTAATGCGCAAATTCAGAAGTGTCTCTTAGAGCAAAACCACTTTCGACCCAAAAAGCGGGTATGGGAGCCTAAAAAGGGGATTAGAAAGCAGAAAAACAGCCACACCTTAGGCATCTAAGACGTTATTCTGAAAAGCACATTAGACACCTAAGGCGCTATTCAAAATAGTGTCTTAGATGCATAAGCACATTTCAGAATAGCGCTTTAGATGCCTAAGGTGCATTTTAGAATAATAGCCTTAGATGTCTTGAAGCAATCCATAAATTCAGGACTAAATCCATCGTGAAATTATTAGCACAGATTTCACACCACCGTCTGAAATCATGTCACTCTAAATAAAGTCTTTTTTGTTGCGCACAACAGAATAGAAGTTTATTTGTTTTGTGTTTTTAGTAAGGAGTCTAATCCTATTTTTCTAAAAGTTTCATAATGCATAACATTGGATATATATACTCCCCGCACATTGGTGGCATCGGAAAAAACAGACATAAAGATGTCTTGAATTCGTTATTAGATGGAGACGTTAAGGTTCATGAAGAGTTTTATCGAGATGCCGTTACAATATACATAGACGAAAAACTGAGACAAGCACTAACATATTACGCATACTCGATAACATTCACCGTACATTGTCTTTTAAAATGTAAGTCAAAAGATAATTACATATCTAAAAAGATTATGATCATACTAGACACCTTTTGCTTGCGCAACATATAGATAGACAAGATCTTTTTGCCAAAATGGCATTCTTAAGAGCAAATTTTGTTTGCTGGAATCTATTTCTAATAGTCAGATCCTTAAAGACAGATTATGCCTCTATAGACATCGTAAAAGTTGATGACTTGGTCATTTCATTTTCTTTCGCAAAGAAGTCTCTAATTTCATCCTTCCACATATGCCACTTTTGCATCCTCAATTCTGGAAAGTTAATCGGCAATTAATCAGAAACTTCAATTACCAAATGTCAATAAGGTTAGAGAAACGCAAAAACTTGAACATTCCGAACAAAAATAACTGATAAATCCAGAATCTGACTGCTAAATACGACAAAGGTGTTGAGAATGTTGTGTTTGAATAATTTTCAAAAGCATGATTTAAGTGTTAAATGCTTAAAAATACCACTTTATATTATAAAAGTATCAAAAAGTTAAAACAAAGTTGAAACACGTGAAAAAGTGACGTCAATCTCTCAGGCAGAGACACATGAATCGATCGATGTATATCATCCTCTAACATCGATCGATCGATGTCGGATAGAATAGAAACAAAAACTTATTGTGAGACGTCGATCTCTCACGTGGATCGATCAACGTACGGCAACCCCTCATGTGGATCGATCGGCGTACGTCAGCCCCTCACATGGATCGGTCGACATCTCACAGAATCAAAAACAAAACTCACTGTGAGACATAGATCTCTCAACTTCAGGGACATTCATCGATCGACGTATACATCAGTCTCTAAAATTGAGACATAGATCGATCGATGTCTGCAGAATTCTGAAAAATTTCTTCAACATATGACAAACTAATACTCATTTTTGATATACACATGATCTTTTTTGCATGTAATGAGTTTTTAAACATTCCATATATGTTTATCATGTTTCATTACTTGGATTTTATGTGTTTATGAGTTTATATATGCATGTGTTATATAACTAACTTGCCAAGGAGGTTATTACAACTTACCACAAGGGCAAAGGAGTATTTTTGAGCTTTTTCAGGGTCTTATCAAATGGAGAATGTCCATATGCATGAAATTACAAAGTTGGAGTATCTCTACACTCTTTTGACATATTTGGCACTCAAGGGTATTTTGGTCATATTGGTGCTCAAAGGCATTTTGGTCATTTACACAGATTTATTTTCTATGTAATGATAACCTATGGATGTCTCTTATGTCATATTCATGATCTTCATATTATTCTCGGTGATTCATGGACTTCATATCTATATTAACCATATACGTTATGGTTTTCGGTTTTTTCGGACTTCTTATGTTGTGACATTTATTTTGTCACATTATATTGTCATCATGGTGTTATCATACACATATTTTGGGATTTATTCTTCAATATTTTTGGATGGATAATGTTCAAAAATCTGAGAAACAATCAGCCACACTTGAAAGAGAGAAAAGGGGAAGTAGTCGGGTCAAATGATGATATTTACTATGCAGCTGATTCTCATTATTATCCAGCCGTTATAATCTGATTTTTACTCATTTTTGAACATTAAAAACGTTCCTATATGTGTATGTGGGATGGACAAATCAAATTTTTACATATGAGCAAGACTACATCACAAGGACCAACCAAAAGACTCCAATATGACATGTTGACAAGGAGTTGCATTCTTGGCAACCTAGGTGTAGCGCCCCGTCCCGAACCCTAGGGTTAGAACTGGTACGCCCGCCGTGTTCTGCTAAGGGATATACAAGGCGTCTGTACAAATTCCTGCACTTATCAAAACGACAGAGTATTCAATTGCGGAAGCGAAATAAATCAATTCAAAATCCTAAATCGAAAGTAAAATTCTCAAAATTATATATAGTCAAAATCAAGTCACAATCCCCAAAACGACAGCTATGTCCTCAAATGGAATAATAAACAAAATAAAACTTCCTCAATTCTTGATATCAGTCATCAGTCAGTCTCTAAGAAGTCCTAGTGTGCCCATTCAGAGTCCTCTCTAACCCATATGTAATCGTACCCTGAATTGTTTGCAAGAAAACAAAACTAACGGTGTGAGCGGCAAAAACGTCACTCAGTAGGTACCCTGCCTGCATCGGCCCAGTGAGATCATCCTACATTCAACATCTTAACCCTAGACTATAAATTCATTTGTATAATATCCTTAGCTAACTCCCCTGATTAAAACGCTAATCGTTATTTAGTTTATATCATTCTACTATAAATTATCTCTTAGTATTCATCATACTATTATGATTCATTTCTTAGTAGCTATGGTCCCAACTTAGACCTAAGCCTGCTCTGATGTTACCGTTCAAGTAGGGATATAGACGCACTTTACTTTACCCTAATGGTACCGAGTACCCTGTTGCAGTTATGGTAAGGCAGCCCGAGTTACTGCCTGACCCATTAATATGTCAACTAACGTTTGCAGTAGACTATTCTGGTTAACCTCGTAATTCATTCAAATCAATTATATAGTATTCAACTACAGTTACTAAGGTCACGGCTTAGAGGGTTATGATCAACCTTAGATAAGGAAGAATTGTATGAGATATCCTAGGTATACGTGTTTCAAAACCGAGCGACTTCTTAAGTTTAGGATCATAACTTATTTCTAGGATCGTTCTTAACATCATCATTCCTTAAGTCTAAGATCACGTCTTATTTCCAAATCATAATTAGTACATAATCAACACTTATTACTAAATCAGTACTGATGTCTAAAGTCAACTCTTAATCGAGATCGTTACTTATGTCTAAGATCGTGGCTTATATTCAGGATCATCGCTTATAACTGAGATCAGTACATATGTTCACGATCGTCACTTATGTTCGAATCATCAATTATGTCTAGGATTGTGACTTAGAGGCAAAATCGTAACTTATTTTCTAATATCGTGGCATAATTCTACATTTCCGACGTGGATCTAGAGTTATGCTCTGAAGATCGTACTGTCAGCGCGTAATACCTCTTGAAATCATTATGAAATTAGATCCAAGTGATCGGCGGTGTTAGTTGTGCTGCGCCACCACTCCTCTGATCCACTTGTGGAAGAATCTCAAGTCCGAGGGCAGTGGTGGTGGAGCATGTGGCTGCTTTGCGCCACAGCTTGGGCTATGACCAGTATTGCGTCGGTCAGGGCCTGGGGAAGCACGACCTGCAGTGGAGCCCCATTCTGAGAGTGGTTCTCCTTGTCGTTCCTACCACTCTCTTCTCGGCGGCATATTTGCTACGACAAGGAAAATTTCAGTTTTTTTTTTTTTGTCGAGAGCATTTCAGGAATATGCAAGACTTAAGATAAGCAGGAGAGAATCAAATACGGAAAAAGTAAAACAAAGATAAAACTAACCATGCCCCCGCTCAATCATTACTTAGTCTAAATCAAACTTATTCTAAGGTTGAGCTTAGTCTCAGATCACAACTTACGTCTAGCATCAAACTTAATTTGAAATCAAACTTACATCTATGATCACAACTTAAATCTAGAGTCATCTCTTACGTCTAAGATCATTTCTTAATTCTATGTTTCCGCAGTAGATCTAGAGCCTGGGCTCTGATACCACCTGTAGCGCCCCGTCCCGAACCCTAGGGTTAGAACTGGTATGCCCGCCGTATTCCGCTAAGGGATATACAAGGCGTCTGTACAAATCCATGCACTTATCAAAACGACAGAGTATTCAATTGCGGAAGCGAAATAAATCAATTCGAAACCCTAAATTGAAAGTAAAATTCTCAAAATCATATATAGTCAAAATCAAGTCACAATCCCTTAAACGACATTGTAAAGTAACTACATAAGAAATCCCTAAGCTATGTCCTCAAATGGAATAATAAACAAAATAAAACTTCCTCAATTCTTGATATCAGTCATCAATCAATCTCTAAGAGTCCTATTGTGCCCATTCAGAGTCCTCTCCAACCCATATGTAATCGTACCCTGAATCGTTTGCAAGAAAACAAAACTACCGGTGTGAGCGACAAAAACGTCACTCAGTAGGTACCCTGCCTACATCGGCCCAGTGAGATCATACATGCTAGGACAGTAGTGAAATACATATAAGTACGTTAGTACAAAAATAGATTGTCCACGTTTTAGCAAATACGTATAACGGTCATAATTTCTTAAAAAAATCAAAACACATAATCGTGCAAAATGAGCATGAAATGCAATGTCACATACGTGATGCATGATAAACCTACCTTCTCAGAAACATTCATCTAATCGTGATATGCATGACCCCGGGTCCTAACAGAACAGAACGGAACGGAACGAACAGATCAGATATGCAACTTACGTCTCGCATATCCTAACAAAATAGAATGGAACGAAACAGAACAAAACATATATGCAATGTCGTGATGCATGAATGCACAGAAATTATATTCGGAATCCTTCATTTGCCTTCCTTTTTCAATTTTCCCTTTTTCTTTTCTTTTTTCTTTTTCTTTTTTCTTTTTTTCTTTTTCTTTTTCTTTTCTTTTTCCTTTCTTCTACGCCTCTGCTTCTGCGATTCCAACTTTCTTCCTTTTCCTTTCAAATTCTCAATTCCTTTCCTGCACTCCAAACTTACGTTTCCCTCTCCCACCTTTCCAGCCGACACCCCTCAGCTCCCCCTCTTTCAGCCCCCCTCACCCACACCCCCTGCAGCCGCCCCACCCCAGCCCCCTCCCCACTCAGCCGCCCTCCTCTCCCTCAGCCCCCCTCCCCCCAGCTGCCCCCTTGACCATCCCCCTCAACCGACCCCCTCTCCAGTCTGCATCACCCCCTGACTAGCCGCACCACCCCGCAGCACACCCTCTCAGCCCCCCGCTCACCCTTATTCCCCCATCCGACAGCACGTGGTCATAGTCCACCACCACCGGCCATGCGTCGCCGGCACAAACACTTCTTCTTACGATTCCGGTATTCACACGCACATCAAAAATCAAATCTTTTTCGAGTTTTCATACGAAAATAGCATCATACATACATACATACATACATATATATATATATACACACACACATATACGATCATATATACGGACATACAATTCATCACATATACATATAATCTAATAATCAAGCATCTATACAATCACAAATACTAATGCACGATCTCGTTTTCATAGAGAAATTAAGGATTACCGCTTTTACATTCAACGGATGTTAAGGGGGTACCTACCTAGTATTTGATACGCGTTGAAGAGCGTGACCGAGCGGTGGTTTCTCCTCCTTAAACTGGCGGCTTGGTTTGGGAGCAAGAAGGTCACGCCTTTTCTTCTCTCTGTGGAACACGGCGTGTGTTTTTGAGGGGAGGGAGCAGTCCAAGCTTTGTTTAAATAGAAATTTGATTAGGGTTTAGGGAAAATTTCCTAATCAAATTAGGTTTAATAATTAATTAGATCCTAATGACCCTTTTGCCCCTTTTAAAAAAATGGGTTATAACATTCTCCCCCTACAAAAAGTTTCGTCCTCGAAACTTGTGTGTTACGTAATCAATAACTTAGTATAGTCCTACATAATTCATTTACCTAGATCATGACCAAACTTAGTATCCCATGCGTATTCCAATATGTTACTCATTTCACTTCATCGTTACTGGATTAAGTCCTCAGTTCATTCAGTGTGTATATTTACAATGAAATCTTTAAATCCATTGTCCTCCGCCTGATGGATCGTAACCTATTCTTTCTATAGTTCTCGAATCAATCTTAAGGGTATCGTCATTATACTAGTTTCCTAACTTAATCGTCGTTTTATATCGTACTTATATTTGCTATCATGAGCAACCCTCCACAATCAGTTCTTAGGTATAGTACAATCTTTAACTTAACGCATTGTCCACAAAGCTCATACCTAAAGTTGTATGTATTTCTCGAAATACGTTGTACTCTAGTACAATTTAATTTAGTCATCACTAGCATCTCACAAAATGATCTAGTTCTTATAGGGTTCAGTCCTTACTTTATTCTCTATAATTAGTGCTTACAAACTCCCACTTATACCACTTGACATGTATCGTTCAACTTATTGCAATCTACAATACCGGATTCTTAAACTTATCACCTATGATTCATCCCCTAGATAATTAACCACACTAACATCCTTTGTGTATGCCTAATATAGTAACCGTTACCCTTCCTTAACACAACCAAGCATTCAAAATCAGTTCTTATAAACTTACGAACTAGCTCTATGATCATGCTCTTAATTTCTCAGAGATATCGTTAGTAGCCTAGTATACGAAATGTGTATGGACATATTTTTGTTCAAGTTAAAAGAAAAGTAGCTTACATAGGCTTTAACTATTTAAAATACTGAACCTTCTAATTTTCGTAACACAAAACTCAAAGTATCATAGGTTTGTTTTCACAACGCGATATCTCAAATGACCATTTCAAAAACGATGATATAACTTGTTCGCAAGGCATTTTGGTAAAATTACGTCAAAACAATTGAAAACTTAATAATGTAAGGTTTTATGAAACGATTTGAATACGGTACCTTTCATTTTCAAAAACAAGTATATATTTTGAAAGATACCTTTTTTTCACAAAAGTTAAATAAGTTCAACGCAAGTGGATAAATAACTTCGAAAACATTTTAACGGTTAAACTGCTTGCGATTTCGATAGTGGTTAAAGTAAATTAATTTTGACTAAAACGATAGATGTAACAAAAATGAAAATTTGAATTATTTTGTAAGGAATATACATAAACACATCGTGTTTGCAAGAACATCAATATTTTAAAAGTTTTCCCCTTTTTAAGATTGTCAAAAGAATTGAATTTTTTTTTATTATACTGATTTACAAGTACGAAAAAAACAGCCTCGTAAAGTTTAGTAGAGTATATAAAGAAATGTGACTCAATAAGGTATTTGAAAATAAAATGTTTTTTGAAGTCCCTGTAAAATATAGGTATAACTCGGTGTACGTGCTTATATAAAATATTTATCCGCTAAAGAAATAATAGTCCTATATTTCGTATAATTTCTATAATCCATCCTTATTTTCAAAAGAACAATCCGTCTATGTATCATTTCTTATAAGCCTAACCTTCGCCTACTATGATAAAATCTCAAACTTAAATTGTCCAATCCTAGCATCGCACATTAAATATTTATCGACTTAAGGTGTACTAATTCACCATACTTCCGCGCGCCATACTGATTCACTGTATTTCTTTATTTGGTTATTCGAAACGCTAATTATCCTAGTTAAATCTCACTTGAACAAGCAACCACTACTGATTCATGCTTACTCTATTAAAATTCAAGCCTACTAGATTCAAACTAAATGTTCCGATGTCAACACTTAACCCACAATTTTGTAATGATATAATATTCCAAAGCACATACTATAGTCGATTCTCACGTGTCGCTATTGTTCAACATCTTTAATAAGACTAATATCATCGACCTATTTTGATCATGCTACATTCAACATCTTAACCCTAGACTATAAATTCCTTTGTATAATATCCTTAGCTAACTCCCCTGATTAAAACGCTAATCGTTATTTAGTTTATATCATTCTACTATAAATTATCTCTTAGTATTTATCATATTATTATAATTCATTTCTTAGTAGCTATGGTCCCAACTTAGACCTAAGCCTGCTCTGATGTTACCGTCCAAGTAGGGATATAGACTCGCTTTACTTTACCCTAATGGTACCGAGTACCCTGTTGCAGTTATGGTACGGCAGCCCGAGTTACTGCCTGACCCATTAATATGTCAACTAACGTTTGCAGTAGGGTATTCTGGTTAACCTCGTAATTCATTCAAATCAATTATATAGTATTCAACTACGGTTACTAAGGTCACGGCTTAGAGGGTTATGATCAACCTTAGATAAGGAAGAATTGTATGAGATATCCTAGGTATACGTGTTTCAAAACCGAGCGACTTCTTAAGTTTAGGATCATAACTTATTTTTAGGATCGTTCTTAGCATCATCATTCCTTAAGTCTAAGATCACGTCTTATTTCCAAATCATAATTAGTACATAATCAACACTTATTACTAAATCAGTACTGATGTATAAAGTCAACTCTTAATCGAGATCGTTACTTATGTCTAAGATCGTGGCTTATATTCAGGATCATCGCTTATAACTGAGATTAGTACATATGTTCACGATTGTCACTTATGTTCGAATCATCAATTATGTCTAGGATTGTGACTTAGAGGCAAAATCGTAACTTATTTTCTAATATCGTGGCCTAATTCTACATTTCCGACGTGGATCCAGAGTTATGCTCTGAAGATCGTACTGTCAGCACGTAATACCTCTTGAAATCATTATGAAATTAGATCCAAGTGATCGGCGGTGTTAGTTGTGCTGCGCCACCACTTCTCTGATCCACTTGTGGAAGAATCTCAAGTCCGAGGGCAGTGGTGGTGGAGCATGTGGCTGCTTTGCGCCACAGCTTGGGCTATGACCAGTAGTGCGTCGGTCAGGGCCTGGGGAAGCACGACCTGCAGTGGAGCCCTATTCTCAGAGTGGTTCTCCTTGTCGTTCCTACCACTCTCTTCTCAGCGGCATATTTGCTACGACAAGGAAAATTTCAGTTTTTTTTGTCGAGAGCATTTCAAGAATATGCAAGACTTAAGATAAGCAGGAGAGAATCAAATACGGAAAAAGTAAAACAAAGATAAAACTAACCATGCCCCCGCTCAATCATTACTTAGTCTAAATCAAACTTATTCTAAGGTTGAGCTTAGTCTCGGATCACAACTTACGTCTAGCATCAAACTTAATTTAAAATCAAACTTACATCTATGATCACAACTTAAATCTAGAGTCATCTCTTATGTCTAAGATCATTTCTTAATTCTATGTTTCCGCAGTAGATCTAGAGCCTGGGCTCTGGTACCACCTGTAGTGCCCCGTCCTGAACCCTAGGGTTAGAACTAGTACGCCCGCCGTATTCCGCTAAGGGATATACAAGGCGTCTGTACAAATCCATACACTTATCAAAACGACAGAGTATTCAATTGCGGAAGCGAAATAAATCAATTCGAAACCCTAAATCGAAAGTAAAATTCTCAAAATCATATATAGTCAAAATCAAGTCACAATCCCTTAAACGACATTGTAAAGTAACTACATAAGAAATCCCTAAGCTATGTCCTCAAATGGAATAATAAACAAAATAAAACTTCCTCAATTCTTGATATCAGCCATCAATCAGTCTCTAAGAGTCCTATTGTGCCCATTCAGAGTCCTCTCCAACCCATATGTAATCGTACCCTGAATCGTTTGCAAGAAAACAAAACTAACGGTGTGAGCGACAAAACCGTCACTCAGTAGGTACCCTACCTGCATCGGCCCAGTGAGATCATACATGCTAGGACAGTAGTGAAATACATATAAGTACGTTAATACAAAAATAGATTGTCCACGTTTTTGCAAATACGTATAACGGTCATAACTTCTTAAAAAAATCAAAACACATAATCGTGCAAAATGAGCGTGAAATGCAATGTCACATACATGATGCATGATAAACTAACCTTCTCAGAAACATTCATCTAATCGTGCAATGCATGACCCCGGGTCCTAACAGAACAGAACGAAACGGAGCGGAACAGATCAGATATGCGACTTACATCTCGCATATCCTAATAGAACAGAACGGAACAGAACAGAAAAAAACATATATGCAATGTCGTGATGCATGAATGCACAGAAATCATATTCGGAATCCTTCATTTACCTTCCTTTTTCAATTTTTCCTTTTTCTTTTCTTTTTTTTCTTTTTCTTTTTCTTTTTCTTTTCTTTTTCCTTTCTTCTACGCCTCTGCTTCTGCGATTCCAACTTTCTTCCTTTTCCTTTCAAATTCTCAATTCCTTTCCTGCACTCCAAACTTACGTTTCCCTCTCCCACCTTTCCAGCCGACACCCCTCAACTCCCCCTCCTCCAACCCCCCCTCACCCACACCCCCAGCAGCCGTCCCACCCCAGCCCCCTCCCCACTCAGCCACCCTCCTCTCCCTTAGCCCCCTCCCCTCCAGCCGCCCCCCTTTGACCAGCCCCCTCAACCAACACCCCCTCTCCACTCCGCACCACCCCCCTGACTAGCCGCACCACCCCACAGCACACCGTCTCAGCCCTTCTGCTCACCCTTATTCCTCCATCCGGCAGCACGTGGTCATAGCCCACCACCACTGGCCACGCGTCGCCGGCACAAACACTTCTTCCTACGATTCTGGCATTCACACGCACATCAAAAATCAAATCTTTTTTGAGTTTTCATACGAAAATAGCATCATATATATATATATATATATATATATATATATATATACATATACGATCATATATACGAACATACAATTCATCATATATACATATAATCTAATAATCAAGCATCTATACAATCACAAATACTAATGCACGATCTCGTTTTCATAGAGAAATTAAGGATTACCGCTTTTACATTCAACAGATGTTAAGGGGGCACCTACCTGGTATTTGATATGCGTTGAAGAGCGTGACCGAGCGGTGGTTTCTCCTCCTTAAACTGGCGGCTTGGTTTGGGAGCAAGAAGAAGGTCGCGCCTTTTCTTCTCTCTATGGAACACGGCGTGTGTTTGTGAGGGGAGGGAGCAGTCCAAGCGTTGTTTAAATAGAAATTTGATTAGGGTTTAGGGAAAATTTCCTAATCAAATTAGGTTTAATAATTAATTAGATCCTAATGACCCTTTTGCCCCTTTTAAAAAAATGGGTTATGCCACTAGGTGGGAAAAAATTTGGTTTTTGGAGCTCAAATCCTGCATATTTGGTCAGCCATTATCCTTCCAAAGTTGTTGAAGAGGTTGAGCAAAAGGTGGAGGAAGAAGTGTTCATCGAATCCACTTAAACTTTTCTGAAAATTCCTACAAAAATTTCAGCATTCAAAATGGTCCAATCACATGTCTTGAAGGTGCCAACTAATCAAGGTGATGAGGTGGTCTTCCAATCAAATGAAGACAAGTGAGATTGATGACATGGAAGGTGACATGTGGGCATTCTAATCCACAAAGGGCTGCTCACATCTATAAATAGGAGTGGAGTTGAAGAAGGAAGACACAACACTGAAGCTATCTTCTACTCTTATTCTTCTTCTTCTCCATTCTCTATTCTTGTTCTTGCAACTGTTGTTATAGGTGATTGTGATTGTTATTGTGCTGCATACACACCTCTAGTACTCGTAAAAGTTGTAATTGATTAGCCATTCTATAAGGCTACATCAATACGTGGCGAGGTGATTACATTCTTGAGTTTGTAAGGTGTTGTGATCAAGTCTTGATTAGGGTTGGTGTATAACCCAAGAATCAAGTACTTTGTAAGTTGTAAGGTGTTATTCACATAGTGAAAATCCAAGGAAAAGGTGTTCATTAGGACTGGAGTAGGTCACATTGACCGAACCAGGATAATTCTTGGTGTTTTTGTCTTCTTTACTTTTCTGCCCGTTTTTTACAGTTTCTGCATTGAAATTCTAAAATCTGGAAAAAATAGATAAACGTTTTCAAAGATTTTGATTTTTTGTGTCAACCAACTTCAAACTGTTATCTTTCATTTTCAATAAAAATCACTTGATTTGAGCAAACACAAGTTAGTAAAATAGTCGTTGCAAGTTAGTTGCATAAATCTGTCAGCAAATGTGACATGTCTTCAAAGTTTTGCAATTTTGTATCATTTGGCTAGGATAATTGGTCAGAACTGTTTGAAAACATAAACTAGACTTCCTAGGCTTTGTTTTGACATAAAGATCACACCTTTTTGATAAGTACACAAGGAGCTCCAGCTTTTCTAAGTTGAACAACTTTTCTGTCCTGTTCTGAAAAATCTGTGAGACTAAAAGTTTTCATCTTTTTGAAGAAGCAAACGAATTTGGATTTCTCTCAAAATTTTACATGGGTTATAAAACATCTTGAAGTTTATTTCTGGAAAATTTCAAATTTTTTGAAGTTCTACACAAAGAGAAATAATTTTTTATAGACGGACTCTGATTCTTAAACTTATAGAATCAGTTTTCAGAGGAGTTTTGAAAAGAGTTTTTAATAGTGAAATTTAAGCTAACCACTATTCACCCTCCCCCCCCCTCTAGTGGTGTTTATTGCAGGTGTCACATTCCAACAATTGGTATCAGAGCAAAGTCAACATCACACTAAGAAGACAAAGTTAGAAGCAAGAGTACTGTGGAGCTTTCTTGTTCAAATCAAAGGTACTCTATCTATTCACTATGGCATTGATCCCTCACAAAGGTGAGTTGGAAGGTATGTCTACTCAACGCCCTCCTCTTTTCGATGGTAATAATTTCGTTCATTGGAAACTTAGGATGAGGCTATTATTAATGGCTATAGACATCGATTTGTGGTCTATAGTTGAAGATGGGTCATACATTCCAATGAAGGTTGTACAAGTAAATGGTGTAACACAAGAAGTAGAAAAATATAAAAGTGAATAGTCAACCGAAGATAACGGCCTTTGAAGCAGGATATGTTTGAAACTGCACAAGTGCACACGACATGTGGTATCATAAAGAACGAATCCATAACATCTACGGATTTGAGAATTACTAACATTTTCAATGCACTTGAAGCTCTAGGTAAATCCTTTACCAGCAACGAGAAAGTCCAAAAAGTGCTACGAAGTCTTCCTGCTGAATGGGATCCGAAGGTGACAGCAATAGAGGAAACCAAGTCTATTGCAAAAATAGATGAACTAATTGGTTCACTAAAAGTTTACAAGGCTAAACTAAATCAAAGGAAAGCCGAGTCTTCTAAACAACCCGGTAAGGTTATAGCTTTTAGTTCAAATGATTCTCTACAAGTAAATGAAGCTTGCTCAACAAGTAGTGACAATGAATTAGATGATGATATAATAATGGTGGCTAGAAAACTTCAAAAATTCTTTAGGAAACGTCTTAATAAACCAAATAGGTCTAAACCTTGTTCTTCTTCTACCCTACAATCTAAAAACTCAAAATCAAGTAAAAACAAAAATAATAAATGGTATCATAAAGAACTTAAGTGTTATCAGTGCGGATAAAAAGGTCATATATCTTATGATTATCTGAATAAGAATGCTAAACCAACCAAGGAAGATCCAAGGAGAAGGCCAAAGATGTTTCAATGAAAGAAAGAGAAATATGCACTTAAAGCAAGCACATGGAGTGTTCTTCAGATTCAGAATCTGAGCACTTGGAGAATGAGGAAGCTCAAGTGTGCTTCGTCTCAAATGAGGTAAGTTCTACTTCTGATTTTGATTCTGACATTGAGATGACTTTGGATGAAATGTATGATGAATTCACGAAAATGCATGCTTATTGTAAAAAGTTATCTAAAGAGAAAAAGTAACTAATTGAAGAAAATGACAAGTTGAAGACGTCCAACTTGGAATTTTCCAATCAATTAGAGTCTTTTAAACAAGAGTCCTCTAATACTCTTGACTCTTTGAAATATTTGAGTCATATAAAAAACGTGAACAAAACCTAAAAACTAAAAACAATATATTAAAAACCAAAATGCATGATTGTGAAGAAGTGTCTAAATTTAAATCAAGTAGGTTTAAGTCCGGAACAAATATGTTAGATACACTGATTTCCTCACAAAAATATGATAATGATAAAAATGGTTAGGTTATAAAGAAAAAAATGATCAGTTAGGCAAAAGTACTAATTTCGTTTCATCTAAGTCTAAGTTACCATATAGGGCGAATAAATCAAATGTTCCTATTTTTCCTACTCCTTCTTCTATTCATTCTATGGCTAAGGTAAGATCACATGTACCTACAAAAGTGTCTAAGAAAAGTTTTGCATCTAGGACACCTAGAAATTATGCTTATATGTATTCAAATATGCCTAAATCAAATAAAACACATTCGACCCCTTATGATAAATCTAAATTTAAGTGTCTTACATATCCCCCTTATGATTCTTATGGAAATACATATAATTATACATGCAAGGTTCCATTTAAGAATCAAATGCATATGTCTTACTTTACTTATCAAAGTCGGCCACGTCATAATGAATTTAGACTAAGATATAACAAGTATATGCATACATCATCATTTAGGTGGAATGGCCAAGTATACGTTAATCCTCTCTATTCTTCATCTCACAATTATGCTAAAAATGTGACAAAAAGGTACATCCAAGTTTGGATACCCAAAGGGTATATACACAAGGATGGTCCCCCCTAATATTCAAGGACCCAAATAAAGGGTACCTACTCTGTCCTCTTTGTAGGAAAATTGCAAGAAAGGAGACAAAAAGAAGATAAAGCCAAAAGATCTAAAAACCAAATGGTTTTTAGATAGTGAATGTTCAAGGCACCTAACGGGGAACCCCAAGCTATTCACCAAATTGGAAGAAGTAAAGAATGGAGGAATATGACATTTGGTGACAACAACCACAATAGAGTTGTTGGAAAAGGAACGATTGGGAACCCAAACACATTTCAAATAAGAAATGTGCTACTTGTGAGTAATTTATCTTATAATTTGCTAAGCATTTCTCAACTAATTGATTGTGGTTATAATATTTCTTTCCTTCATACATTATGTGATATGACCAATAATGAAGGAGAAATTGTGTTAAAAGGAAGTAGAGATGGAAATATATACACCTTATCCTTAAACATGTTAGATGCTAAAATTAAGTGCTTAGTATCACATGACTTAGATGTAAACCTATGGCATAGACGATTAGGTCATATAGGTATTTCTACAATTGAAAAATTGCTTAGAAAGAACCTTATTAGAGGTTTACCTATCCTGAATTGAATAATTTTCAACTATGTGAAACTTGTATTAAGGGTAAATATAGTAAAGAAACACTAAAGCCAAAACATGAAGTGAGTATTAATCACATATTAGAATTACTACACAGATTTATTTGGTCCAATTGGGACAAAAAGTCTAGGTGGACACTATTATGTGTGTGTTGTAGATGATTACTCACGATATGCATGGACATTATTTTTAACACATAAAGATGATGCTTCATTGGAAATTGAAAAACTTGTTAAACTTAAAAATCTTTATGAAGAAAGTGTTAAAAGAATTAGAAGTGATAGAGGTGGAGAATTTATAAATAAGGATGTGATTAAATTTTGTGAACTAAATGGAATAAAACATTGATTTTCACCACCTAGAACACCACAACTAAATGGAGTTGTAGAACGTAAAAATAGAACCATACCAGAAATAGCAAAAACTATGCTATGTGAAAATCATGTTCTTAAATTCTTATAGGCCGAAGCAGTAGATTGCATAGGTTACATTATAAATAGATTATCTATAAGAAAGAAGTTGAATAAAACACCTTATGAACTATTAAATAATAGATTACCAAAAGATGATTATTTACACATTTTTGGTTGTAAATGTTTTGTGCTAAACACTAAGGATAATTTAGATAAATTTGGGCCAAAATCAATACAATGCATTTTTGTTGGATATTCAACTAATTCAAAAGCATATAGATGTTATAATCCTACATCTAGAAAGATCATTGAATCTATTCATGTGAAATTCAATGAGTGTACTTATCTTGAAACAAATGATAATATCAAAAAAGAAGTATGATTCAAATCATGAATATTTCCACAATGATGATGATTTTTCCTTAGAACCCACAACTGATCATCTACATCCAACTCCCCCTGAACATGGATTACATGAACCTTTAGAGGATATTGATCGCGAAAATCTTCAAATAGAAGATTCAAATTTGAAAGATGTCCCAATAGAATATGAAATATACATACAAATGACATATTTGAAGAAGAAGAGAGTGAACCTAGTCAACCTAGTAATTGGTGGCATATTACAGATAAACATAAGCATCCTAAGGAATTGATAATAGGAGATCTAAATCAAGGCATGCATTAGTTTATCACTTAGAACCCAAAAACGTTAAAGAAGCTTTGGTGATACTTTTTGGGTGAATGCTATGCATGAAGAACTGAACCAATTTACTAGGAATGATGTATAGGATTTAGTACCAAAACCTGAGAATAAATCCATAATAGGTACTAAGTGGGTTTTTAGAAATAAAATGAATGGACAAGGTGATATAGTAAGAAATAAAGCTAGGCTAGTCGCACAAATATATAACCAGCAAGAGGGTATAGATTATGAAGAGACATTTGCACCCGTTGCACGCCTAGAAGCCATTAGATTACTACTAGACATTGCTAGTTTAAGTAATATCAAACTATTTCAAATGGATGTTAAAAATGCATTCTTAAATGGGTTTATACAAGAAAAAGTCTTTGTAAAACAATCCTCGGGTTTTGAAGACTTAAAACATCCTAACCATGTATTCAAGCTAAAGAAAGCTTTATATGGTTTAAAACAAGCTCCAAGAGCTTGGTATGATAGATTTGCAAACTTTCTCTTCGCAAATAATTATAAGAGAGGAACCATAGATAATACCTTATTTCTGAAAAGAAAAGGAAGTGATCTACTTATAGTCCAAATCTATGTAGATGATATAATCTTTGGTTCAACCAATCCTACCTTCGTAAAAGACTTTGAAGATTGTATGAAATCTGAATTTGAAATGTCTATGGTAGGAGAACTCAACTATTTCTTAGGATTACAAATAAAACAAACCCCTCGAGGAATCCATATTAGTCAAATTAAGTATATCAATGACATGATTAAGAAATTTGGATTTGAAGAGTTGAAACCTACAACTACCCCCGTGAGTGTAAGTACCAAGTTCGATAAAGATAAAAATGGAATATCTTTTGATGACACACTATATATGTCAATGATCGGATCACTATTGTACTTAACCGCATCCAGACAAGATCTAATGTTTAGTGTGTGCGTGTGTGGTAGGTTTCAATCTTGTCCTAAAATGTCTCATTATAATTTGGTGAAAAAGATATTTAGATATATTAAACATACACCTCATTTAGGACTTTGGTACTATAGAAACTCTAAATTAGAGTTACATGCCTATAGTGATGCTGATTACGCTGGTTGTAAAATAGATAGAAAATCCACTAGCGGAACTTGTCAATTCATAGGAACCAACCTAATTTCTTGATTTTCTAAGAAACAAGCTAGTGTAGCCTTTCTACCACTGAAGCATAATATATAGTCTTAAGCCTTTGTACCACACAAATACTTTGGCTAAAACAGCAACTTAGTGACTTTGGTATTATGATGACTCAGATTCCAATTTTCTGCGATAGCACAAGTGCAATTAATCTTTCACGGAATCCGGTACTTCATTATAAAGCCAAGCACATAGAAGTTAGATACCATTTCTTACGAGACCATGTTCAAACTAGAAATATAACCATAGACCAAAACACTCCAAGATGATATGTTGGCAAGGAGTTGCATTCTTGGCACCCTAGGTGGCATAAATTTTGGTTTTTGGAGCTCAAATCCTGCAGATTTGGTCAGCCATTATCCTTCCAAAATTGTTGAAGAGGTTGAGCAATAAGTGGAGGAAGAAGTGGTCATCGAAACTACTTAAACTTTTCTGAAAATTCCTACAGAAATTTCAGCATTCAAAATGGTCCAATCACATGTCTTGAAGGTGCCGACTAATCAAGGTGATAAGTTGGTCTTCCAATCCAATGAAGACAAGTGAGAATGATGATATGGAAGGTGACATGTGGGCATCCTAATCCACAAATGGCTGCTCACATCTATAAATAGGAGTGGAGTTGAAGAAGGAAGACACACGACTTGAAGTCTTCTCTTATTCTTCTTCTTCTCCATTCTCCATTCTTGTTCTTGCAGCTGATGTTATAGGTGATTTTGATTGTTATTATGCTGTACACACCTCTTGTACTCGTAAAAGTTCTAATTGATTAGCCATTCTATAAGGCTACATCAATAGGTGGCGGGGTGATTACATTCTTGAGTTTGTAAGGTGTTGTGATCAAGTCTTGATTAGGATCGGTGTACAATCCAATAATTAAGTATTTTGTAAGCTGTAAGGTGTTATTCCCATAGTGAAAATCCAAAGAAAGGTGTTCCTTGGAACTAGATTAGGTCACCTTGACCGAACCATGATAATTCTTGGTGTCTTTTTCTTTTTAACTTTTTTGTCCGTTTTTCACAGTTTCTACACTGAACTTCTAAAATCTGGAAAAAATAGAAAAACATTTTCAGAAATTCTGATGTTTGGTGTCAACCAACTTCAGATTGTTATCTTTCATTTGCAATAAGAATCACTTGATTTGAGAAAAGAAAAGTTAGTCAAACAGTCGTTGCAAGTTAGTTGCGCAAATCTGTCAGCAAAACTGACATGTATTCAAAGTTTTGCAATTCTGTATTATTTGGCTAGAATAATTGGTCAAGGCTTTTTGAAAACACAAACTAGACTTCCTAAGCTTTGTTTTACATAAAGACCACACCTTTTGGATAAGTACACAAAGAGTTCAAGCTAGTCTAAGTTGAACAACTTTTCTGTCCTGTTCTAAAAAATCTGTGAGATTAAAAGTTTTTATCTTTTTGAAGGAGCAAACGAATTTGGATTTCTCTCAAATTTTTACCGGGGTTATAAATCATCTCGAAGTTTATTTCTGGAATGTTTCAAAGTTTTTAAAGTTCTACACAACGAGAAACAATTTTTTAAAGACAGACTCTGATTCTGAAACTTATAGAATCATTTTTCAGAGGAGTTTTGAAAAGGGTTTTTAATAGTGAAATTTCCGCTAACCGCTATTCACCCCATCTCTAGTGGTGTTTATTGCAGGTGTCACGGTCCAACAAAAAAAATTCCCCGTTAGTCAGTAACAGCCAACGTTAGTGGGTCCCACAGCTGGAAGTTAAGCTCGAATAACTCAAGCCCTGCTCAGTCAGGCATGTCCAGAAGATGTATCCTCCAAGCAGACTGACCAGTCAACCTCGGCAACCTAGCTTCATTCGAAGAGTCCTGAGATAGAATCTCAAGGCCAGAATTTCTCAAGGAGTTGAGCACTTCATCATCCTCAGATCAGCTCATCCAAGGGGCAGAGGTCATGTCCCGCACAGCCCACGTCTGGGTCAGCTTAGTCCTTACAGAAAGCTTAGACCAGCCAGTTCAACTTGTCCGTCTCATCTTCCTCAGGTTAGCTCGATGGAGCACCCCCGTTCAACTTTGAACATGCTACTCTTGCCTACGCTTCCTAGCAGAGTTGCTCAAGTGGCAGCCCAGCTCGGCTACACCATCCTTAAACAGACTCCTGCCACTTAGCAATCTTGGCCTCTCGACTCGACGCGTGGCAACACTTGGCCTTCATGCAGCTTGGGTCTGCCAGCAGTGTAGTCATTTATCTCCACATGTCAACCATGCAGAGAAGAGTGGCCAGCACCGCAACCACCTATTGCCGCGTTGCGATGATGCAAACAAGAACTGCCACCAGGACAGCCAAGTGTCATCACTGTTTTCTTCATGGACATGCAGCCGTCAACTTCAACAGCTATAAATAAGAGGTTCCTCAACTGAAGCCAACCAAGTCCAAGAGAGATCCACTTTCACACTCTTAAGCTGACTGAAGTTCATTCAAGTCAAATTGAACTCCTACTTCCACTCAAAGTGTCTTAAGCTCGGCCATAACTTAGTCTGAGCTCATCGACATTAAACAGCCACTCTCTCAAAAGTGAGCCTTTAACAGGTTGCTTCAACCTCTGTTTTCAGTATTCTCACATACAAATATGCACATAACTGACTTGAGCGCCGGAGGGTTTTTCCTAGGCCATTAGTCCTGGGCCTCTAACATTGTCTTTCCCTCTCAGGTCGAAGAAACGGACCTAAACGAGGTGCTGACAGTATACCACAAGGATCATCTCTGATCCACCTAGTGATGATCCGACCTCATCATCTTAGCGCTAGAGGAAGGGCAAGGTACCTCCGACCCTTTCTAAAAGTTACTCCTTGAAAGGCCTTCTAGGCAACTAGCCTATTGTCCATCACTGTGAAGATGGATAAAACGGTCAGAAAGGGGGCAAGAGACCTGAGACCCCTCGGAGACATCTACGCTCCACTCGACCTCAGTCTGAATAAGGTTCCTTAGGTCTGGCAGAATCATCGACTCTCGCTACCAAATTTACATATAAGGAGCACGTGAGGGCTATCTAATATGTGGCCCAAAACCCAAGCATGTTCCAGGCTGTGGTCAGAGAGATGAAAGGGAAGGCTCCGGTTGCTGGACCCAATGAGGTCCATCTTAGTGACTCTCCTCAGCGAAGAGAGCGCATGGAGTATTCTTCAACTTGCCCCCAGTACTATCCTGAACCTCGGGATGAGTTTATGGCCGAGACCAGGTGCTTAGGTCAGCGACCTAGTTGTCAGCAATTCACTTCTGAGCCTCTAGACGCTCTGGAATACCACTTGAAACGCGCACAGAAAACGTAGTGCCACTCAGACGTGGCAAAAAAATTGACAAAGAGGCCAGAGCCCAACCGACCGAAAGACGCACCGCTCATATGCGATTGGGAGGCCGAGGTAAGGAAAAAGAGTGCCTCTGTTGGCCTCCAAGGCTCATATTTTATCCGTCATAAGGAGAGAAGGCCTAGCAAGAGATCCTAAGCCATTGTCGGGTCCAAATCACAAAAGGGATCTGCAATTGTACTGCCTTTTTCACTATGACATCGGGCATGATACAGAAGATTGCAGGCATCTCACCTTGGAAATTGAGTGCCTAATTGAGCTATGCTACTTGCAGCGTTATTACAATCCGAGGTCTAGGTTGTCTAATAGGTAATTTTTTGTACAGAAGATAGGACCACAGACCTGAAGGCCACTAGTCCGAGTACTTGGCATGTATCCAAATCTTTTATGTTCTGTATATCTACATCATTTAATGGGAAAAGCAAGTACTTGTTCAATACTTGTTACATATTTGCTATTGCAAAACAAGCTGTTCAGATACAAAGCAGGTCCATTCGGAGCAAACCTAATATTTGGGGCATGAAGTCCTCTTACCATCGCGGTTAATTCGCTTGCTTACTTGGACACCAAGCTCAGCTCGGCTGAGTATAATATCCTGCTCGGCACTTCTCAATCCTCTTTAGTGTGTTTGACCTCCTATGTTGGGGGCTTAATTTTCGATCCTTTATCTTATAGTTCATAAGGAGATTCATCTAGACCATGAATAGCTTCGTGCCTACCTAACGTCCACTTTATGGTTCGTAACAGAATTGGGGCCCGACAAGCTTCGTGCCTAGCCGATCTCTACCTTATGGCTCATGAAGGGACTTGGGACACGAACTTTCTCGTCTGCCTTGATTTCTCTCTTGTGGCTCATAAGATTAAGGGTATGATACATTTCGCATCTGACAAACAGCAAAGGTTTACTTTGGTCTTACGGCTTATCAGGCGTTCACCCCGGCGCATTCATCCGCCTTAGGGGGAGCCTTGGCTTTAAGGCTTATCAGGGGTTCACCTTGGTTCTTCAGTCCTCTGCCTTGTGGTTTTAAGGGGACTCACATTTGCCATTACAAGGGAAACCTGGGCCTTAAGACCTAAGTGGTCACCTCTGTTCTCTACCTTATGGTTTTAAAGGAACCCCAGACACGACAGGTTTCGCGCTTCTGGAAAGATGATCTAAGTGGTCACACTTATCCTCTGCCTTATGGTTTTAAGGAGACCCCGGACGCGACAGGTTTATCGCCTCCAAAAGGATGATCTAAGTGGTCAACTCTACAAAATGACATAAGTGGTCATCTCTGACATATGCCTTATGGTTCTAAGGAGATTCATGTCTATGGTTCTAAGGAGATTCATGTCGGCCATTGCAAGGGGAACTTGGGCCTTATATGGTCAGCTCAGCCTTATAACTCCTGAATTCGTCTCAGAAGACAAATTCTGATCTACTCAAAATAGCCGAGTAAAAAATAAAGATGCAATGCGTTCTACTTATACAAGTGGATTCATCTCACCTTACCCAAAGTTGCCTATTTACCTTAAATACTTCCCAAACAATAGTCCTCGGTTATACAAGACAAGGACTTCAAGCTCTGCCTTAACAAGCCTATCTTTTATTCGTAAGCTAGCTCAACCTAGCAGGACAACATGTTTATTCTAACTCAAGTCCTTAGACTTAGTTCATATTCTGTCAATCCTTATCTACAGTATGAACAGCTTACTGAGTACGAAGCAGATACTTAAAAGACTTGTGATTTTAAAAGTACTACTCAACAAAAAGTTGTTAGTATGAGAGCAGAAAACACTTTGTCAATAAAAAGCTGAAGCACAAAAATTGCCAAGAGCTGAAGAGCAGGGAGTTTCCATTAAAAATAGAACCAGAAAGTGTTTCTGCCACCGAAGCCACCCCATTATCTAACCTACCAGAAGGGGCAGCGGCTAGACGCAATCTTCGCAGAGGGCGGTTGTCCTCACTGGAGCTCGTCCTCACGGACAAGGGCGAGGCACCTCCATCCCTCCCAGAACCTGCAGAAAATGAAGCTGCCTCAGAAATGTTCTGAGAATCAGCAGAAGAAGAAGAGAGAACTGCCATGATACCAAGAAGAAAAACTTACAAGGAAACGGAAAACTGACCGGAACAAGATTGCCGGAGAAGAAGGGAAAAATATTGGAAAAGGCGAAAGCTAAAAATGAAGACGCTATTTGAAAATATAAGCTCTTTAAAGGCAAGTTCGAATTGACACAATACTTCGAATTCCATGCCATCGAAAATCACAACCGCCGAAAAAGTAATAATTGTCGCTTCACAGTTTGCGCCGGCATTAAATGCCTATCACAACCCAATTAAAAACAAACACGTCACCGACACATCAGAGCAGAGCATTAAAATCTCAGAGCAGATTAGCTTGCCCTCGCTGGTCAACTCGGCAAAACTAATAATGGGGCAAAATGATAAACACAGAACCTGACTGCTGAATACGGCAAAAGATTTCCATGTTAGTCAGTAATAGCCAACGTTAGTGGGTCCCACAGCTGGAAGTTAAGCTCGGATAACTCAAGCCCTGCTCAGTCAGGCATGTCCAGAAGATGTATCCTCCAAGCAGATTGACCAGTCAACATCGGCAACCTAGCGTCATTCAAAGAGTCTTGAGATAGAATCTCAAGGCCAAAATTTCCCAAGGAGTTGAGCTCTACACCATCCTCAGATCAGCTCGGCCAAGGGACAGAGGTCATGTCCCGCACAGCCCACGTCTGGGTCAGCTTAGTCCTTACAGAAAGCTTAGACAAGCCAGTTCAGCTTGTCCGTCTCAGCTTCCTCAGGTCAGCTCGCGGAGCACCCCCGTTCAACTTTGAACATGCTACTCTTTCCTAGGCTTCCTAGCAGAGTTGCTCAAGTGGCACCCCAGCTCGGCCACATCATCCTTAGGCAGACTCCTGCCACTCAGCAATCTTGGCCTCTCGGCCCGACGCGTGGCAACACTTGGCCTTCATACAGCTTGGGGCTGCCAGCAGCGCAGTCATTTATCTCCACATGCCAACCATGCAGAGAAGAGTGGCCAGCACCGCAACCACATATTGCCGCATGGCGATCATGCAAACAACTGCCACCAAAGCAGCCAGGTGTCATCAGTGTTTCCTTCATGACATGCAGCCGTCAACTTCAACAGCTATAAATAAGAGCTTCCTCATCTGAAGTCAACCAAGTCCAAGAGAGGTTTACTTTCACACTCATAAGGTGACTGAAGTTCATTCAAGTCAAATTGAACTCCTACTTCCACTCAAAGTGTCTTAAGCTCGGCCAAAACTTAGTCTGAGCTCATCCACATTAAACAGTCATCCTCTCGAAAGAGTCTTTAACAAGGTTGCTTCAAAATCTGTTTCCAGTATTCTCACATACAAATATGCATATAACTGACTTGAGCGTTGGAGGGTTTTCCACAGAGCATTAACCCCGGGCCTCTAACGTTGTCTTTCCCTCTCAGGTCGAAGAAACAGACCTAAACGAGACGCTGACAACATACCACAAAAATTGTCTCTGATCCACCTGGTGAGGACCCGACCTCATGAACAACGTAATAAATTTCGAACCCATGAGCACCTCAACATCAACGTCAACGGGTGGATGATTGACAGAAAAGAGCCAAAGGAGTCGTCGGCATGCTCGATAACAGCCTCGATATTGGTGACACAGTGACGGATTCCAGAAACTTCTTGTCCTGCATCCTATAAAATTGGCCTCTCTTTACTCTCTTGAATCATTCCGTTATGGTACTTCACCAACGCCCTCCCTATCTCTGACCTTTTCCCCTTTCCCATTTCCTCCAAACTATTCCTCCTTTCCGAACTTGACTTTTCAACGACGGAAAGTTACCTTTTCAAACCCTCTATTTCAGGATAAATGATTTCTAGGCCTCTTGTAGTTTTTTTTTTCTTTCTTTCTACCATTTACATTTTTAGTCTGTTCTATTTTAGTCTATTCTCAGGTTTTTTCTACATTTTTTCTACATTTATACTTTTGTGTTTTTAGGCTATAGAGTTTCCTTAGAAATTATACTTATTGGTCCAAACACTTAAAGATATACAGGTCAAAATTTTAAACTGCAGAATCATTCATCAAACTGAAAAAGCTAGAAGGAGAAAAAAAATTAAAAAAATATTCTACGATACCTTTGACCTTGATGGAAAATCCAATTCCATTTTAATCTAAAAATTCCGTTTATGAACAGATTTTAATGATTGTAAGGATTTAAATGGTATTTAATTCACTTACTCCATTTCCAATCGTATCAAAGACACACTCTTTTTTAATTTTGAAATATAATAGAATAAAGCAAAATGACACATTAAATTGGTTACGTTTCTTATATTATGAAGTAGCAGTTGATCGACATAGTTTGACGCATCATTATAGGTTATCGGGAAACAACCTTTGTATGATTATAACACGAGTATGTTATTGTATACTTTGTTTTATTAAACTAAAACTTTAAAGAAAAATCTTCATTACGAAACATCTAATATGATATTTGAATGTCCTATAGAACAATTATCACCGTTACTTGATTTAAATTGCCTTCATATGCAATTGTAATTATATATTTAGTAAAAGAAAATTGAAACTTAAACAGCAAAATGCTGCCTTGACTGATTAAAGAGCCAAACCACATCTCCCAAAGTCGAAGGTACACACGCATAAGCAGTCCGACGCATCACTATTTTCAAGTCTTAAAACAGACATCACCATACCTCAGCAAATGATAGCAATGAGATGCATACTCTATCCAGAAGGCCCTCTACAGACATTACCTTCGTTAGCAAATTATGTTTATCCAATTAAAAGGACTGCAAATCAAGACAGACTAAGAAACCATTCCTCAGTAATAACGGGCGCCAGTGTCATGCATGTGGCTCCCAGGGTACTGACCACGAGATTCAAGTTCGTGGTTTCTTGCACTACCAAGAAAGCGATGACGATCTCTATAGGCGTGATAATCATCTCCAGGATAGGATCTATGTGGGTCGGTGGGGGTAGCAGACATGTCACTGTACCCTTGAGGATCACTACGGCCATACTTGTCCCCACGGAAGTGGTCTGCAGTAGCTTGCTGATACTGCTGCCGTCTTGAATGAGATTCGCTTTGAAGAAGCTCGTCTCTGTGAGTGGCATGCCTTGCTCTAAGTGCAACCAGCTGTTCTTGATAGTTTGAGTTGATTGCATTTATTCTCTGTATACAAAAACATATATTAAGGTTAACAAGCGTCACAAAAACAGGCCAAAAAACACCTTTCTGAGACTGCAGCAAGTACAACAGAAAAAACAGTACAACACTCGGGAGTCTTTTTTTTCTCAGTATGTGGAGTCAATTATATGCACCAATCATCTCTTTTTAGTTTTTTTTTTTGAATGGTAGCATAAACTATACCCTTCTTGTGTGTCTCTTAATACCTAATGCATAATATGCGCTTTAAGATATGGAAGAGGCAATCGTATTATTGATTGACTTAAGCAAAAACAACATACAAACTGAGATATATAGTCTTCCTATTTATAGGCTGATAAGAGGTCAATCTAATCTCTATATTTATGGTAAATATTTGATGAGATCCATGTGATCTCATAACTATGGAAAACCTATATTTTTAGCCTTTATGGCTCTTACTACTCTACCCGTGTATAGTAATACATATATGCTGCTGAATACTTGATTGAGACTGATTTGGTTAGGACATCAGCTATCTGTTCTTTTATGGAGACATATATTAAACAAATGAGCTTCCCTTCGATCTTTTCTCTGATGAAGTGCCTATCAACATCCACATGCTTAGATTTGTCATGCTGAACCGGATTTTCTTCCATATTAATTGCTGACATATTGCCACAGTATATTTGAATAGGACCAATAAACTGTTGTCCAAGGTCTGCTAGGATTGTCTTGAGCCACATTCTTTCACACAGACATAGTGCTAATGTCTTCAGTTACCGCTTCTGTGCTGCTTCTGACTACGACTCCTTACTGTGGCTGACCTTTTGTCCGTTCTTCAGCCAACCCAATCCGCGTCTGTATACAATTTTATACTCCTATCATGTGTCTTCCTGAAGTGCATACCTTGTCCGGGTGTATTCTTCAGATACCTGAGGATTCTCATTGCCGCTTTAAAATGTTCATTAGTAGGATTATGCATAAACTAGCTAATGAAGCTCACACATAATATATATCAGGTCTAATGTGAGAGAGATATATTAACTTGCATAATAATTATTGATATCTTAGTTTGTCAACTGGTATAATATCCCACGTTTCCTTAGGCTTATAACCTGGTTCTACTGGTGATGTGACTGCTCTACACCCTAGCATCACAATTTCCTTTAACAAGTCCAGGATACACTTCCTCTGTGATATGATCATACCTTCCTTTAACAAGTCCATGATACACTTCCTCTGTGATATGCTCATACCTTCTTTATTCCATATTACTTCCATTCCAAGAAAGTATGTAAGTTCTCCTAGATCTTTTACCTCAAATTTCTGAGATAGTTTTCCTATGATTTCTTGTATTCCTGTTACATTGTTTCCAGTGATGATTATATCGTCTACATAGACAATGAGAACCATTAACAAAACAGTGTCTGAAGTATGTAAGAACAAAGTGTGATCGCCATGACGTTGGAAAAATCCTTGATTTTTGACCTCTTTAGTAAATTTTTGAAACTATGCCCTAGGCGATTGCGTTAGAACATATAATGATTTTTCTAACTTATATATATGTTTATTAGCTTCACTATTGTACCCTGGAGGAATATGCATACACATCTTGTAACTTTCCATTTAGGAATGTATTTTTCATATCTAGTTGATGCAGGCTCCAGCCTAAGTTTACAGCTATAGAAAATATGACCCTTACTGTGTTTAATTTTGCTACTAGTACAAATGTCTCTAGATAATATATACCACATGTTTGAGTAGATCCTCTAGAGACCAGTCTAGCTTAATATCGATTTATTGTCCCATTGGTATTGTATTTAATAGTAAGATCCATTTGCAGCCTCCAGGTCTAACCCCTTTTGGCCGCTGTGTCAGTTTCCAAGTGTTGGCTTTTATTAGTGCCTGCATTTCCTCATTGAATGCATCCTTCCAATGTGGTATTGACAGTGATTCATTAATGTCTTTAGAAATAAGTTTGGAGTCTAGACTACTTGTGAAGGCTTGAAATTTAGTATTGTTTTTCTGGACTGTGTTCGTTACTAGGTACGATGTCTTCATCTTGCATGTGTTGATCTATGGGTTAATCTGTTTGAAGTGGTTTTTTTCCGGATATAGACCTTTAAGGATATGTGGTCTTTCTTGTACACCTAATTCTTTTTCAAGTGAGGACTCAGGTACCATTTGTTCTTGCCCTTGTGGCTCTAGTGTTTTTAAATTTGACGGGTCAGTTCTTATTGTTTGGTATCTATTTAGATCTCATGGAGTGTGTCCGTTGTTGTGTTTCATAGAAAGCTTGAGCTTCATTGAATGTCACATCTAGTGCAGTGCACATCTTCCTAATGTTTAGACAATAACATTTGTATCCTTTTTGAGTTCCAAAGTACCCTATGAATATGCATTTTATAGCCTTCGGATCTAGGTTTGTTTTGTTGTGTATGTGGACATATGTTTTGCATCTAAAGGTTTTTAGAGGTAACTCAGACAATAGATTGATATGTGGATGACTATCTATCGGTACTTGTCTTGGTGTTTTAAACTTAGGAGTCTAGATGGCATCTTGTCTATAGGATAAGTAGCAGTTAGTACTGCTTCACCCTAATATTACTTTGGTATATTCAATGAATTCATAATAGCTAAAGATTTTTGGGGCAGAGCAACGGAAAGAGGACCGTTGGTTAAGCAACCGAAATAAGTGTATAGGCCACAATATCCTCCATTCAGGCGTAGCTCAGAATAATTCACATGGTAGTATACACAAGGGGAATGTAAAACGGCTAGTTCCTAAAGTCATAATTACAGCTGAAAAAATAGAGAATGGTCACCTGACCTTTGCCCTTCTCAATGAAGAAAAGAAACGGCTAAAAGATTTAATTGTACATTGTTTCAACGCGCATTAACTAGAGACGACTAATCTGTCCGTTTTTCTACACTCCCCATCAAGCTTGGTGTATTTGTTTATACAACCGAGCTTGCTGAAAGTGTAAAAAAGGCATTATTTGATACGGGCTTTGTAAGCAAATCTGCTATTTAATGCTGTGAAGGAATGTGATGCAACTGTATGGTATTGTCCTCGATTTTTCCTCTAATGAAATGTCGATCAATTTCCGCATGCTTTGACTTGTCGTGCTGGGTTGGGTTTTCCGCCATGTTGATTGCAGATATGTTATCACAATATATTTTGATTGGAGGAGTGAACTCCTTTTGTAGCTCTGCGATAACACGTCTTATCCAAAGCCCTTCGCATAGACCAAGAGCGAGAGCACGTAATTCTGCCTCTGCGCTGCTTCTTGACACCACATCTTGCTTCTTGCTTCTCCATGTGACTAAATTTCCCCACAGATATGTGCAGTATCCGGATGTGGACCTTATATCTATCTTCGAGCTACCCCAGTCCGCGTCAGTGTAAATCTGAATGCTTCGATCCGGGTTTTTTCTGAAACATAGACCTTGTCATGGTGCTCCTTTTAGGTACCTGACAATTCTCAATGTGGCTTTGAGGTTTTCATTAGTAGGTGCATGCATAAATTGAGAAACAAAACTTACAGCATAGCAAATATCTGGTCGTGTATGTGATAAATAAATGAGTTTTCCTAAAGTCTTTGGTAGCTTGTTTTGTCCGTAGGAGTGTTGTCCCAATCTTTTATAGGCTTATGTCATGCTTCAATGGGCGTGAGGGCTGGTTTACAACCGAACATGCTTGTTTCTTGTAATAGGTGAAGGGTATATTTTCTCTGGGAGATACATAGGCAGTCTTTTGTTCGGCTAACTTCCATTCCTAAGAAGTATCTGAGCCTTCCAAGTCCTTTACTTCGAATTATTTTGGAAGTTTTTCTTTTGTAGTTCTTAGTTTTTTAACATCATTTCCTGTAAGAATAATGTCATCAACATACACAATTAGCATAGTTATTGATTCAGACCCTACGGCTTGAATAAAAAGTGTGTGATCACTATGAGCTTGTTTGAATCCAAGATTTGTAACAACTTGAGAGAATATGGTAAACCAGGCTCGGGGTGACTGTTTGAGTCCGTATAGTGATTTCTTTAATTTACATACCTTGTGTTCGTTTGTTTTGGTTTTGAAGCCTGCTGGGATTTTCATTGTAGACCTCCTCCTTGAGATCCCCATTTAGAAATGCATTTTTTATGTCAAGTTGATGTAATTCCCAGTATAAGTTTACTGCTATAAAAAAAATGATTCGTATTGTATTGAGCTTAGCTACTGGGGCAAAGGTTTCCTGATATTCAATACCATAGGTCTGGCTAAACCCTTTTGCCATGAGTCGAGCTTTAAACCTGTTAATTGTTCCGTTAGCATTGTATTTAACCGAGAACACCCATTTACAACCTACTGGTTCAGCCTCAAAAGGTTTCTATACTAGAGACCAAGTTCTATATTTTAGCAAGGCCATCATTTCTTCTTGTACGGCCTTTTTCCATTCTGGTATGTTTAAGGCTTCATGTATGTTTCTGGGTATAAATATGGTGCCCAGTGAGGTGGTGAATGCCTTAAAGTGATGGTTAAGTCGATCATAAGCAAGGAAGTTATAGAGTGGGTGCTTGGTACATTCACAGACCTCTTTTCGTAGGGCAATAGATCTATCATCCTGAACTTGGTCTGGGGAAGATGTTGACATGTTTGTGGGCAAGTAGCCAAGTAGAAGCGGTGAGGGTCCTGTTTTGGTGTCTTCTTTAGGTCGTCTAGAGTATACTTTTATGATAGACAGTGGTGTTCCTGCATGTGCTGGATCATCTCCCCTGTCTTGGATATTTTAGGTATTAGCAGAGGTTCTGAGTTTATGGATTGGGTTGACATATCCTCTGTAGTGCCAGGTATCAAGTTGTCTACCTGAATGATATTTAGGTAATCATTGTGCCTAGTGGACATTAGAGAGTGTTTTTCTGCAGGCATTTAGTAGGGATGGTTTTCATTGAAGTGTGCATCGAGTGTGACAAATACCTTTCTAGAAATTGGACAGTAACATTTGTATCTTTTTTTAGACCAGATTGGGATCGGAATTCTTGCAAGGCATCCTTGATAACCTTGATTGATTGAATATTAACTTTTGATTGGATAAAAGGTCATCTGGAAAAGCAAGAGAGGATTCAATGTTTCACACTTGTCATGAAATTGGAAAGGGGTTAGTTAGGATTTGGACGACCTAGGTATTATAAACTCATTCTTTAAGGAAAAAAAAAAAGCACATTTGATCACTTTAGCAGCGGAGGACATAATACGCAGATCGACTATTTTCTGATGAGGCGTGAAGATCGATTGGCTGTGAAGGGGTTGCAAGGTTATACCAGGGGAGGCAGTAGTGACGCTACACCGTTTATTAATGGTAGTTATAGCATAAGTCAAAAGCTGAGCAAGGGGGTTGGAAAATTCCCACTCAGGATTCGATGCAGAAGTTTGAAAGATGAAAAAATTAACATATTTAGAGACAAGGTTATCTCCACGATATCAGATCGACTGGATGAGGACACGAACCAGGTGTGGGGGCTATAGCGACTACTATTCCTCATGCGACAAGGGAAACTCTTGAGGTAACAACAAGAAAGACAATCGTACATAAAGAGTCGTGGTGGTGGAACGAGGATGTGCAACAAAAAATAAAAGATAGACAACGAACTTTTCGAGAAATGTTAAGCTGCACAGACGGGGAGGAGAAAGAGAGATTGAGGGAGGACTATAAAATTGCTAGGAAAGAGGCAAAGAAGACAGTGACTGAGGCAAAGACTGCATCCTATAAAAAGATGTACGAAAGACTAGAAACAAAAGGCGGAGAGCATGTTATATTAAAGATTGCCAAAGCTAGAGACCGAAAGAGCTAGGACCCAAGAGGCGGGAAGTTTATGAAGGAAGAAGATAGACGTGTTTTAGTCAAAGAACAAGACATTAAGTGAAAATGTCAAACATACTTCCACAATATTTTCAACGGCGGTAGGGCCAACCACGAAGAAAAAGACAGCATTAGTACCCAAAAACGACAACATAATAACTGCGAATGTCGGAACATCACACAAAGAGAGGTGATGAGAGCACTTAAGAAGATGGGAAGAGCTAAGACAGTTAGTCTGGATAACATACCAATTGAGACGTGGAAGTAATTAGGAGAGGAAGGGGTTCAAAGGCTAACTACTATGTTCAACCTTATTTTCTAAACAGAAAAAATGTCAGATGAGTGGAGAAGTAGTCGTGGTCCCGCTATATAAGAACGAAGGAGACGCACGGTGTTGTGGGAATTACCGGAAGATAAAGTTGTTAAGGCATACTATGAAGTTATTTCGGAGAGAATAATCGACACTAGAATTAGGAGAGAAACTCAGGTTACGTTGGGTTACGGTGAACCAATTTGATTTCATTCCAAGACGGTCAAACACGGAAGCAATACACATCCTAAGGAGAATGATGGAGAAGTATAGAGAAAAAAAGCGCTATCTACATATGGTCTTTATCGATCTTGAAAAAACGTACGATAGTGTACCACGTAGACTGATTTGGGCTAGTCTAGATGCAAGAGGAGTTCCTATATAGTGTATAGACATAATTAGGGATATGTATGCTAGGACGGAAACAACAGTCCGTACGCCTATGGGGAAACAGACTTCTTTTCAGTGAAGGTAGCCCTACATCAAGGGTCTGCTTTGAGCCCATTTCTTTTTGCAGTTGGCATCGACGAGTTGTCAAAGACGATCCAGGAGACAGTTCCGTGGTATATGCTTTTTGCTGATGATATTGTATTAGCCGCCGAGAGTAGACATAACTTTAGTATGAGACTAGAGCAGTGGAAAGGAGCTTTAGAGAGAGAATGTCTAAGGATTAGTCGTTCTAAGACCGAATATCTGCACTATGACTTCAGCAGGACAGCCGACGGTGAGAACAGTCAGCTCACCATCGAGGGTCAAGTGATAACACAGATAAGTAAGTTCAAGTACCTAGGATCATTTGTACAGCAAGATCGGAACATAGATAGTGATGTAGCGCATCGAGTTCAAGCAGACTGGTGTAGGTGGAGAGCGGCCTCAGGGGTGCTCTGTGTAGGGCGGCAGTGCGGCCAACAATGATATATGGAACAGACTGCTGGGCCAAGAGGACACAGTCGCAGAAGATGGAATTGGCAGAGAAAAGGATGCTGAGGTGGATGTATGGGAATACAAGGCTAGACCAGATCAGAAACGAAGTATTGAAGGAAAGGCTAGGGGTGACTAATATAACGGATAAGATAAAGGAGGGGAGACTAAGATGGTTTGGACATGTCGAGCGGAGACAAACAACGGCGCCCGTCAGAGCAGTCGAAAGTCTCATTGTAGAGGGGGAAAAAAGTAAAGACCGACCCAAACTGACTTAGGAGGAGCGGATTAGGCATGACCTACTAGATTTGCACCTCTCTGAGGACATAGTCCAGGATAGGAGCACATGGAGACGGAGGATTAAGGTTAGCGAGGTTGCAGGATATAGGGGTACCTTAGAGTATATGTAGGGGCTTAGATACTCTCTCAACGTTATATTGACTTTGCACTTTTTGTGTTTGTCTTTGTCTTTCATTATTTGCCGTTCATTATTTGTCTATGCAGGTACATATAGAGCCGAGGGTCTCGCTGGAAGCAAACTTTCTGTCCTTTGGGATGGAGGTATTGTTTGCTTGACTCTCACCCTCTCCATACCCTAGCGATAGCTTCTGCTGTCGTTAGGATATGCTGGGTATGTGTTGTTAGTTAGGATTTGGATTTCAGGAGCTGGGTTAACTCTTCCATTACATGGATGAAGAGGTAGGGGGATAGAAGTCACCTTGCCTAAAACCTCTAGAAGACTTAAAGTTCCCAATTAAAGAGCCATTTAAGTTTATAGAGAATGAAGCAGTAGTGATACAGAGGTGGATCCATTTTCTATACGTAGGTACAAAATTCATACCCTTTAGGATTTCCATAAGGTAGTTCCAATTTACAGTATCAAAGGCCTTCATGATGTCAACTTTTATGGCACATCTCTTAGGCCCACCTATTTTTTTAATAGTTTTTGACTATTTTGTGCATCAGGAGTATGTTGTAGTCCTGCCTTGGACAAATGCAGACTAGTTCTCATTGACTAATGAGGGGAGCAAAGGCTCAAGTCTATAGCCCCTCCATGTTCTTCTCCTTCTCTCTTGCACATACACGTGCACTTTTATGAACTATTATAACCTGATAAAGAAACTAAAAGCAAATAGGTGCACGCAACTGGGGAAGAATGAAATTCTAAAATTCTGTAGAAAACACCCTGTGCGTCCACTTATTGAGCTTGCCATGGCATTGTAAAGGAACACTTGTAAGTAAAGGAAATAATCAATTAAAAAAGAGCCAATAAATAAATCTAGTCAAGATTTAACAGAATTGAGGAACTGTCAGCATTTAACCAGTTTAAATTGTCTTTCCCGTTCAAACAGCACTGCTTGGGTAGAACTTTAAAAATACCCTCAACATTTTATGAACCTCGACTGGACCAATGCAACAGGAAACTAGTTTTACTTACAGAAGTTTCTACAACCATTCACATCTGGAAGAATCTGTTCTTATCTCTCTCTCCCCTTCTTCAGTTCATTTTATTTAATTTTTTAACTTTTTAACTTTTTATTTTGCAAGATCTCATCCTGGCGAAGAATTTCCTAATTGCATTTTGGATGAACTAACCTCACGATGTCTAGCAATTTCTGCATCCTCCAAATCATTTTGCTCCTTGCTCAGCTTCATGATGTCATCAAGGAACTTCTTCTCAATTCCATCAAAAGTCTGTGACGTAGGATCTCTTTCATTCCAGAAACCCATTATCTCCCCACGAGATGCATCATTGCTGCCTTGCTCCTTTTGTGTAATCCTAGGGTCTAGCCTGTGTTCTTGGTGGTATGATCTAGATGCTTCACTTCCCTGACCTGTAGTACCAGTCACCTGAGTCAAGAAAGAAATAGATTGTAAAGAACTTCCACTTATCTGCAAAGGAAATAATAAATATTCTATATCAAGCACATGATAACAGATCTGTGAGCCATATGAGGAAATTTGATTCCTCACAAAAAATTACTGATAAATTTACAGTATGAAACCAACCCCATAAAACAGGTCTGAGATCCTAGTTATATTTACTTTGGCTAACCAAATGGATTCCTCCTTCAAATCAGAATGCAGGCAAATTTTTTGGCACAGAACAAGGAACAAGAAAGCACCCCAAGGACAGGGCAGAGGGAAAAAAAGGTCTATAAGCATTTCAATTAACTAGAAAACATAAACCAAGTGCATTGCGTTTACCAACCCGGCAAAATGATCACATATCCTGACATGCTTATAACACAGGATGATTATCCCCCTGTGTCCAATGCTTGGTGTTCCCTATCTTCTACTGAGTTTGTAACAGAATGGAGTTGCAACTCGACTCTATTTTTCTTCATTTTCTTAGCATTTCTTGTTTTCCTGGAGACCCTAACAGAAACACCATCAGTGAAGCTTACAACCCATCTGAATCTTGTACTAAGAATCATCATCCTGATCACTATCTAAATCCTTCAAATCTTTAGGCAACAATACACAGACATCTCAGTCCTCTGTTAAAAAAATTACCTTTATCTTTCTTATCAAGCTTTACCACATCATCCACATCGAACTGCATGACCATTTGACCCTCTTCATTCTCTCATGAAAGAAGGCTGAATTTGTTGGGACTGATCAAAGAGACTGCACCTTACTCTTTAGAGTTGAGTCTTGAGGACCATAATAATTTTGTGTCCTGTTACTTGGTTCCTCAATTGTCAGTTTCGCCTTACCCTTATCAACTTTCTGTTCTTTTTCAGCGAATTTATCAGTCACTTGGTATACCTGAGCTCTCCTTGGATAAATCTAAATCTGACCTCCAACATTATGTTTTTTAGGCTGGTTTCCAACAGCAGTGCCTTCCATAGAGGCATCTTTCTTTTCCGGTAGATATTTCTATCCACAACAATGTCCAAAAGTTTTGCACTTCAGGCACTGAGTAAGCAACCATCCGTAGATGACTTCCTAGGTGATTTCTTGACCATACTCATCAATAAAGTTTATGGACTTGAGAGGAAGTTGTTCAGCTTTAATTTTCATGCAAATTACTGCAAAACCACTCTAGATTGAGAAGTAGTTAATCTTTCTATGAGCATGGATTTTCCAATAATACTTCCCAGACCACTCAAAACTTGTGTGTTGAAATAATAAATCCTCATCCTATGAAGTTGGACCCACACAAAAACATAATCAAGTTTTAAACGTTGAATAAGTTTCTCCCGTACCCAAAACCATAGAAAAAACACATTGTTCCAAAAAAAACATGGAAAGAGGTCAAGTATACTTTGCTTTGATCCTTCATATAGGAATTGAAAGATGTAGAGCTCATCCTCAATCTTATGGACGTCAAGAAGACCTCAGAGGGCCATTAATCTTCATTAAATTTCTTCATATTCAAGAAAGAGGCGTTTCCTATGGCCTGACCAACAATTGTCGAGCTTCATTTCTGTTTGTTTTCAACAAAGAAGTCTAGGTTGATGGCGAAAAAGCGCTTCCCATTATCTATTGGAACATAAGAAAAGGACGAGGATTCTTCCAAAGTAAACTCAGACTTGAATAGGAAAGCACAAGCAGAATTAACACGAAAAATACTTTGCATGTTAAAAATCTGACCCAGATCATATAGATCCAGTATTATTGAGGAGACTTTGAGGTGAATTGTGTTTCCGACAGCTTGTCGCGGCGGCCATAGTTGCTAGATTTTCTAGAGAAAGCTTAGATGAACACTATTTGGTTGATTAGAGGAGAGAGAAAGAGTGGGTGAAGATGGGAATAGATCTGTTAGGGAAGAAAAGATAACCGTTAAGTGGAGAAGGGAGAGAGAACGAGTGGAGGAGTTTAGAGAGACGGGAGAGAAAAGATTTTTAGAGAGAGAAAAATTCTTTTTCTTGTTCAGCAAAGCACACATTTCTCTTTGTCCACCAAAACTCCCTATTGAGGCCTGCATACTTTAAAAATAACAACCACGATTCTACTTTATTGACTCAATGAATGTGGAGTTTAGGCCAGTAAAACAGAAGTAAAATCTCCCAGCAGTAAGAAATGAACTTTATTTGGGCCAAATTAGGAACAAGTATGACCTACAAGCTACCAATTATTATACTTCCTGCCATTTTCAAGTAGGAAGTTGTTGCGTACTATTTAAGTGCAGCAGGATAATGACTGTAGGAAGTTGTTGCGTACTATTTAACTGCAGTAGGATAATGACTGAGGTTGTATGTGGGAGGTGTTTTCGGTCAAGCTTTTTATCTTGTGACTAAAGATTGACCCAGTTACTGGGATCTTAGTCCGATGATCCAATTGGGAGGAAAGAAAGCTTAAGACAAACTTTTTTGTTCACTAAGAACAGCCAACGGCACTGAATACCTACGGGTCCTGCTATACATTTCTTAAGGCCGACACACTGAAACATCATTTCTGTTCAACCCAGTCACCTTTTGAAATTTTGACAGAATTACTTTGCTTTCAGCTTCCTGCCCATCCTTGTCATTAAAAATGAACTGTTACAAGTTGGAAGCAACCTTTATAATCAGATGAATTCTTCGAGGTTCCCAAAAAATAAAGTGAAAATAAGATTAAACGAACAAATAAATGTAGTATGAACTGACTATGCAGACCAAGATTAGAGTGGACAAATGATTTGGATTTGAACAATCCGTGTTGGATATTTGCTCCATGCATTTCCTCCAAAACAGGAATTGGATCATTTGACTTCCAAATAGCTGAAAAGATAGCAGTCATAACCTACTTTTGTCAAAACTAGACAGATGTTTTGAGATGTCTCTAAGCCGAAAAGTCATGCTCTTACGCTTGTGCACCCATTATCTTGCAGCCAAAGATCCGCCAATATAATTTAAGAAACTTTATGAGGACAAAGAAGATTAGAGCTTATTGTGCCAAACTAGTTCTGCCAGGTAGGCATAAGCTTGTGATCAGCAGGGTTTGCATTAATTTCAAACAAGTTTCCTTTCATATAAGCTTGCAATCTGCAAAATCTACTAACAGAGATATTGTCCTTACGGACTTCAATAGTAAAGCTCGGCGCTCAAGACGATCTAGATTTGCAATAGCATCCAGGAAGCAAACTTGTCACTATTAAATATTTTCTATACAAGACCATAGTTCAAATTCTTGCTTATAGAACTCCAAAGTGTTACTGGAACGAGATAACCCCATTTATCCTATGTGTACCACACAGCTGTATCTATTGTACGTATTGAACATCAAAAGTATGTGACAGTTACTGCCTAGAGAACCTAATCTATATATGTGCGTCTTGCTTCCAAGCTTCAACCCAACCAAACATAACCAGGAGAGAAAAGCCAATGTGTAGATATGTTTGCCCTAAAACGTCATTTTTCTCAGAAAGAAACCTTTAATACAAAGGCAGGCAATTGCAATAAAGAATCAACGGAGTAGCTACTCTGTGACGCATTCCTCTAATCTCCGGATACAAAAAGTCCATGAACTAGCTGTTTTCAAGACGACAGTGAAATTTTCATGCTTACTTGGCAATATATAATCTCCGTAATCACAAAGGAAAGCCAGTCCACTGGAAAAGACAAAGGCACATGAAAGCACCATTTATAATCAAATAATAGTATTAACATTTTTCGGTAAAAGAGATTTGTAAGGGAAAGAAAAATACACTGCCTTCGTTGAACATGTGAGGTGACATAGGGCTTTGAATACTGGATCCATCTCTTTCCCATCTCCAATGATGATGACCGGAATGGTGGTCTGACTTATCTTGCTGCATGTGAAGCGGTGGCTCTGATGCAGCATAGCCGCCGCGTGCGGCCTTGTTGCCAACAGAGGAATCGGACCCATAGTAGCCTCCGCCGCCGCCGCCGCCGCCTGGTCCTCCACGTCCTCCTCCCCTCTTCATCTTTTTCCAAGCTGAATCTGGTCGGGAATTTTCACTTTCGGAATCTATTTAGCTGAACTTTGCGGTGTGGTATTCATAGGCAAATCAACAACTCCCTCCCATTTAAGCACGAATTTTGTTTATTCCGCTCAACCCAGGCGTCCGCTTCTATAAAACCCAAAACCGCATCCGACCCGACATAAAATTCATAATTGAGATATGTGGGTTGGATTTCACTTAACCGCACATCAGCCCGTGTGAGAGTAGTCGGCATGTGCCTACTTGGCGCCGAAACAAAAACTAAATAAAAAATTCATATTAATGATATAAACATTACAGATGCATTCAAAGCATTTTCCATTTGTCCCGAGATCAATAAATTAAAGATATCAAAGTTGGAAAGAGGTACAGTCTTTTGTATTATATGATTAATCCATTAGATATTTATTTATACAAATATTTCATGAATTTTTTTATAGTTAATGGTAAAGTAATAGTGTTTAACTGAATGAAAACAAAATTTAACAATGGCACAACTTAATCAGGAAAAAAGAAATATTTTTTTACTGACGATACGTTCACCTTTACATGTAAATGTTTATAGTAGTGTTGATTATGAAATTATGCAACATTTTGTAAAATCATTTGACATATTATGAGAAAACGAGACATTTATAATTTAGGTGACGTTTGGTTCGCACTCGGGTATCAGAATCGGAATCGGAATAGGTATGACAGAGTATGGGCTTGGAGGATATATGTTTGGGCTGATAGTTGTTTGGTATTGAGGTGAGAATGGGTATGATAGACGATAGGTATTTGGAATGCATCGGAATTGAAATGTGTATCGAATTTGGGCGGCCGGAATAGTGACCGGCCGGCGGCCGACGACGTTGACCGTCGTTGGTCGGTGATATCCCTCATTCTTCCATATTGATAGACAAGGAGCCTCATATATCAAAAAAAACATATCCATTACCAAAAACTTAAGATATCAAAATGATACTCATGCCCTCCATTTTTTCAAACAAACAACTTCAATAGATTTGTATTCGTCTAAACTCACTCTCTTATTTCTAAACCCCAACCAAACACCACCTGAAGGTTTTTGGCAAAATCATGTGACATTTTTTTCAATCAGATGACTTATTTTAGAGAAACGAGACATTTTGTCAAATCATGAGACTATATGCTGAAAACGAGATCGGCGTCATATGTTTGACATACAAAATTAAGGTCGAGATGCTTGCTTCAATCCATAGATGGACCTTTGAAGCTTGCAAACCTTCTTTGAATTCTCAGGATTTACAAAACCCTCAGGTTGTGTCATGTACACATCCTCGAGTAAATTTCCATTAAGGAAAGCAGTTTTGACATCCATTTGTCATATCTCATAATCATAGTATGCTGCAATAGCAAGGAGAATTCTAATAGACTTAAGCATAGCAACTGGTGAAAAGGTTTCATCATAGTCTATACCATGAGTTTGCTTGAAACCTTTAGCCACAAGCCTTGCTTTGTAGGTTTGCACATTTCCATCCATGTCAGTTTTCTTCTTGAAAACCCATTTGCAACCAATAGTCTTAATACCCTCTGGAGGATCAATTAAAGACCAAACTTGGTTATCAAACATGGATTGCATCTCAGAATTCATGGCTCCAAGCCATTTATCTGAATCTGAACCTGACACAGCTTCCTGATAGGTAGTAGGCTCATCTTGATCTATGAGCATAACTTCACTATCATCAGTCACAAGAAATCCGTATCTCTCTGGCTGACGATGTATCCTATCAGATCTGCGTTGGACTTGTGTTACACTTTCAGGCTCCAAAACTGTTTGTAGTTCTGAAATTGTCTCTAAAGACGGTTCAATCATATCTTGTGGAACTTGAGTTTCCTCAAGTTGTACTATACTCCCACTAGTTTTCTTAGAGAGAAACTCCTTTTCCAAAAAGACTCCATTTCGAGCAACAAACACTTTGTTCTCTGAGGGAATATAGAAATAGTATCCTTTAGTTTCTTTAGGATACCCCACAAAAATACATTTGATAGATTTTGGAGCTAGCTTATCTGACACTAATCTTTTCACATAAGCTTCACAACCCCAAATCTTAAGAAAAGACAAACTGGGTCTCTTACCAGTTCACATCTCATATGGTGTCTTTTCAACCGCTTTAGATGGTACGCGGTTCAAAATGAATGCAGCTATCTCCAAGGCATAACCCCAAAAAGATAAAGGAAGATCTACTTGACCCATCATAGATCGAACCATATCTAATAAAGTTCGATTTCTCCTTTCAGAAATACCATTCCATTGTGGAGTTCCTGGTGGAGTCAACTGTGAAACGATTCCACAATTTCTTAGATGTTGGTCAAATTCTTGGCTCAAATATTCACCACCTCGATCTGATCGAAGCGTTTTAATTGTCTTACCAAGTTGATTTTGTACTTCATTTTGAAAAGTTCTAAACATTTCAAAAGACTCATGCTTATGTTTCATTAGGTAGACATAGTCATACCTACTGAAATCATCAGTAAAAGTAATGAAATACTGAAATCCTCCTCTGGCACTAATGCTGATTGGGCCGCATACATCTGTATGTACCAAGCCCAATAAGTCATTAGCCCTTTCACTATGTCCAGTAAAAGGGATCTTTGTCATCTTTCCAAGCAAACAAGACTCGCAATTTTCAAATGATTCAAAATCAAATGAATCTAATAATCCATCTTGATGGAGTTTAGATATGCGCTTCTCATTTATATGGCTAAGGCGACAATGCCATTATGCAGGATTTAATTCATTTGGCTTAGTTCTCTTTGACCATATGTTATAAATATTACCGTCATCGGAATCATCAAGGTTAAGGACATAAATGCCATTATAACTACTTGCAATACAATAAAGCAAGTCATTTTTATCAAAAATAGAACACTTCTTATTTTTAATCAAAAACGAATAACCTTCATCATCCAAAACAGATACTGAAATAAGATTCCTACTCATAGTAGGAACATAAAAGCAATTGTTTAAAACTAACAAAAGCCCATTGGGCAAGACAAGCTCATAGGTCCCTACAGCTATAGCAGCAACTCTTGCCCTATTGCCAACACGTAGGTCCATCTCGCCCTTCTTCAGCATCCTACTCCTTTTGAGCCCCTGCATATTTGTACAAATATGGGATCCACATCCAGTATCTAATACCCAGGAAGAAGAAGTAGATAAATTAATTTCTATAACATAAATACCTGAAGATGTAGTCGCACTACCCTTCAGCTTCTTCAACTCCTCCAAATAAATGTCACAATTTCTTTTCCAATGCCCAGGCTTGTTGCAATGGAAACAAGTCCCTTCCTTAGAAACTTTTGCCTTGGGACCAGGTTTTGGTTTAGCTTGACCCTTTATCCTTTTGCACCCTTTGCACCTTTAGCCTTACCCTTGCCTTTAGCTTTCTTTTTCATTGGCTTGGTATTGACACTCAATACATGGGTAGGCTTTTTGATATTCCCCTCAGCAGTTTTGAGCATACTGTGTAGCTCAGGAATAGACTTTTCCATATTATTCATATTGTAGTTCATAACGAACTGAGAAAAACTGCTAGGCAAAGAGTGTAGGATCAAATCCGTGGCGAGTTCCAAACTCAGGGGATATTCAAGTCTTGCAAGGTGATCTATATAGCCTTTCATCTTTAAAACATGAGTGCTAACAGATTCACCTTCAGACATCTTACAGTCAAAAAGTGCAACAGCGGTGTCAAACCTATCCTGCCTGGCCTGTTGTTGGAATGCTTGTTTGAGATGCACACTCATCTCATAAGCTTCTAAGTGTTCCAGGTCCTTCTGAAGTCCTGGACACATAGTTGCCAACATAAGACATCCTATGTCGTTGGAATCTTCCACATGCTTCTTATGCTTATTTCTAGCAGCAACAGAAGCATCAGCAGGAGGAGGTTCACGGACAGGGTCATCGAGCACGTAGGACTTCTTTTCTTGCTTGAGAACAATTCTCAAGTTTCGAAACCAATCAACAAAATTAGTCCCACATTCTTTTAATTTTTCCTTCTCAAGGATTGATCGCAACGATAAGGTGGAATTGTTATTAGCAGCCATTTATGATCTACAAAACATGCAAATTAACACTTTATTAATAATGAGGTTAAAATTTATAAAACTCTCACTAAAACATAACCCTCAAAAGAAATATTTTAGTGAGCTAAGATCCATATTTGACTTAATTTTAAACTCAGCTTTGGCATGACGCTTAAAATTAAGTTATTTAGGTAGGTAACTTCTTTACCAATTACATCTCATGTAACTCTTAGAATTTATGGAATAATGATATCATATATCATTGTATGTTAAATTCCATCTAATGCCTTGGGCCCAAAACCGTTTTGATAGCCCAATTAAGTCTAACCAATTTTAAACATATGAGTAGCACTATTACTCATCCTACGTAGCTAGGAATGTTTAAAGAACATTGCTTTGGCAATATCTACTTTAATACAATCCCAGTTTTAATAAGTGTTTAAGACATGGATGGCATCAAGACTTAAATTATTAATGAGGGTTCAACTTAGTTTATGTCTTGCATTGCATATCATTATATCGTAGCATCCTACATGCATATATAATATATCATCCACGCATCTCATACAAAATGATAAATATGAAAACGTGACATAGCATGGCCAAACTAAATATGATCTTCATGAGACCAAATGAAGATCATAAAGGAAACCCTATGTGAAAAACTTCCTATTACAACATTTGCAATGATACATATCTTCTACTCTTGAGCTCGTGCCTCCATCTCCATGGAATCCACTCGTCCTTGGTATGTGTCGCCATCACCACTTTTGTAGCTTGATTCTTCATTTATTACAATAATAAAGAAAAACCTAACTACTTGTATAATTAAATACAACAAAAACTACAGCGGCGCGCAGGCCATAATAACCCAAAACAGAAATATGACTAAGTCAATCACATAGGTCCTGAGGCCATGCTATGCACCATACAAAGACATCAACAATTATAATATATTTTACACAAACATATTATAACAAATAAATATATATTGACATTCTTAATGTCACGGTAACGCACTATAACAAATAAATATATATTGATAATTTTCTTTTCGAAACCCTAACACAGACGCGTCAATCATATTAACGATCTTACTGTTTTGATTACGTGTAAACCCTTATAGAAGCATCGATTGAATCGATTGCTGTCATTCGCAAACCTTAAAACAGAATATCAATCAAATTGATAATCTTCATCCGAAACCAGAAATCATAATCATCAACGAATTGTTCATGTCGATATAAACATAATCGTTTTTGATCATCTTATGAAAAACAAAAACTTTATATCACATATAACAATCTCGAATTATAACATCTGATGAAAACGAATTGAAAACATCAATCCGCTATTAGCAGATGAGATTCGAATAAGGTTTTACACATATGGTGTGATTATATCTAATATAAACAAAATCGGTTTTGATCATCACATGACAAACGATTACCGCCGTATACAAATCATCTCATGAAAACGAATTGAAAAACACTATTCTTCTCTCATCATATGAAATCCGAATTACTGTTTTATACATATCATGCTATACGAAAAGCAGTAAACACATAAGCATGATATAGTCGATTTAAACGAGACAACAAGTGGCTCTGATACCACTGTTAGGAAATCAACCGAGATCAATGCAAAAAGCACAGCAGAAAAACAAAATTTGATCTCTGATTTTCTACCAAGGATCCATGTTGTTCGTTTAATTTGACAAAAGAAATCAAAAATTACCTCTGTAGATTCGAAATCTGCAGATGGAAGAGGTGCGAAATCACGAACACCCTCTGTCGGTATCCACACGAACGCTTCCTTCCGGAGTGCTAGCACTTCAAACGGCGCGGCTGAAGAACTCGTTTTTCACAAAAACGATTCTAGGATCTTTCGTTTTTCTGTTATTTTGTTTTTGCTGATTGCTTGGTGTACATGATACGCCAAGCTCCATACATATATATAGATATCAAAATCCAATTCCAGATCGGATTTGTCAACGTCTATCATAATCCGTACCAGATACGGATTCTGTTAGGATTAGATAAAACAAATCAACAACCATATCAGATATGGATTCTCTGTTATTATCCGATGATATAAATATATACATAAAAAACGAAATTAATAATAATAATAATAATTAATATCCAATATTAATATTTTTAATATTATTAATCTCAGCCATACGCATTCTTGTGTGTGACCCGATAGGCCCATATTAATTGGCAGTTGATTAAATCGCTATTAAACCAACAAGTCGTAATTGGCCTCTAGCAAGGCATTACGACTACCCAATTAATACGAGTAAAGTCCAACTAGCCTAATAATAGTACATGCATTAATCCCTTTGTCACACGATATCTAGTTTGAACATAAGTCATGGTCAGCGTCATACTTATATTGTTCAAACATATGATTACTCGATCTCTAAGTAGACTGATAAAACAAATGATATTGATCACACTATCAATTCATTTGAGCACGGCCATGCATTTCACAGTCTCACTAATCGAGAGGCCCAAAGATATCTCTCTCAGAAGAGAGGGACAAATTCTATCTTGATTGTTCAATATCCTCTACATAATTTCTATCACATTCAATCATGACCTTTATTATTATCCAGTTACAGATAACGTTTGATCATGTCAAAATATAATAGTCCTTATGTTGGAAACAATGACAATCTCAAGTCAGAGGATTAAAACATGACTATCATGAGATTTACTTATGACGCTAATCCATGTAGCAATCTCATGATGGGTCTATTCAATACACTGTTCTCTAACAAGTATCTATGAGATTGATTCATATCACCATACACATAATCATCTTATGACTATTAAATCAATACTCATACTGATTATAAATTATTTTATCTCAATAACAATAATGAATCAGGGACATATATCAAAATTGTGTAACATACTAACCAACAATAATGATAATAAAACCTCTTTTATTAATAATAAATGCATAACATAAATATCCAAATCATGGCCTAGGGCACATACACTAACAAAAATGACCGAAATACCTCTGGTGAGAGAAAACTCCAGAAATGACCCCGATGGTCAGAAATAAAGATAATAAAACCTTTGTGATGATAAATAAGAGATTAACGTGTCCTTAAAATATTTTCACTATGTCAACTACCTACCCAAACTCAAAATATCAATGTTGCCCTTTTTGGTAAGTTGTAGAAACTTCCAAGGCATGTTAGTCACAATGCATAATATTTATCAAAATCAAATAATAATAACATGATAAACATATATAAATATGTAAAAATGAAAGTAAACATTTTATCACATTTTAAAAAAATATTTCTAAAAATCCTAGACATCGATCGATCGAAGTGCCTCTGCTTGATAGATCGATGTGTCATAGTGAGTTTCAGAGTTTGTCTCTAACCTACATCGATAGATCAAAGTGAGGGTTCGATGTACATCGATCGATCGATGTGTCTCAGGTTTAGAGATTGATGTCTCATTGTAAGGTCTTGATTTTTCTCTGCCTTACATGGATCGATCGATGTGAGGGATCGATGTATATCGATCGATCGATGTGCATTAACCTGAGAGATCGATGTTATTTTTCTTGACTTTTTCAACTTTTAATCGTTTATAACATCATGTGTGATATTTTTAAGTATCCATCACTTGAAATCATGACCTTGAAAATTATTCAAACATATTTTTCAACATTCTCCCCCTTTTGGATGATTTTCAAAATAACTCAACATAATTTTAATGTCACAACTCTTTATCGATTGTTTATCGCATATCTACCGATTTTATCCCAATTGAATTGTTTTGAAAAACTCACCAATTATATGCTGCTTGTTTTCAAACTTTCAAAACTCATGTTTTTGACATCTCTGCTCTCCCTCAACTTGTACTCTCCCCCTTAACCTATGTTTCAAGCCAATTTAACACTATTAAAACATATACGAATTGAAACTTAGCATATTATTCAACTCAAATCATGACTTAACAACTAAAATCATGTTCTTATTCTATCTCCCCTTTATTTTGCAAATCATGCAAAAGATAGAATTATGCAATTGTACCATAAGTCATCATACCTAACTTGGCTCGTAAAGTTTCAAAAGTGGCTTGATTAAGGGGATTGGTGAAGATGTCAGCTACTTGATGATCAGTTCTTATGTGGCTGATGGCGATATCCTAATTTTGAACATGGTCTCGAATGAAATGGTATCTTATCTCAATGTGTTTGGCCTTAGAATGAAGTACCGGATTCCGAGAAAGATTGTTTGCACTTGTGCTATCGCAGAAAATTGAAATCTTATTCATTTTAATGCCAAAATCATTAAGTTGTTGTTTAAGCCAAAGTATTTGAGTAGTGCATAAACTCAAAGTTATATACTCGACTTGAGTGGTAAATAGTGCTACACTAGCTTACTTTTTAGAAAACTAAGAGATCAAGTTGGTTCTTATGAATTGACACATGCCGCTATTAGATTTTCTATCTAATTTGCAACCACCATAATCAGTATCACTAAATGCGTAAAATTCCAACTTAACATTGCTATCATACCAAAGTCCTAAGTGAGATGTGTGTTTAAGATATATAAATATCTTTTTCACCGCATTGTAATGTGAGACTTTAGGACAAGATTGAAACCTAGCACACATACACATACTAAACATGATATCAGGTCTTGACGCGGTTAAATATAATAGTGGTCTAATCATAGACCTATATAGTGTATCATCAAAAGGTTTACCATTTTCATCCTTGTCTAATTTGGTGCTAACACTCATAGGGGTAGGTGTTGGTTTCAACTCTTCAAATCCAAACTTCTTAATCATATCGTTGACATACTTAAGTTGGCTAATATGGATTCCTTGAGGAGTTTGTTTGATTTGTAGCCCTAAGAAGTAGTTCAACTCTCCTACCATTGACATTTCAAATTCTGAATTCATACACTCTTCGAAGTCTTTTACTAAGGTAGGGTTGGTTGATCCAAAGATTATGTCATCTACATATATTTGAACTATTAACAAGTCATTATCTTTTCTTATTAGGAATAATGTGTTGTCTATGATCCCCCTTTGATAATTGTTTACAATAAGAAAGTGTGCAAATATATCATACCAGGCTCTTGGAGCTTGTTTCAGACCATATAAAGCTTTCTTAAGCTTGTATACATAGTTAGGATTCTTTGGATCTTCGAATCTAGGGGGTTGTTTGACAAACACCTCTTCTTAGATGTATCCATTCAAGAACGCACTCTTAACATCCATTTGGAAGAGTTCAATATTTCTTAGACTTGCAATCGCAAGTCAATCTAATTGCTTCTAGTGATGCAACGGGTACAAAGGTTCTTCATAATCTATTCTTTCTTGTTGATTATAACCTTGTGCGACCAGCCTATTTCATGTGATATTTCCTTGTTCATCCATTTTGATTCTAAATACCCATTTCGTCCCTATAATGGATTTATTTTCTGGTTTAGGTACTAAGTCCCACACGTTGTTCCTGGTGAATTGGTTCAATTCCTCATGCATGCCATATATCCATGATATATCACCTAAGGCTTCTTTAACATTCTTAGGTTCTAAGTGTAAGATTAAGCTATATCATTCAGCTTGACTTATATTTCTACGTGTTCTAACCCCAACATTTGGATCCCTAACGATTAATTCTTTAGAGTGTTCATATTTGTCTTTTATAAGCCACCAATTCCTAGATTGAGTAGGTTCACCCTTATCTTGTTCAAATGTTTCATTAGTGTCAACATTATCGTATACAATTGGATCATCTTGCAAGTTAGTTGTGTTATCTTCCAATTGCAAAATTTCTTCATTTATTTCACTTAAGGATTCATGCATATCTTGTTCAGAGGGAGTTGATTCTAGATGATCAAGTACATGCTCAAGTAATACATCATCATCATCAAACATATTTTCAACATTATTCTCTTATTTATGTTGAGTTTTATCACTAACTTCAAAATATGTGTTCTCATTGAATTTTACATGTATGGATTCAATTATTTTTCTAGATGCAGGATTATAACACCTATATGCTCTTGAATTAGTTGAATAACCAACAAATATACATTCAATAGACATTTGTTCAAACTTGTCTAGATTATCCTTAGTGTTCAAGACAAAACACTTACAACCAAAAACTCTAAGATAATCTACCTTAGGTTGTCTATTGATTAACAATTCGTAGGGTGTTTTATTTGATTTCTTTTTGATAGAAAGTCTATTTATAATATAACATGCACAACTAACAGCTTCATCCTATAAATATTTTGGTAATTTATTTTCATATAACATTGTTCTATCAATTTCTTGAATTGTTCAATTTTTACATTCAACAACTCCATTGAGTTGTGGTGTTCTAGGTGGTGAGAATTCATGTTTAATTTCATGTAATTCAAAAACTTGACTATACTTTGTTTTTAAAATCTCCACCTCTATCACTTCTAGTCCTCTTAACATTTTCGTCGTAAAGATTCTCGAGTTCCTTGATAAGAGTTTCGATTACCAATGGAGCATCGCCTTTGTGTGTTAAGAACAATGTTCATATGTATCGTGAGTAATCATCTGCTATGAAATACACATAGTAGTGTCCACCTAGACTTGTTGTCCTACTAGGACCAAATAAGTCTACGACAACAACAACAATCATACCCAGTATATCCCAATGACAGCCAAAGTTATCACTGGGGTCTGGGGAGGGTGAGCGGCAGACAAACAATACCTCCATCCTAAGGGATAGAGAGTTTGCTTCTAGTGAGACCTCCGGCTCTATATGTACCTACATAGATTCCATAATAATAGGAATATGTATTAGTGACGGGATTTTTATTAAACATAAATGGAAATATTTCTATATTAAAATAATCATAACAGTGGATATGCACAAATAGTTGAAAGACAAGTATCAAAACAAAAAAAATACAAAGTCAACCTACGGTGTAAATACTATCTAATCCTTTAAGGTGCCCCTATATCCTGTTTACCCTTCCTTAACCTTAATCATTTGCCTCCATGAACTCCTATCTCGGACCATGTCCTCAGAGAAGTGCAACTCTAGTAAGTCATGCCTAATATGCTCATCCCACGTCATTTTGGGCCTGCCTTTACTCCTCTTTCATTCTACAGTGAGGCTTTCAATCGCTCTAATAGACGCTGTTGTCTGTCTCCTCTTGACATGCCCAAGCCATCTTAGTCTTCCCTCTCTTATCTTATCTGCTACACTAGCCACCCCTAACCTTTCTCTGTATACCTCATTTCTTATCTTGTCTAGCCTTGTATGCCCACACATCCATGTCAACATCCTCATCTCTGCCACTTCCATCTTCTGTGACTGTGTCCTCTTGATGGCCCAGCAGTCTGTTCCATATAACATTGCTGGCCGCACTGCCATCCTATAAAATTTTCCCTTTAATTTAGTTGGAAAATTCTTGTCACACAGCACCCCTGCGGCCGCCCTCCACCTACACCGACCTGCCTGAACTCGGTGTGCTACATCACTTTCTATGTCCCCATCTTTCTGTAAAAATGATCCTAGGTACTTGAACTTACTTACCTTTGGGACCACTTGACCCTCGATGGTGAGTTTGCTATTCTCATTGTCGGCTATGGCGTTGAAGTCGCAGTGCAGATACTAAGTCTTAGGACGATTAATCCTTAGACCTTTTCTCTCTAAAGCACCTGACCACTCCTCTAGTCTCATACTCAGGTTATGTCTACTTTCCGCGACTAATACAATATCGTCAGCAAAAATCATACACCATGGGACTGTCTCTTGGATTGGCTTTGACAACTCGTCTAGGACAACTACAAAAAGAAAGGGGCTCAAAGCGGACCCTTGATGGAGGCCTACCTCCATCGGAAAGAAGTCTGTATTCCCTACAGGTGTATGAACGGTTGTTTTCGTCCTAGCATACATATCCCTTATTATGTCTATATATTTCATAGGAACTACTCTTGCATCAAGACTATCCCATATCAGTCTACGTGGCACACTATCATATGCTTTTTCAAGATCGATGAAAACCATATGTAGATCGCGCTTCTTCTCCCTATACTTCTCCATCAATCTCCTTAAAATGTGTATTGCTTCCGTAGACTAGTACTCACTTCATGTTTTGGTTTCATTGTTTCTTTAATGTGTTTTCCTTTTATACAATTTTCATATAGTTGAAAATTATCTAAGTCTAACTTAGGCATGCCTCTAATTAAGTTTCTTTTAGATAACTTTTCAATAGTTGAAATTCCTATATGGCTTAGTCGTCTATGCCATAAATTTTGAATTAAATCATGTGATATGAAACACTTAACCATAGCATCTAACATGTTATTTAGTGATAGTGTGTAAATGTTACCATCCCTATTTTCTTTTAATGCAATTTTTCCTTTTTCATTTGTTATATCACAAGAATCAGAGAGAAAAGAAACATAATAACCGGAATCTATAAGTTGCGAAATGCTTAATAAATTATAAGAAATATTGCTTACTAATAACACATTTCGTATTTGAAATGTGGTAGGGTCCCCGATTGTTCCTTTTCCAACGACTTTTCCTTTGTCGTTGTCGCCGAATGTCACCTTTTCTCCATTCTCAATATGTTCAAGTTCGGTGAATAGTTTAGGGTTGCCCGTCATATGCCTTGAATATCCGCTGTCTAAAAACCATTTGGTTTTTAGATTCTTTGACTTTGCCTCCTTCTTACATTCCTTACGGTTTTCCTCATTGGATACGAAGCATACTTGAGCTTCCTCAGTGTCGGATTCTGAGTCAGACGAGTTGCTCCACGTGCTCACATTCATTGCTTGTTTGCCTCTTCTTGACTTGGACTCCTTTGTCTTATACTTTTGCGCCTCCTTGTCCTTGACTTGTTTACTATTGTTGTTTTTGTTATTATTTTTCTTTGTTGGGCAATCATATGAGATATGTCCTTTTTGACCACATTCGTAGCATTTTAACTCTTCATTATGCCACTTATTATTAGAGTTTTTCTTAGGTTGAGACGAAGTAGAAGAAGATTGTTTCCATTTCTATTAGGCCGTTTGAAAAACTTTCTAAGTTTTCTAGCTATTAATTTTAAATCATCGTCTAATTCACTATCGCTATTACTTTCATCATTATTTGTATATGACTCAGTTGATTTGAAAGCAATAGACATACCGGATGATTTATATGACTCGGTTTTTTGTTGATTCAGTTTAACCTCATAAACTCTAAGTGAGCCGATCAATTCGTCCATTTTTGTGATTGATTTTGTTTCTTCAATTGCTGTGACTTTAGGATCCCATTCAGCAGGAAGGCTTCGCAGCATCTTTTGAACCTTTTTGTTGCTGGTAAAAGATTTACCTAAAGCTTCAAGCGCATTGAAAATATTAGTAATCCTCAAATCCATAGATGTTATGGATTTGTTTGCCAACATTTTAAACGATTCGAGTTCAGTCATAAGCATGTTTATTTTTGACTCTTTTACACCGCTAGTACCTTCATGATTTAATTCTAAAGATTTCCACATGTCATGTGCACTTGAACAATTTGAAACATATCATGCTTCAGAAGTCGTTAGTCCATTCAAAAGTAATAGCATAACTTTAGCATTAATGGACATTTTTTTTATCTTCGGTTGACCATTCACTTTTATATTTTTCTGCTTCTTACGTTACATCGTTTACTTGAACAACTTTCATTGGAATGTACGACCCATCTTCAACTATAGACCATAAATCAATGTCTATAGCCATTAAGAATAGCTTCATTCTAAGTTTCCAATGAACAAAATTATTACTATAAAAAAAAGGTGGGCATTGTGTAGACATACATTCCAACTCATCTGTGTGAAAAACAATAGCCATTTTATGTACATTTGATTTGAGATAAGCAGGCTACAATTAATTGTTGTTTCTTGGCATTGTCTTCTTCGTATGATGTTGAATCTTACTTCTTAGAGTGGTGTTGACCTGATTTTGATACCAATTGTTGGATCGTATACATGCAGTAAACACCACTAGTAGGGGAGGGGTGAATAGTGGTTAGGAAATTACACTACTACCCTTGGTTAAAATCCCCTTTGACAACAGAATCTGATATCTCCTCAGATTCAGCACTCATTTTTGAAAAATTCAAAACTCAGTGTACACAACTCCAAAAATTTTGAACTTTTCAGAAATTAACTTCAATGTCTTGACTAGAATCTATCCAAAAATGATACAAAAATAAGACCGTCTTGCCGTTCAACTAAATAAAAAGATTCAGATGGTCAATCTGGACAGAATTAAACAGAATAGTGCTGAATTTTGAAAATGTGTTTCTCTTTGATTACTCAACCAAAAAGGTTGATCTTTATGTCAAAACACTCCTTAGGATGTCTAGTGTATGTTTCCAAAAGGCTCTCACCTTAAACTATCCTTGATGAAAATAGAATTCAAGTTTTCTTGAAACTGGTCAAATAGCAGCCAGATCAGAGCAGTTATCTTGCAACGACTGAAAGACTAACTTTCCTTTGCTCAAATCAAGTGATTCTTATTGCAAATGAAAGCTAACAGTCAAAAGTATAACTTCACCAAAAATCACAAATTTTGAAAGTGTTTTGCTATTTTTCCAAGACATGTGAAATTGAATGAAAAATGCAGTAAAAACAGACAGAAAAATAGAAAAGTGAAAAGAATACAATAACACCAAAGATTTATCCTGTTTCGGTCAATGTGACCTACTCCAGTCCCAAGGAACACTTTCCTTGGATTTCACTATGAAATGAGCACAAATACAACAAGAACCAAGCTTGATCATTGGGTTAAACACTAACCATATTCAAGGCATGGATGATCACCTCTATGGAACTCTTGGTTGCAACACATTTACCACCTATTGGTGTAACTTTATAAAGTTGGCTAACCAATCTTATAATTGAGACAAAAGAGGCTCGTAGCTCTACAATAAATATCACAAGAACACCTTGGCTACACAAAGAATGAAGCAAGAATGAAGAGAAGAAGATAGCAAGACAACGAGCTTCAACTTTTTTGCTTTCAAGTGTGCATTCTCTTCTTCACCTTTGCCTCCTATTTATAATGTGAAATAGGCCTTAAAGATAAGAAAAACAATGTGTCAATGTCTTCATCATCAATGCCTAAGTGTCTTCACATCATTGGTTTGCCACATAAACACCTTGTACATTTGGCAAAATAAAACAACACAATTGGTCCACCTTGGAACACCTTATGGCCAAAATTTTGCCTTCAAAAATGATGTGGAAAATGTGAAGATAATACCCACGGATAAGATGACATATTCCTCCATTATACCCTTTATTTTTTGGCACAAGAATAGGTCATAAGAGCTGCAGAATTTCTGACCAAATCAGACCCCATTTTCAACCAAACTAGCCGTTGGTTTCAAGATAAAATTTTCCAAGTTGGCAACTTTGCCAACTAGCTTATTTTTGATTGGTCCACTTGTTACCAAGTCATAAAATGAGTACACCATCATTTCCACCTATAAATACATGTTCGGAGGGCTTTATATATGAATATCAACTCATATTTTGAAGGAAAAAAAGATACATTAGTTGACAAGATTATGTCAACATAATATCGAAATTTCCACAATTTCTCCTTATATGTTGTGATGAATTCCACACCATTAACACCTTTAAAATCTCTGCAAGATGATGAATAAGACTATCCAATGTCATATATAAGAAGGTCTTCAAGAAAAAATAGAATGTGACGTCACAACCCGTCACATATCCTGCTACCGTCGATAATATCATCAAATGAGAGAAATAATAGAAAACCACCAAATAACATTCAAGAATATCATAAATGAACTCCAAAATGAAGATAATAAGATACCCAAGAGATTCCTTGAGTAAAAATACCAAAACTGCCCTCGGGAGTAAAATGACCAAAAAACCCCTGGTGAGAGAAAATTCCAGACATGACCCTGATGGTCAGAAATAAAGATAATAACACCTTTGTGATGATAAATAAGTGATGAATGTGTCAATGAAATATTTTCACCATGCCAAGTACCCACACAAACCTAAAATACCAATTTTGCCCTTTCGGTAAGTTGTAGAAACTTTCAAGGCATGTTAGTCACAATGCATAATATTTATCAAAATCATATAATAGCAACATGATAAAAATATATAAATCATGTAAAAATGAACACAAACATTTTATCACATTTTAGAAAAGTATTTCTAAAAACCCTAGACATCGATCGATCGAAGTGCCTCTGCTTGAGAGATCGATGTCTCACAGTGAGTTTCAGAGTTTGTCTCTGACCTACATCGATCGATTGAAGTGAGGGTTCGATGTACATCGATCGATCGATGTGTCTCAGGCTTGGAGATCGATGTCTCACAGTAAGGTCTTGGTTTTTCTCCGCCTTATATGGGTCGGTCGATGTGAGGGATCGATGTGCATTAACCTGAGAGATTGATGTCATTTTTCTTCACTTTTTCAACTTTGAATCATTTATAACACCATGTGTGACATTTTTAAGGATCCATCACTTAAAATCATGAACTTGAAAATTATCCAAACATATTTCTCAACAGGATTATCCAAGGTTGGAACCTTACTGTCCAGCATCGATCTCTAAGTTTGAGACACATCGATCGGTCGACGTGACATCAATCTCTAAGGTTAGAGACATCGATCGATCGATGTAATGAAGGTTCAAAGTTGAAACTTTACTGTAAGACATCAATCTCTCAATAATGAGACATCGATCGATCAATGTGTACCTCAGTATCTCAAAAAAGAGACATCAATCGATGGATGTATGCAAGGTGCAAAAATGAAACATTACTAGAAGATATTGATCTCTCAACAATGAGACATCGATGATCGATGTACGTAAGGCGCAAAATTGAAACCTTACTGGAAGACATCGATCTCTCAATAATGAGACATCGATCGATCGATGTATGAAAGGTGCAAAACTGAAACCTTACTAGAAGACATCGATCTCTCAACATAGAGACGTCCATCGATTGATGTCATCCAGAATTCAAATTTTTATGACCGTTGGAACAAAATCCAAGGAAGATTTAAAGTGTTTTCTCTCTTTAATCTTGCTCAAATTTCTTGTGAACGTTTTCCTGTCATCAATCATGCTTCCTTGACTGTTATATGCATGTCTAAGATTTTCTAGGGTATCTTTGGATTATCAAATCCAAATATGGATGGCTCAAGACTATTTGGACATTGTCAAGACTTATGATTGAGTTGAAGACTTGAGGGAGTCTGCAAAAACGTGCCTCACATCCTCTATAAATTGAAGAAGGTCAAATGAGGGTCATATACACTTTCATCCTCATCAAGCTTCATTTTTCATTGTTGTAAAAAGCTCTCATTTGTGCAAAAGTGCTTAAGACTTGTTAAGCTCTTATTAATTGTTCTTCATTGTTGTCAATTGTGAGAGTACAAGTCTAACACAAGAGAAATTATACATATTTGATCTCTTGCTTGTGTTTATACTAGCTAGAAAGTGTAACCCCCACTACTTCCCAAAACTCACTGTATGAAAGTTCTTTGATAGGATTTTGTTGAAGTTGTGAGGAAGCAAGGACCTCTTCTTTCTTGTAGCTGGTTGTGGTGTTGTTGCACAAAGTTGTTTTGTGCAATAAGCTGTTGTTGTTGCTGCTTACACTAAGTTGTTAGTGTAAGTATTAATGTTGTTGTTCTTATTGAAAGTAATAAGAAGAGTTGCCGTTGAAAATCCATTTCGGAAATAGAGTGGTAGTAGAGTAAAATCATTTAAGATTCGAACCACCCTATATCGTGTTATTCATTTATTATCTCTTATCCCTTTCTTTATTGATTTGGAGATCATTTGAGTTGGAGTGAGCCAAACCAAGAAAATTACGTAAAATCACCCAATACTCTATTCATCCTTTCTAGAGTGATTGTTACGGACCTTATATGGACGCTTTGTTTTGATTTAATTTTTGTTTTTTCATCTTCGGCCGAACGACTTGTTCTTTCACTTCTCCTTCGGTGCTTGACCCTGCCGAGCTCCAAAGGATTGGAAAAGAGGAGTTTTAGCAGACCAGGAGTTTTATCCACATCAAGTAGCAAGCCACGGTTCCTCTAATTTATTATTTTTATTCGATGTAGAACCTGAACTCTATAAGTTCTTTTGGGTTAAGTTTTAATTTTTTGACTAGTGTAAAATTGAATTATTTTGATTCTTCATGTGTTTGTTTTCCGTTTTTAATTATTTGACTGAATAGTTTATTCCAATTGTTAATTGTTGTTAGTGTTCTTAATCTATCATAGATTGGTCACCTATGGCTAGTTATTATAATTAGATTTGAGGAACAGAGAGGTAACAAGTTTAATTAAGATTATGTCAACAACAAACTTATAGAAAAATTAATTATAGATATACTCAATTTCTATAAGTAAATTTTCAGGATTAAATAATCAAATGTTATTGAATTTAGAGAATTCCATAGATTATTAATCTGATACGATTCAATTAAAATTCACATAGTGATATAGAGTTTATCGAACCAAGAGATTCGATAAGAACTAAAATAGAGAATTTTATCCTTAAAGATTCAAAAGATAAAAGTGGTTAGTTATTTTTAGTAAAGATTGAAAAATTCATTAACAGAGAATTCAGCTGTTTCGTAGAACTAGTTAGGAAAATCTTTAAAGGAAAATGTTAAAGTTAAGTCTTTAATTATTAGCTTGATATTTAGTTAATTAGAGAATTAATTTTATATGTGCTGTTAAAATATTTGATAAGTTTAAATTAATGTGAAGAAATAATTTGTTATTTAAAATACATAACAACAATTCTAAAACCGATAATCAAATCATGTGAACACATTCTCTGCCGATAATATACTCTCCAGTAGAATGGGAAATAAAATATGGGTTGATTCTCTTAAATTCAAGATAGTGTATTTAGACAATATTTTTTAGATAATATTTTGAACGTATTGCCTTTCAGTTGTTCGTCATTCGGAGGATGATTAATCGTTCATTTATTCGTCATTTCGAAGATGATCAATAAATTGTTCTGATTCACATGTATGGTCTTCTTTTCTTGTTTGTCCAATGTATTTTCATTTTTCTTTTATACGATGTCAACGATAAAGGCGCATATCACAAATTGACGATCAATAAATTATTCTAATTGACATATATAGCTTCTTCTTTTTTTTTTCCTATCCAGTGTATTTAATTTTTCCTTTTATATGATATCAGCTATAAAAGCGCATACTACGAGATGACGATCAATAAATTGTTCTAATTGACATATATAGTCTTTTTTTTATCTTTTTTGTCCAACGTATTTTAGTTTTTCTTTTATATGATGTCAATGATAAAGACGTTAATTATGGATACCCCTAATGTTTGGCATAATCGCCAGTACGCCTTAATGTTTAAAAATGTATCCTTACCCCCGATGTTCGAAAAATACACCCTTACATTCCATGATTTAATTAGAAAAATGTTATTCGAATATATATGATAAAAATTGCCTCTTTTGCTCCTAGCTTCTTCCATCTTCTTACTATCAACTCTTGTCCACCACACAAACTCCCTCCAACACCAGCACACATCTCCACCAATTTTGCCCGAGCCCCCTCTATCCTGCCTTGTCCCACCAGCCGCCGCCTTCATTCACTAACAACCACTAGCATAGTATTTCTTCCCCTGTCCTACCCCAACCAGCCGCCGTCTCCCATCACAAAAAAAGATGAATAGTGAAAAAGGAAACATTATTGACTTTTTATTAAAATTTTCTAGTTTTATTTTTTGAAATGTCATTTTACCTTTTAGTCCAAACATAAGAGGGGTAAAGATGTATTTTTAAACATTAGGAGCACTGACGATTATACCAAACATTAGGAGACAAAAGGTAATTATCCCTAAGTTTTGCGATACGACTGTGTATGGCGGACTTTTAAACATACACCATAGTATTGAATTAGAATTTCTTAACGCATTAGACGGTTTATGAGATTTGCTCAAGGTAATACAAATTCCAAGATACATGCAACTTAGCATCCACGCCGCTAAAGATTACTGGAGAAGTGAAATTATCACACTGGAGACAGTAAGCGAAATTCAGTGAATAGAAGATCACTTGCATGGATGTGATGATGTGGCACGATTATCATCGGCAGTTTCTGATACAATTCTATTGAGATTACATACAACAAACAAGAAAAAAATAAATCACTAGGAGGAAATATGAAGAGATTCCAAAAGTTGAGCCAATTGCTTGTTACCAAGTTTAGATATAAGCTCAACTGGCACAAAACGTTTAGTTAAATTATCTACATCTTCATTGCTGAAGTTGTACAACCGCTGGAGTTTTCGTGCTTCCGCAACTGAAGCTTCAGCTTCTTCAAATAAAACAGCAGCTTCTTCTTCATCACCCAACTCCAAAGCTGCAGATCTTTCTGCAGTTGCCACAGCAGCATTCAGCATTAGCCTCTGAAATGTAGCAATTGCCGATCCTTTTTCCTTCGATGAAATCATCTGTTCAGTCTCCTGTATTCTCTTGATGGTATCGGAAATTCGTTCATCGAGCTTTTCAAGCTCTAACACAGCATTGCCCGTTTTGATGGTAAGCTCCTCCTTTTCAAGGCTCAGTGTCTTTATCTCTGTTGATATCCGTGCAGCATCTTTAAAGTTTCTAGCGCTTGCGGCGACTTTCTTTTCCCCCTCCAGCTCTGGGACTCTTTTGTCTATGAAGAAAAGCCTTTGTTTCTGGGAACCTAGTTCCTGCTGGATACTCGATTTGGAAGAAGACAGCTCCTACAAAGCCAAAAAAAAAAAAAAAAACAAAACTAGGTGAGGTGAGCTTAATGCAGATATCGATTTACGTGCTATGTTTAACTGATGCCCATATGTCTCAATACAACGGATCATCTAAACACTGCAAAAACCGTGCGGTTCATCTGTATAGTTTTGCAGATGATAACCCAGTAATGTTAACATTTGATATTAAGAGAGCATCAGGAAGAAATAATACTTCATACCCAACAAGCAATAGAACCGGATCATTCTAGATCAAGATTCATGCCATAAGACTTGTCTACTTAGGCTTCATGAAGAGTGATCAATACAAGGAGTTTGGTACAGAAGACAAGCATTAAAGGCAACTGCCACTCTTAGAATGCCTTCTAACTTTTCAGGTCAGGATGCAATGCAAATCAAGACTTGAACGGGCCTTAGATGGACAATGCTGGAAAACAAAAGGTGTAGAAATATACAGGGGAAATAAGAATGCATGTTAGAGTAAATGTAAATATACATTACCATTCTTAGGTAGTATAATAATGATCAAATTAAATTAGGATTATTAAGGGTGCACATATGATTTCCGTCTATATAGAGAGATCACATTGATCTCATAGTTTAGATTCAAATAGTTACCTAAAATACAGAGATCAATCTCTCGTCAGTCTATGGTTAGACTGAGTATGTATTCTATTAAGTCAATCAATAATAAGATTGTCTCTTCTTTATCTTTATGGTATCTGAGTGTAAGAGCCTTAGACCCATCATTTCACTTCTCCCTCCCTCGTTTAGTATGGATGCAGAAACATCAGCTACATCAAGTGTCATTGACACTCTCCCATCCAGGCATGACACTAAAGCAGTGTCTAATTCTACCAACTATGATAGTATTCCAATGGTCATCTATGGCCATAAACTTAGCGATAACAATTACCTCTCCTGGTCAAAATCCATTGAGATGTTTATTACTGGGAAAGGCAAGGAGGGCTATCTCTTCGACATCCTTACACCTCCAGCAACTAATGATCCTAAATACAAGTATGTCATGGCTAGTTAGGTCTATGACATTTAATATTAGTGAATATGTTCTTTATTCCACTGCTAATGAAATCAGGGCAGTTGCCAAGGAGATATACTCCAAAAAAGAACAATACTCAGAGCTAATAGGATAGAGGCCCCACTCCAGGATCTTAAGCACGGTGACATGATTGTCACCAAGTATTTCACCCAGTTAACCAGGAATGGCAGCAGCATGATGCCTTTGAGGTCTATACCAAGACTTGTACTGCTAATTCACAGAGGTACAAAAAAATTACTGAAACAAATAGAGTACTCAGATGCCTTATTAGACTGAATACTGAACTTGATCGAGTTAGGGAAAGAATTCTTGGAGCAAAACCCCTTCTTAGCCTAAAAACAGTCTTATCAAAAGTCGGCCATGAAGAAAGCCATAGGAAATTCATGGTAACCATTATACCTTCTTCTCTCAGTGAAAGTTCAGCTTTTATAGTTAAAAGGGCCCGCCTCAAGAATACCACTCAACCTAAAAGTGGTAGACCCTACTGCACATACTGCAAAAAATCTGCGCATGCCATTAGTGAACGTGGGAAATTAAAAGGCAAACCTGCAGAGGAAAAAGACACTAGACCATCCAAAACCAACTGGAAAACATCCAACATCGGTAACACTACCAACTGGAGGTTATCCAGGGCAGAAATTCCTTTAAAACCTGTAGCAATATGACTGTCCCTGAAAATTCTGAGGGCATCAGTGATGCAAGCTGACACGGGTAGGATCCACTCTTCCACCTCCAACAACCTTTCCACAAGGGGTTAGGCACAAAGAAGTAAACTTCTCCTTGCTTCCGTTGTGTCGAAATCGCCGGCCTAAGCAATACCTCAGATTCAAGCGTGCGTTTGTAGGCAAACCTCCAATAGGCCCTCCTAGACGGTCACTTCAACCCTTGGCAATCACCCTCAATTTGCTCAAGATTGAGAGATATTAACCTTGATTTTTATTGCAAAATCAAGAAAACAAGGTTTCACCCTTTTGGGAGAGAAAACCAAAACTCAAATTTGATTCATAAAAATATGTCGTTCTTGTTGTTCTGTGGCCAGCGGCCAATACTAAATAAAAAGGCTGAAATTTTAGCCTAAAACAATCAAAAAGAAAGATAAACTCTATCCTAAAAATTCTATCAAAAGTTTGAAATGAGATAAGTTACAAACTCCCCAAAACTATCTTGAAAGTAACGTTTTCTTGCTACTCCTTGTACCAGCCGATTCTTGTCTCTTAATTTGATAACTTTGGGAATCAATTTTGATGTTTGGATAAGCTTGGAGATATCTTCAAAAGGTGGCTGAGACTTTATCTTGAATTATCTTGCATTTGACTTCAAAAAAATCCTTTGACTTATCTTTCAAAAATTCCTTCATCTTTATCTTCCTTTGGCTGTATCAATCCCTCCTTCCTGAAAAAGATTCGTCCCGAATCTTAGCGTGTATGCCATGAGGGATAAAGGTCCTGCAACAAAGATACAAGACACATATGTATGCACCCTTTCATCCTAAGATGTTTAGGGTGAATAAGTAATGCAATGACAACACATGCACTTAGCAACCCACAAATACTGATTTGATCATGCATCCACAATAAGTAAGTCCTCTTCTTCACATGTTTTGGATGCACTAGGATCTGATTTTCAAATTTCAGTATAACCAATAAAAGCTCACAGTTATCATGCATTTGATTCTCACACAAGGTCAGCACATGAATGTCATATGATGTATCATGATGTAGTGACAAGAATGCCATGTTTGAATTTGTGAGAAGTATACTTTGAAGCTTTGATTCCTTTAAATCGGATTGTGTACCAAGTGAGATAAACTCCTCTTTTTCATACAAATCAGTTTCATACTCATGAATAAACATAGGATTGTCATATACAATGCTATATGAATGCAATTCAGGTGTTTCAAATAACGTGGAATCATGTTCGTCACATTCAAATAAGGAATTGCTGAAAACATGACATTCATGCTTTTCTAAGTTATCATGCTTAAGTTCACTATCACAATCACTTGAAAGCTCACTTAAGACATCACTTGAATAATCATTTAGGTCATATGAATCAGGAGATAATGAATTACTTATGCATGGAAATTCATGAGATAAATCAGTTTGTATGACATCTATGTCATGCTTAACAATATCAATGCATTCTAGCTCATCACAAAAGGTAGGAGTAGTAACATCTAAATCATGTAAATCAGAATGGGTTACATGCAAATCAAGCTCAACTACTTCATTATTGTCATTAACATTCAGTTCATTAGAAGTAGGGTTAGATTCATGTAAATTTTCAATTTGTTCAGCTTGTAATGCAAGTAACATTGAATGACATTTTTTCAAGATGTGGTATGTTTCGTCAGAACGTTTTTGCATCCCTTCCAGGATTTGATCAGTGGCACGCCACATTGTGAACCTGCAAAACAGAAACAACAAAGAAAACAATATACCAAAAACAAGGGTAAATGGAAATAGAAATTTGTGCACTCGTCTAACTTTCTTTTTTTCTCTCTTACCACCTGTTTCTTGATCAATCTGAGGCTAATAAATGTCAAAGAGAGCAACAAAGATAGGTGAATGCCAAGTCTCTTACGATATACCCGATACCGCAATTCAGTGCACAGTTTAAACCCGAACTTGTCCAAATCGAATCCAACCCACAATGAATCAAAACCAGCTGTGTTGACTGAAATTTGGAGGTCCAAATGACGTCAAAACAGTCCAAAATCAGCGGCTGGACTGTGGTGAAAACAGCCCTCAAATCACGGCGAAAACGCCCGAAATTGGTCCGATTTACTCCCAACTTATTGCTGTACTATTGCAGCAAATTACAGCACCCAAAAACGCCTCAAAACAGTAGAAAAACAGTCTCCAAACAGTAGAAATCAGCAGCAAAAAAAATCAGCAATTAAGCCGTGTGTCAAAACTCGCAACTTGCACCTTTTTTCTCCAATGTGTCACCCAAATTTCAGCAACTTAATAAGCAAAGGTATCAAGCCAAGTAACAAGACAATTTAACACACTTAACCTTCTACGAATCAAAGAAATATGAGACCAAAAATTATGTCAAAGGCTGAGCCAAAGAAAACTAAGGGTTGCCCTGGGCAATCTTTAGTTAACTTTAGCCTTATGCAAGTTGATTACAAAGTTGTTGATCTAATTACAATAATCAAATATCCAAGTGTAAAGACAATGAATGGTGTAGTATTTGTGGCTTCAAAAGGCACGACCTTGCTGTGTTTTTATGGAACATGATTTGCAAATAATTTGAGAACAATCTTGGTATTCTTCTTCAAATAATTTTCACCAAACTTGTATACTTGCACCGCTCCTTTTTTTTTTTTTTGTGCACTGTGTTTCCTTTTTTTTTTTATTCTTGCACTCTTTCCTTTCGGCTCTTTTTACACTTCTGCCGAATATATATTTTTTTTTTTTTGAAGTTTGCTAAAAGACACAATGGAAAGTAGGTATTTAACAATGTCTAGCTCGTGTTCTAGGACTTAATAGGACGTCTCTTGATGTTCAAGGCACTCTTAGGGGCTGTTTTGCGCGAAGTAACACAACAGTTTTGTATCTCCACAATTAGTATCTTTGTGGCTTGATTTGGCTTGAAAGGTGATAGCTTTGTATCAAGAGTTTTCAGCCGTGTGTATGGTGTAGGAGAACTAGTCTTGGATACAAGAAAATTGCAACGCAAACCAAGCAACAATGCAATCAAGTCACACAAGTCTAAAACCAACCAATAGCTTCGTTAGCAACAAGATTTATAAGTGACACTAGGTAGCTATTTAGGAATGGACTTGATTTATATGATATAGCTGATTATAAACCCTATCACAATGAACCCTATTGTTAAGTGTATAAAGATGAGATCTTGAAAGGATAATAAAAAATATTGTGCACCGCCAATCTTGCGTGCACTGCCCTCAACCAAAAAAAAAAAAAAAAAAACCCAACGGATGCTTTTTCTTTTTTGAATTAAGTTGAATATTGCTTCGTGAATAAGTAACAAGAGAGAAAAAAGAACTCAGTAGCGAAAATAACCAAAAGACATGATTTTTTTTTTTTGAATCAAGGTGGCTGACTTTTGTTTTTCCTTTGATGATATTTTTCGGCTGATTTTTTTTTTTGTGATGAATTTTTTTTTTCGGCTGTTTTTTTTTTGAATGATGACGAAAAATATGAGAAAAATTTCAGATTTAAGAAAAAAAAAATAAAAAAAAAGTGCAGGATAGTTGGTGGAATTGAGTGACCTGGGCTCTGATACCAAATTGATGCAAGCTGACACGGGTAGGATCCACTCTTCCACCTCTAACAACCTTTCCACAAGGGGTTAGGCACAAAGAAGTAAACTTCTCCTTGCTTCCGTTGTGTCGAAATCGCCGGCCTAAGCAATACCTCAGATTCAAGCGTGCGTTTGTAGGCAAACCTCCAATAGGCCCTCCTAGACGGTCACTTCAACCCTTGGCAATCACCCTCAATTTGCTCAAGATTGAGAGATATTAGCCTTGATTTTTATTGCAAAATCAAGAAAACAAGGTTTCACCCTTTTGGGAGAGAAAACCAAAACTCAAATTTGATTCATAAAAATATGTCGTTCTTGTTGTTCTGTGGCCAGCGGCCAATACTAAATAAAAAGGCTGAAATTTTAGCCTAAAACAATCAAAAAGAAAGATAAACTCTATCCTAAAAATTCTATCAAAAGTTTGAAATGAGATAAGTTACAAACTCCCCAAAACTATCTTGAAAGTAACGTTTTCTTGCTACTCCTTGTACCAGCCGATTCTTGTCTCTTAATTTGATAACTTTGGGAATCAATTTTGATGTTTGGATAAGCTTGGAGATATCTTCAAAAGGTGGCTGAGACTTTATCTTGAATTATCTTGCATTTGACTTCAAAAAAATCCTTTGACTTATCTTTCAAAAATTCCTTCATCTTTATCTTCCTTTGGCTGTATCAATCAGCCTTCCCACAGATCATATTGTCTCCATATTGTGACACTGCTGCAACTCCTCAACAAAAATGGAGACTCTTAGGAACTCATCCAAGCATCTATGGCCAACACAGGCAACATATGTGATCTGAACCAACCATGGATTATTGATTCTGGCGCTTCTGATCACATGACCAATGAAGGTAATATTATAACTGAGTATATACTAAGCTTCTTATGTCTAAATATGTGAAGCTTGCTGATGGTACCTCTAAGAAAATCACAGGCAAAGAATCTATAAACCTAATTGTAACCTGATACCAAGAGATGTACTGCATATACCAAACTTAAGATTTAACCTTCTATCTGTTGAAAAACTAATAAGAGATGTTAAACGCACTGTTGAATTCTCACCCGATGCATATGCATCGGGTTAATGAGAGATTTAACCTTCTATCTGTTGCCTCTTCAAGCTGATCCACCAAATACTTATGCATCTTCAGGGATACACAGTAACCTGTTAGGTACAAATAAGTGTAAAGTCTGTAGCCAGCCAGATCTAAATAAATGTAAAGTCTCTAACCAGATCATACTCTAGCATAGGAGACCAAGGCATCCATACTTTCAATATCTAATGAAATTGTTTCCTAATTTGTTTATTCATGTTGACTCTGATTTACTTACGTGTGAAACATGCTATCTAGCTAAACACACTAGGCATACATACCATAATAAATCATATGTAGAAACACAATCATTTCACCTAGTGCATACTAACATTGGGGGGGGGGGGCTCCCAAGTCACTAACATTGGTGGAACAAGGTGGTGACATTTGTGGATAACCACACACGGGTAACCTGAGTCTATATAATGAAACACAAATCTGCAGTAGGGAACATATTCAAGATCTTCTGTAAACTTATACAGAATCATTTTAGTACTAAAATCAAGACATTAAGGTCAGACAATGCATCTGAATATCTAGACAAAACTTTAAAGGACTACATGTCAGAAGGGGACATTCACCATGAAACCTCATGTGTTAATACATCCTAACAAAATCTGGTGGCTGAAAGAAAAAAGAGGCACCTATTAGAAATTACTAAAGCTCTTATGTACTCAACGAAAGTGCTAAAACATTATTACGAAGAGACATTGTTGACAGCCACATATCTCATAAATAGAATGCCATCTAGAGTTCTAAAGTTCAGAACTCCTAAACAAATACTGGTAGCCAGCCGCCCTCAGGGTAGCCTACTGTTTGAGTTACCTTTTAAAATTTTTGGTTGCACAACCTATGTTCACATTCAAGCCTGTAACGGAACCAAACTGGATCCCAAAGCTATATACTGTATATTCATAGGCTACACTGGCACCCAAAAAAGCTACAAGTGTTATTGCCCAAAGACAAGAAAAAATATACTACACTAGATGTAACCTTTAATGAAACACAAGCCTTCTATAAAGACCTAACTCATAATCTAGTCCAGGAGAGTTGGAACTAATTGACATAAGAAGACAAAATTCAGACGTGAGTGATCCCTAAAATCTAGAAAATACACAAACATAACCCCAAAGTCACTAGTATCTGAAGGCTCACCTGACATATAACCAACTATGAATGACAAACCCCCTATCATAAAGGTTTATACCCGTAAAAATACACTACATACACCTCCTGATCAACCCATTATTACTATTGACTAACATACACAATCTGAAGAAAATATGACTACGAATCAACATCAACAATGTGAGGAGAATTATGAAGAATGGCAAACATTAGATGACAGATCTATAGCTCTTAAAAAGGGAGTCAGAGAATGCACAAAACACCCTCTACACAACTTCATGGCGTACTCCAGACTCAATACATAGTGCCAGGGATTCACAGTAACCTACATACTCAACTCATCCATAAAAACATTCATGAAACACTACTAATACCACATTAGAAGGAGGCTGTTGATGAAGAAATGAATGCATTAATAAAAACCAACACCTAAAAATTATCACCACTACCAGAGGATGTTAATCTAGCTAGTTAAAAATAGATTTTTATTACCAAAGTACAATATAGATGAAACAATAAACAGATACAAAGCCAGATTAGTAGCTAGAGGATTTACTCAAACCTATGGCATAGACTATTTAATAACATTTGCCTTTGTGGCAAAATTGAATACTATTAAGTAGCAAGAGAGAAGGAAGGGCATGGGCATGGGCATGTGGATGTGTTTAACTAGGTATGAGCCCACAGCTCTGATACCATGAAATTAGATAGATAGGCGGGTAGATGAAGAAGTGAATTGTTCTTCTTTTTAGTGTAGTTTGGTTATAAATTCACTGTTCTAGTCTAAATCAGATCAGCCTAGCTATCATCAAATCCCATGATTGTAGGGATTGAATATCAATATCTTAACCTCCTTGATTCTACCTTATCCAAGTGGATCCTAGGATATTCTCCTATTCAAAGTAGTAAATCCTACATTACAACCGTATAACAAAATATTCTAACAACAAACATATATTCTAACAATGTATCTTCAATAGCAAACCATCAACAGTTTAATTATATATTCTAACAATGCATCTTCACTAACAAACCATCACCAGTTTAATTGAACAAACAACCGCGGAATCATATGCTGAAAATGCGTGAGCAAATAAAATAGACAACAAAGAACCTTTATCAGTAAAACAAAGTTTATGCTACGCTACTCAAAAATAGCAGAATAACAGTTCTAGCCCCCCTTATATTCACCATTTCTGACATTTTATTCCATTAAGTTTGTCTTAGACACACTGGTCTCCTGCTCCCAGAATATGATACCTGATCGTTGTGAATCCATCTGAACATATAGCAAATGGATGGAAAAGTAAAACATTCTTCCCGAATCTTTTAAGATCAAAATCCGTTTGCACTTATATGCATTTGAATGCTTGACCAGCTTAATTCATCACGATCAACAACTTAATAACACTAACCAAAAGCTAAGCATAAAGAAAATACACCAATATGTAAAAAGAGAAACGGACAAAAACAGGGCACTCAGGATGGGGTATTTAAAAAAAAAAGGGGGGGGGGGGGAGAGGGGGATGGTGGGGCAGAAAAGGAAAACAATGGAACTGGAGGTGCATTTTCTGTTCCCTCTGTTTTTTACTTATCAGCTTTCAGCTTCAATTTCCAATCCGGTAAACGTTGCAGAATGAAAGGATTGTCGTTTTTTAAAGTCAAATTTCATAACTGAAACAATTTAGGCGAAATTACAATGGTAATTGTTTGGGGATAGCAACAACAAGCATAACTTTCTAAAATTAAATTAACACAATAGTTCTTTTCTATGTCCTACCAAATAATCAGTGCTCAAAACTCCCTAACCTAAAGTTACATATAATATAAATCTAATAGACACCCTAGCTAAGGAAACCAAGAGAACACAACCAGCATAGTTTATACAGAGTGCAATTACACAAAGCAAAAAAAAAAATACAAAGCCATATACCAGCAGCCTTTTGAGCAAACTGTTAGCATTTCCAAAAGCCCAACATAGTCAACTTTCCCAAACTGCACAGCAGATAATCAACACAGCCGTTGCCCAAACAAAAATCGTTCCAGCAGAAAGGCTGACAACATCGGATACTGATTGTAGTGAAGAATATATCCAGGGGAAGAGCAGAGATTTCAGTGAAATCTACCATAGTTGGGGTAGACAGCACTAGAGTTTAAGCATTGTAGATTTTGGCTCCAATACAGTCGGCTCCACAGAGCTTTCCACACTTGGATCCAAAACACTATAATCCCCAAATAGAATAAAGGGAAAAAAGTCCAAGAAGTCTCTCTTATGTTTATATGAGCAGCAGGTATAGGTCTTGTTGACAGGCAGAGAAGGTGATAATGGCTTAAGCAGAGGCTGGGCAGCTGGAAGCAAAGTGTAGAAGGCAGTAAAGTTGGTGAAGCGTTAGTAGCAGAGGATTCAGCATCAGTGAAGGACTTCATCAACCTAGAAGGAGGCTTAGTAGATGCGTGATCATTTGAAGATTTTCATTGGGAGACCCAAATTTAAGACTAGTTCCAAATTCTTCTTTTACCTTTTAATGCCTTGCCAAATAGATGCTTTTTATATAATGCTCTGAAGAACATCATTGACAGTACTTTGCTGATCTTTTGCAACCTTCTGGTGGAATCTCTGATTTCCCTCTTTCTATCTGCCGTACACTGCTGGAGATAAACCACAATAGAGCAGGTCCTTGTGGAATCTAGAAGACCAGTTGTTCCAGGAGGATTCCGTCATCTAGTCCATGATTCTCTACCATCCACAAGCCAATTTACTTGCCATTAGCTACTTCAAGGTGGATCTTCATACCAAAATTGAACAGTCGCATTGGAAAAATAGGTGTTCATGCATCTCAGCATCCTTGTTACAAAGAACACAAATGTTAGTAAAGACAAGACCTCAATCAAGAAGCTTGTCTTGTGTAGACATCTTCTTCGAGCATTGCCAATTATAGTATAACTGCAAACCTAGGAAGATTATGTCTGCACCTGACAATTTTGTACCAATTTACAACTAGTGTAGCAGCTTGATGGACTGAAGCAGCACTGACGACTGAAAAAGTCTTGTCCAGTAGCCATTTTTACTGATCTGAGCCATTAAGTGGCTTGATTGATTTGTATACTCGATAGAATTTTACCACATGTTGGTCCTATCTTCCATAGGGCAGCGTCCATTGATTACCATTCAATACTTGACTGAATTCAACATCTAATCTAACATTGAGCTTCCTTTTCATTTCAGAGACCACCTCATTCAAAATTTTCCAAAAATGTCAGGGATCATTCTAAAAATAAGTGTCATTGCCATTTCCTATTATCCTCTTGGACTGGTTGGTGAATTGATCTCTTACCCATATCATCATTTTCCACATCCAAGAATTAGCTTGCTTGGATGTTACTTCCCAAATGGACCTTCCTTTTAAGATCACTGTATGCACCCACTTTACCCAAAAGCTTTCCTTGCCTTCTACAATGTTTTAAATACCTTTTATGATAGGCAAAATTTACCAAACTTAAGCCGAATATTCCCAGTCCACCCATTTCCTTCGGCTGGCATATAGAACTTCATTTGATTTGTCTTTATGGTACCTTCCTACTAAAACCCTTTTGAGGATCTTTTTAGACTTATAATAATCCTTCTAAGTAAAGCATATTGCAATGAGCACAGATTTTATCAGTTGGACTCTTCTATATAAGAGGATCTTAGCAACCCAGCTTTTGGTCCTCTAATTCAGTCTGTCTAGTAAAAGGAAGCATTCATTATGGGAGAGCTCTCCAGAAAATAGAGGAACTCCTACCTATAGGCATTTCTAAAATCTTAGACATATTCCCTTTCCTCCTTGATGTTGCACCAGATACAAAGATCTCCAATTTAAGGAAATTTGGCTTGAGGCCAGAGAGGGGCTGGAATTTCCACAAGGCATTTTTAGTGATTCTAATGGACTGAATAATTGCTGTCGAAAAAACGAATAAGTAATCTGCAAAAGCAAATGAAGATAATCCTAAGGCCTCACAATTGTCATGACACTGGAATGTGGGAAGCTGAGTTTTGGTTCTCCGTAGCTGAGTGAACCCTTCTATTACTAAGATGAATAGGTAGAGGGAGAGAGAATCACCCTGCCTAAGACCCCCTAAAAGATTTGAAATTCAATACAAAGAACCATTGAGGTGAACTGAGAAGGAGGCTGTGAAAATGCATATATAAGTCCATTTCCTAAAGTGGGGGGGGGGGGGGAGTTCATACTCAATATTTCCATAAGATAATACCATTCACCGTATCAAATGCCTTCATAATATCCACTTTGATGGCACACCTATCTGGTCTATTTTGAAATGACCTTATAAGTTACATTACAACAGAAAATTGGTCTAAGGTCTTTAATAGCTATTGGTTCTTCTACTTTAGGAATCAAAGAAATGGTTGTACAGTTGATAGGAAAGTACATGAAGTCATTAGTAAAGAAGAAGCTAACTGCATCAGTTAACTCTTCCTCAACCATACTCCAACTATCTTGGTAGAATTCTATTGTAAGATCATCAGGACCCAGGGTATTATCCCTCTTGATAGAGAATAAAGTATCTTTGATTTCCTTTCTAGTTACTGGGGTCTCAAGTCTGTATCTTTGATTCTCAGATTGTTGGCTACCCTTCCAAGACAAATTAAAAAGAGGCTCCGTATTTGGTTCTGTAAATAACTCTTCAAAAAAAAAACCTGCGACAATTTCTTTAACCTCATCATAATCCTCTACCATGGTGTTTTGATCATTCATAAGTCTAAGGATCTTATTCCTAGCCTTATGAATTTGGAAAGACATACAAAAAGATTTCGTATTCCTATCCCTCCTCCTTCATCCATCTTACCTTAACATTCTCTTTGAAGAAACATTCTTCAAAGCTGAGTAGACCAGTGTAGAGTTTCTTTTCTCCTATTATAGTGCAGGGTTATGACAATCCTTTAGTCTTTACCTGTATGGCTTTCAAGCTACTCCTAGCATTAGCTACCCTATCAGAGATATTCCATAAGTGTTTCATGCTCAACTTCCCAAGGAGAAGTTTGAGGTTCTTCAGTTTCTTTGTGAACCTGATTTGAAGGTTTCCTCTCTCCTGATGCTTCTAGCACGGTTTGAGGTTCTTCAGTTTCTTTGTGAACCTGATTTGAGGGTTTCCTCTCTCCTGATGCTTCTAGCACTTAGAGTGCAATGTTTAGAATTTAGGATACTTTATCCAAACTTTCATAAACTCAAATGGCTTGGGGCCAAACTTATTGCTCAATTGAATATATAGTATACCATGTGAATGGTCCAAGGAGATGAAGGCTTCATATTCAAACTGGAAGTGCGGATTAAGGTTTTTGCAATGTTTATTATAGAACATATGGTCAATTTTTGTGTATACTCTCTGGTTTTCATCCCTTTTATTTGACCAAGTGCAATCAAATCATCTAGAAGGCATGTTAATCATATCAATATCCTTCACGTAATCTGTGAACTCTTTATTGACATTTCTATCTATCCTTTTTGTACCCGTTTTACCTCTGCCATCTAGTATAATGTTGAAATCTCCTATTACCAGCCATGATTGATCCCCATATAGCTGGTATTAGTATCTAGTCTCTCTCCATAGATCACTCTTATGACTCTTTTCATTATATCCATACACTACAGTAACTATGAACTTTTCATCCTTTGAAAATATGAGTTTAAGCTTACAGGTAATAGATTGCTCATTTATATGCAGAGGCTTTACATCAAAGAGCTTTGAGTTCCAAGCTACCTATATCATAGATATAGTGTTGAGCAAGCAGTTGTGGACAATTTTTGAATGCCTAAATAAACTCCTAGTAATACCTTCATACTTTTTTTTTACAACTTTTGTTTCTACTAATCCAATGAGACCATCATTTTCCCTAATAAAATCCGTAACTTCCTTGTCTAAAGGAGAGTTAGCCCTCTTATATTCCAACATGTTTGGTCATCTTAATTGCTTGTTCACCCTGCCTCTATGTCTCCCCTGCTTGCACCTATGCTATACTGTCTATAATAGGCAGACAGTCTTTTTCTCCCATCTTTATCTCTTCAAAGGCAGTTTGGTCTGGTTAACCTCATTGTCATTCTGTTTTCCTTAGACATGTTATGAGAAGTGGCTTCCCCTGAACCTTCTTCATCTGAGGTTAAAGGAACTACAATCCTTTGTCCCTCCTTATCCTTCTTTTTCATCTTAGTGATGTTCTTAGAAATCCTCCTTTGAGTATCCCGTCGAGGGAAACATGACACTCCTCAGAACCATCGCCTTTTACATGTGCCTTCCTTCCCTCTTTAGGTTTAACACTAGATAAAGCCTTGTCAAGTATCTTCCCTAAGTGAGCTAGGCTATCCAATGAACCATCTAAGGACTCTACATCAGAGGGGACCTGTTACTTGCCAACCGCAAACCCCTTCATAGAACATTTTTTGGCCCCCCCTCATATGAGGAGAGTAGTAATCTTGATCAACCTCCTTTCTGTGATCATCTTCTTAGTCACTTTGAGTAGCCAGGTCTTCATCATCGACTATTTTCATACATACAAGAGAATTAAATTTGTAAGTAGAGTTTTTATCAAGTGCGGGGGAAGAAACCTTTGACTGGTTTTTTCACCCTTGTACTTATCTTTACTCCTTTGAGTTGGGTTGTGAGGAGACTTGTGGGCTGTCCAATTTTCTTTTTTTTTCACGTAGTGTATTGTTAGAGATGATTGGGTCACCCTCACTAGCTTCTGTGTCAGTTTTGATCCTTCCTTATTAGGGTCCATTGCCTCTTTCCCAGGTTCGTTTCAGTGATCTTTCCCTTGTCCTTGTTATTTCATTGGTCTTGCTCAGTGGTGGCATCAGTCTTTGTGTTTCCTTGCACCCTCCATGCATAGTCTTGTACATTCCTCTTTTGCTAAATTTGTGTGCTTCTTGCTCCTCAATGTAGTTTTGAGGGCCTTTGGTATTGGTCAACCTTTTTGTTGAGTTTGTTGTTGCAGGAGTGACCGAATATCTTCCATTTCAGAATTGGGCTGACATCCACTCATAGAGCACTTCCAGGGTGCAATCCTTTCCATCTTCGTCAGTGTCGTTGACGCTTTTAGAGGGAATCTCATCAGCCTTGATCTCAACACATATTCTTACGAAAGCTACTCGCGCTTGGGATGTCATCAATTTGTCCATGAACAAGGGCTTCTCAATCAAGGTACTAGTCCAATGAGGACATGCATGTTGAAATAGTGAGGCATACGGCTTGGAAATTGAACTCACACTGGTATGCATTCAGCTTTAGTCTTTGGATGAGCATATTGATCGTGACCATAAGAAAAGAACTCGATTCTTAAAAGGCATTAGGATCAGTTTTAATATGCTTTGTTTTGACTCGTTCGACTCGAATAGAAAAACAAATAGGTCTTCTTCGTCCCCTTCGAGGTCTCTCGCTTTTCAGCGAAGGCTTTCATATTGAAGTAGGATGCGTTGATCCCCACAACTTGCCCTACTATGGAAGAGCTCCATTTTAGTTTATCGTTCGCTACCTCTGCAAAGTTAATTGTGAAGGATCTCTTTCCTTTATCAAGACCAGTTTGAAGGGAGACAAAAGTAGATGAGGTTTTGGGCTTAAAATCATGCTTGAGCAATTAAGCCCAAGCTGATTTCACCTTTACTACTGGTTGCATGTTACAGGTCTTTGAAGAATCAAGCTAAGTCAAGCTAGCCCATCCGTTTTTAGATGAAATGAGCTTTGACTGTGTTCTCCGACCGCGTGTAGCCTGGAACAAAAAGGTGCAAAAAAAGTCAACGATGAAGGAAATAGGCGAAGTTTAGAGTCTTCGAAAGTGGATTGATGACTGTTGAGGGCAGAGAAATGGTGGATAAATAGACGTTAGGGAAGAGGGAGAAAGGGAAGGAGATAGTTGGCAGGGAGAGAGAAGAAATAAATGTAAGGTTTTTTTCCTATCCGATATGTGGAAAAAGTAGAGAAGGGAGAGGATTTAATATATAGAGAGAGGTTCACTTCTTATTAAAAAGGAAAAAAAGAAAAGGATTATCAATGCCTTTATACACAGAAATCTTTTGCCCCTAGTGTAGTGATAAAATCTAGTACGTCGAAACTTCCACGCTTGTTATGAAGTTCCATTTGTTATTTGTTTTTGAAATCCCACAGCGAAAAATCCAGAGTAGCCTACCCAACTGTTTCTTATGCCTACCATGCTTTATCTCGTGAAGAACAATTGTACAAAACCATGTATTCAAAATATGTAGAATATTTGCGCATTCTTGATGTGCTTAAGAAGAAAGATAAATCTTTATTATGTGCGTTGGTCTTCAAAATGCACAAGCAAGTTAGTACTTAGAATCACAAGCAGAACCTGGAGAGAAGTCCTAGCACTCGACAACTCCTGCCTCAGTGCATGAAGATTCCGGGAAAGGCTTTCCTCAATATCTGTGAGCCTCACTTTATCTTGCATAAAGTCTGAAGTAACCTGAAGCAAGCCCTGCCGGAGTGCAACAGCTTCCTGAAACGCATTAGCTTCAATTCTGGAGATCCTCAAGGTCTCTTTGATCTTTGCACCCTTGGTTTCCTCTAGATGAAGTAGATGCTTAGTTTCTTCACTCCTCTTAGATAAAATATCTTTCTGTAAATCTACCTGCTTAAGGGCAGACTGCATATTATTTTGTTTTGCATCCAGGCCAGATTGCACCTCAGAAAAGCTAGATACGACACCAGCAATTCTCTTCTCTAAAGCTTCAATCTTGGAATCATTTTCTGATATTTCAGCTTCTTTTTCTTTCACTAAAGCTAGCAGTTTCTCCAAGTCATCTTGCAATATTTCTCTTTTCGTATTCAGGAGATCCATTTCTTTCCTATCACCTTCCATCAAGTTTTTAATGGAAGTGCTTAAATCCGACCTTGCTTCCTCTATCAAGTAAGATTCAATTTCCAACTCCACCCTGTGAAGTTCTAGATGTTCAGTTGATGACAAACATGACTCCATTTGTCTGGCTGATACTTCCTTTGCATTTTGAAAAGCTGAATCTGCATCATTTGAAGCATCCTAACAAAAAAATTGAAGTAATTGGACATATATCAGAAAAGAAGCAATATAAATATACTCCAAAAGAAACAGTATAATAGAAACAGTACAGAGAAACCTACCAAACTTAAAATGAACAAATGATATATACATTCCAAACTAAACCCACCTTTTTAACCCATCATATAAAGCTTTTACGTAAATATGATACATATATTGTCTCATTTCTTTATTGCAAGTTAGCAAGAAATGATCAGTTTACAGTATATATACATTCTATTGTATTGATGACAAGTGTCATTTGTAAGCTGTTAGGGATTTCAGAGAGTGTCATGCCCATAAGAATAAATGAAAAGAAAAAGAAGATTTTCAGTTCTTTGTGACTAGTTTTTGTTTGCTTGCACATTGTACGAAATGAAAAAAGAAATAGACAACCTCCTGTCGTAAAAAGGGAAAAAGAGAACGGCAACTTGTACTGTTTCTTCGAAACTAGTTTTTGTTTGTTATTATTGTTTGGATTCATGATAATAGTTACGATTTTTGACTACACATCACCCAGCAAAACTTTTAACTCAATACTCTCATACTTACAACGTATTAAAAAAAAAACTCACAAAGTTATTTGTCTAACATAGGCGTGTTCAATCAATACTTTGAACAAGTTCTGTGATCTGAATTCTAACATAGGCGTGTTCAAGATACTTTTCTAAAGGTCTACCAAGGTTCTTGGAGCTAAGAAGATTGAGCAAACCAAGGGCTGCTCAACATTAATCAAGCAAGGGGTCTAACAAGATTCTTTGTGTAGATATGTTCGTACTTTTTTTTTTTTTTGTAATTGTGTAGATATGTTCAGCTGTTTGTCTTGAGTGTTTTTCATGTATTCTTGTCTTTAAAAGATCTTAAGTTGGTGTGTCCTAGAAATGGCAGCCAGGAAAGAGATTTATCTTCAATTTATTTTGGATTAATGCAACTTACCAACCTGGATATATTTCTGTACGCGTCCATCTTGCAGCCTAAACTTTCTGGGAAATGAAAGGCAACAATTGAATCACCTAAATATCAAGAAACTAAATCCAAAACTATTTCAAAAGGAAATGTTGTTGACGTTAAAGGTAGTCCCAGGGTAATATAAGAAATAGAAGTGAAATTAGTCTATGTGCGCAAATTCACCAGGGGCGCATGACAAAAGTACTAAGATGAGAAAAAACTTGCCCCATGGAGCACATGATTGGATAAGAAGTTCGAAGCCATAGGAACACATGCAATTAGGAAAACGAATTGGGAAATTTTTGACCTTTTATGTTCCATTATGGATTTGATGAAGGACCTCCCTAAACATCAGATAGAGAAGGCAACACTTGTGACTGTAGAAAAAACAATGGTAATGACTCAAAAAGGCATTTTGCAGTCCACATGTTGAGGGCATTACTTTGCCTACAGGGTTGAAAGTTGACGTCAATTCTGTTTAACTGTGCAGATGATTGAAAAAGCCAAAAGACTAAATTTGGCAATATATTACTTTGGTAAAGGCTGCCAAGAAACACACGCTTGTGGCTCAATCCAATTAAAGTAAGTTCAACTTATATGAACTCAAACAACGTGTGAAACTAAATGATCTCAAGCAGACCAATCCATGAATCAAGTCCTTTGTGCACAAACAAGCATAGGTTTAAATTTTAATATCTACATGCAAACACACATATCATATGTGGAGCGTTGATCTATCCTCTCATTTAATCACTTATCAACAATCCACCACAAAAGAGAATATAACTTTTTCCCTTAGGTACTAAATTCATTTTAAAAAGTCTAAATTTTCCTAGGGTTGATAGTCTATATCATGTAACATGAGTTCAGATGTACTCGAATATAAATTGCACAAACAATTTTAAACTTGCTCGTTGCCTATTTTAAATCAAGCCAAACTCAAGTGTTTTATTGTCACTTCTGTATTTCAGCTCGACTGAATTGCACCATTTTTATTTTCCTTTTTTGTCACTTTCGGTGCTAAAAATGTCCCTTAGCCAAATTTTGGAAAATTTCAGCCAACAGGAATCAATATAAATCCAAATCCATATTCCAATAACAGGATGATCTAGATCATATCCTCTATTTAGCATGCATTATGTTCATTACTAGCTCAAACTTCGCAAACATTCATTCGTCATTTAACACCGATTCACTAACAAGGATTTGATTTTTGGATAGTAAATTTCGTAATGCATACAGCAAACTAAGCCACACCATTATTCCTTATGCCCCTCCTTTTCTCCAGACTAGTTAAATTATCAACGGATTTACTCCTCTACTGCAAAGCTGTCAGCCGGGTAACATGTAAGGAAGACTGAATCTAGATTTGAACAACCAAAAGCTTCATTATTTTCAGTGAGCAAGTCTTGAAAATGGAATAGCCAAAGAAGCTAGGCGTGCAGCAAAAGAAGTCTTCCTAACAATTCCTTCAGTTTCTTCCTCCTTTTTCTTTCTTTCTCTTTTTCCCTGATTACTTTGGTATCAATGGTCAAACCATCATGGTCAAGAAGATCAAAACTCTAACCATATTGTTCAACCTTTTTTTTTAATTGTAAAATGCATCTACATATGAAAGTAGCACCAAATCATTGGGTAGCCTCTTTGTGCCATACATGAGTACATGCACCTAAAGATAGGAAAGACTAGCTTTATTTGGCACATTACATCTTCAGAGACATCAAAAGAAAAAAAGACATCCCCATGTTTATGATTCAGTGCTCGATAATCATTCACTTCATAAAGTAAGAATCTAATCGACATCAATGAAAACACCAATCAGACAGAGAACCTCTTGCCAAAAGTTGAAATAGAACTCTCGGAAGCACCAAACTTTGGCATAACTTCTCACTTATCATGAGCAAGAACCTATCCACTCAATTGTGTTCTGTCTCTTGAAGGCGAGAAAAGTCAAAAAGAAAATAGGTAAACTTCTTCAGATAGGCCATCTGACCAAGCAACTTCCTACAAGTTGGTCTTTGCTATCTTTCTCTCATACAAATGTAAAACAATAAGATTAGTAAAGACTGTTGTTTCCACCGTGCTTTCAGCACCAAAATACCAACTAATGTTCTCTGATAAGTATATGTTTAAAGATGATAAAAAATTAATTCAGGTCTAAAGTACCTATGAGGTGTTCAATCATTTAACAGATTAAGAGTACACAAAAGTACGAAGAACACTCTGAGCAATAATACATTTACTTAAGGCCAAATCTAAAGCTTCTTTAAAAATGTCTTCCAGTATCTCATTGCGTTCAGCCACATTATGAATCAATTCCTGGTAATTGCTCCATTTCTTTAATAGTTTTTAAATTCCATACATTTATTTATTCTGAATAATCTACTGACATCCAAAACCTAAGCTAAAACATAACCAGCCAAATTCTTCTGAAAGCTAGTATCCATTAACAGCCATTTAGTAAATTAAATTCACATGACTACCAATTATAGCATCGTCCAAAAGTGCTATGACTAGCAACTACAGCATCGTCCAAACGTGCCAGTGCATGAGAGAAGAAAAGTGGAGAAGAGAAGTGGTGAAGAAGAAACTTACCTCTGCAAAGTTGTGCAACAAAGAAGCAGCTTCCTCCTCAACTTCAATCTGGTGTTTTCAAAGCCTGCAGCATTCGGCTGTCTACAGTATCACACTCTGCTTCCGCTTCTCTTAGCGCATCAACCAGCAGATCCTTATCCCCTCTCCGCAGAGGCAAGGCTTTCGCTGACACTTTCCGCTTTCTCAAAGTCCTCTGACTGACAAGCTTCTTCTAGTTCTTTCTCAAGTTCCGTGTGTCTGGCAGACGCCTGGCTCAAATTCTCAGCAGCCTTTCTCCTTCTCTTGATGGCATTTTTTCGAGCAGCAGATGCTAATGCAACAGCTTCCTGAGCATCCTCAAGTCTCATATTGATGCCCGAACGGATTTCTTCCAGCCTCAACTCAATCATACTGCCACCGCCGCTGACCATTACCTGTAGGCCAGGTTCCTCCCTTCCACCTCCCGAACAGGTTTCAGAATTGAGATATTCGGCCTTGAGAACTCCAACAGAAACTTGAGATGATTCGGAGAAATCCTCAAGGGAGAGAAGCGCGTGGCCATCCTTTTCTCTGCCATATCCAATCCTCAAACCAGCAGCTCTCTTCTTCTTCCGTGTAGAAATCTGTCTTGACAACGATGGTGAAACTGAAGGCGCTTCCGGCAGCTTGGAAGTTCCATTAGCAGGCAGGGAGGGAGCAACAATAGTGAGATCAGAGAAGAGGTTTTCATCAAGAGGAACAGAAGAAGTGTCATTAGGGGAATCTGGCGGTGGGTGATCGGAAGCTGATGGAGTTAGAGGAGTAAAGAGGACCATACCCTCAAATAGAGATTCCATATCATCTCCTTCCGGAGATGACAAGTTGGATGATGCCATTCTTGTGTCGGCTCCGTTTCCTTCTGGCGAGTAGCAGAAACCGTGATGATAATTCTGGGAAGACCAGATCGCACTCTTTGACTTGTGATCTAATCTACTTACGTCGGACCTGGATGAGATCTATTCATCATTCCCACCGTTTATAGTCTAGTATATTGCTGAACCTTCACGCCAACCATAGTAAAATATCCGACCTATAACCAACATGGTTGCCGTGGTGGTTCAGCACCGTTCTTTAAACATGTGTTGGAGTTCGATCTCCACTCATATGAATAGAGCAAATTATTTGGCCAGTCTCCTACCACTTTGTGTGCTGACCGCAGAGACGGATAATTAGTCTTCTGGCTTTCGGCTGGGAGGATACATCGGGCCAACCTATCCAAAAAAATATCCGACCTATGTGATTCAACTTGTTGTAATTAAAAATGAATAATAATTTTTTAAGACAGAATTTTTGGTGGCCTTAAACTATTTCGGAGTAAACTCGTCACCTTAGAAAAAATGTAATGATTTGTTAATGTCGTATTTATATTCATAGTTCGAATTTGTCTATGAGATGAGTCCCACTAATTTATAATTGAGAGTTGATGTCAGATCTGTTAAACTGTATAATATGGAGAAACTATACATTGGTAATGGAGAAACTGTATATTTCTTCCTCCTTGAACCGTACAAGTATTCATGTTCTTATACTACACTCAGACTATGTATACATGGTAACTATTAACTACACAATATTCTAATTCCTAATTGTCAGCTAATTCCTAACTTTGAGGGATCCAACAATTATGATACAATACAATTATTTACAGTAGAATATCCTTGTGGAACAAATATGGTAGGAGTATATTCTAACACTCCCCCTCAAGTTGAATAGTGGGATCACCAATATTCAACTTGCACAGTACTGAGTCAAATATTCGTCCATTACAGCCTTCGTCAGAATACCAGCAAGTTGGTCTTCAGATCGCACATGTGGAAGAGTAATAATTCCACTATCAAGCTTCTCCTTAATAAAGTGTCGATTAACCTCCATATGTTTAGTTCGATCATGTTGAACAGGATTCTCGGAAATGCTGATTGATGCTTTGTTATCACACATAAGACAAGTAGGACCAGTCACTGGAAAACCAAGCTCTTTGCAACAACTTTCGGACCCATAAGATCTCGGTGATGCCTTTCACAATACCCCGAAATTCTGCTTCTGCACTTGATAACGCGACTACTTTGTGTTTTTTTGCTCCTCCAGGTGACCAAGTTTCCCCCAACCAGCGTTAAGTAACCAGAAGTAGAGCGTCGGTCAATTTGGTTACCTGCCCAGTCAGCATTTGTGTAGGCTTCAACATTTAGATGTCCATTATTTTTGAACAGCAAACCACGTCCAGGGGTACCCTTTAGGTATCTTACGATTCTAAGTACAACATCAAAGTGATGTCTCTGTGGATTATGCATGAATTGGCTTACCACTCCAACTGCGTATGCAATATCAGGCCGGGTGTGAGATAGATAGATAAGTTTGCCCACCAACCGTTGTTACTGTTCTCGATCAGTTGGAGGAGCTCCTTGTATAATGTTCAACTTGTGATTCGGAACCATTGGCGTGTCAGCTGGCCTTGCATCCAGCATACCAACTTTTGCTGACATATCAAGAATGTACTTTCGTTGGGAGATGTATATGCCGGAAGATGATCGTAAGACTTCAATTCCCAGGAAGTATTCAACCCACCGAGGTCTTTCATCTCGAACTGCGTGAACAAATATTCCTTGAGACAAGACATTTCATTAGTGTCATTACCAGTAATAATCATATCATCAACATAAATAATAAGGCAAGTAACAGACTCCCCTGTCCTTTGAAAAATAAAGTGTGATCCGCATTGCTCTGTCTATATCCGTCTTATTTCATAACAGATGTAAATCTCCCAAACCAAGCTCAAGGTGACTGTTTAAGACCATAGAGGGCTCAGATGAGCTTGCAAACCTGTCTCGGTAAAAACTCATTTGAGAAGCCCGGGTGGTAGATCCATGTATACTTCCTCCTTCAGTGTTCCGTGCAGAAAAGCATTCTTCACATTAAACTGTTGCAAGAGCCAGTTTTTTGTAGCCGAAATAGAGAAAAGTATACGGATAGTGTTAAGTCGGGCAACTGGCGAGAAGGTCTCAGAGTAATCTACCCCATATGTCTGTGTATATCCTTTGGCAACTAATCTTGCCTTGTGTCGTTCAATACTCCCATCTGCTTTATACTTGATTGTGAACACCCATTTGCACCCAACAGATTTTTTTCCTGGGGTTAACTGACATCGCTCCCAAGTTTTATTCTTTTTGAGAGCATCCATTTCTGTGTTCATAGCTTTCGTCCATTCTGGTTGACTACATGCTTCCTCCATGGTTGTGGGAATTTTTTCAGAGCAGATCGCAGTAAAGAACCCTTTTGTTTTGTATTGCTGACGTTCTTCCTTGGTAGCGAAATCGGGTACTTGGAGCTTCTTGCTACCTTGGTGGGTGAATATCTATCTGATGGGACTCCCCTGTTCTTCATGGGTGGAAGCACTTACCCTTGTTCCTCCATATACAAGTCAGTATGGTCCAGGACAAGACAGTCGTAAGCTGAGATAGGTTCATTATTATGTGAAGTAGAAGCTTCAAAAGGCAAAATATCAGTAGAATGGTCATGAGAGAAAGGTGACATAGTTTCAAGACTATCATTGTTATCATGTATATTATCAGTTACCTGTTGTGGTGCATTCACCTGAGTGTTGAGAAAAAGGGTTTGAGTAATTCACAAAAATGCATGATTTAATAACGTGTATTAAAGAAATGCATGACACATTTATGACTTGACACGTTTTTGCCACAAACTTGCCTTATATACTTTATATATAATATTGCCGTACTAACAAGCCATGAAGCTTTAAAGCTTACATCAAATGGCAAACATTTGTTGTGTTTGAACTATTTTCAGGTGCCACCATTAATGAACTAAACTAGTTCATCAAGTGAAGTACTTAGTTAAATGAACTAAGTAGTTCATTAAATGGAGAAATATTTGGAGAAGGCATGAAGGCAAACAAACATGGAAATGGAAAGTCTCCTCTCCCCTCTTAAACCACACGCCATTTATATATTTATATATATATTCAGATTTTGTTTAAAAGGCACTATACACATATATTCTAACACACTACCGACACGTTATATATATTACGAACGTCCATCAACGTCACACCACTATACTTACCTCATACTTATGAGTATATTTTGGTCTTATATCATATGATATAAGTCATGGTATGACAAAATTATTACGACATGTTACAAGGTTATAAACCGAAAATTGTCGTATCGGGTGACTACCGAAACTTCGCTAACATGTCACGTACTTGCCATATATAGATGGTCAGACCCTACGCTTCAAAAATGGCCACAAATTTTGTGGCTTACATGGTATATTCAGCCATAAAATCATTCTATGTTGGTACACACAAATCACCCGCAATTAAGGCCAAATTGTGGATATTCTAAATTCAAGTTTTTGTCATATGTAGGCGCCACTTTGATCAGCCATTAGAGCTGAATATTAAAGTTATTTTATGTATATTATGTGTGACATAATATATATAACATGTGCAAAAATTTGGAATTTAATCGGGAAAAAATCACGTAATCGACAAAAGTCAAAAATTCGGTTTTTTACGAACACAACACATAGAACGTTTTGGCATGACATGTAACATGTATCTAGACACTTTTTACATATTCAATACATACTAAAGTGTTCTAGAATATTCAAATTAGGGCTGATTGGAATATACCATATGTGTATAATTATTGTGCACTATTTTACAAAGTTTACAAAAATAAATTCAGCACATGTTCAAGTTTGAATCACACGCCTAATGCTGCTTGGTGGAGCCTATGTGAAGCTTAGTTGGCATCTTGATTGATGAAGAATGGACTACACAAGGTTAGTGACTTAATGGAGGGAGCTACACAAGGTAATATTTCAAACTATATTGCAAATGTAACACATGCTGAAAATTCAGCATGTGAGACATTAAGTGGCCGAAATTTTGTCTTGATTGTGACAAATTTGCTTCTCCATTTTCAAGGGATTGATGTGTAATAATATGGCAATAATTTGAACATCTTGAGATTATTGCACATGCTGAAAATTTCAGCATGTGTTGCAAATGTGATGGCCGAATTCTTGGTCATAATGGAGACTAATTTACCTTGCAAATTAAGTGGGATTAATTGTATGATATTTGACAAGGTTTTTACTACTATTTGGCACATGTTTTAAGTGTTATTCTCAGATTTTTACAGTCATCAAATGATGACAAATCTCATCCAATCAAGGAGTGCCAAGTAAGCAAGGCCAAGACAATCATCCAATCAAGTTGTGCCAAGTAAGCAAGTTAATGTCGCATCTATACAAGGCATTCTTCCAAGGACTTAAAAGAAATTTCCAAGCTGAAGAAAAGCCCTAGAGTGGGAGGCCAACCTCAAATAAAAAGGAGAAAAAGCAAACAAAAATGAAGACAAGTCTCACAATTCTAAAGTGCAAAAAGACTCTCTACTCTCTTCTTCTATATTTCTTTCTTCTCCTTCTCTCTCAAGCCTATTGTATCTATATTCAAACATATTGTATAGGCTTCATTCATACCACCATACACACCCTATTGTTGTAAAAGGTTGATCAAGGTGTGATCAAACCTTCATCCGCTCGGTGGTGGTGTTCGTGATCATTATGATTGCTTGTTTCGATTGTAAAGGGTTGGAGTTGGTGTGTAAATCCAGCAACCATGTGTGGTAAGGTGTTATTTTGTTTAGTGATAACCGAGGAAGGTGTCCTCGAAGACTAGAGTAGGTTGATTTAACCGAACCAGTATAAAATTCCTTGTGTTCTTTACTTTTCTGCACAGTACTTTCAGTTTCCTGCACTTTGCATCCATTTCGTCGCAATCTTAAAAATAGTAAACGGATTTCAAAAATTGTAAAATTTTCAGAAACATAGCCACATCTTCTAAGTTTCATTTGGCGCAAGTTTCAACTCTTTTGGACAAGTATAAGTCATTCAAACATTAATAGTTCTGAGACTAGTGTAATCTGATTTTCAGACTTGCAAAGGTTGAGAAATTGAACGTATTTGACATACTTCCCAAAGGAATTTTTCAAAACTGTTTCAACCCAATTAAATACATATAGTAAGGTGTTTGTCATTAACTTTTCAGACCATTTGGAGCTACGGATTAATCGGAATAAAATTTTCAAAGTCGACTACTGTTTCTGGCAGATTTGCGCAATCTGACCACAAACGATTTTTCAAAGAGTTAAAGGTTGAATTTTGATCTGAAATTTTTAGGAGATACTCAGAACATCTGTGACTACAATCTCTCCAAATTTCAGAATTTTTGAAGGCTTGTAACCTAGTTTTTCAAACATTGCAAAACAAGGCCTGAAAACAGAAACTGCTTTCAGAAGTTGGGTTTTTGGATCAAAACATTTTAAAAACCAAATTTTCCGCACCCACTATTCAACCCCCCTTCTAGTGGTGTCTTGCAGGTCCTACACTGAGGAGTATCATCAGCAGGTCCTGGAGTAGAGACCTTATTATCGTAGGGAACTGATACGAATATGGTTCGTATATTGATGTTGTCCCGATCTTTCTTCACTCTCCAAACGTCCCTCAAGCCTTGAATGTGATGGACAATGGTGCCAAGCAACCACCTTCCCTTCAAGCCTCCAAATTCGTTTGGTTGTTATGTGTTTCAATCCGTCCAATCCAACCAGTCACTCCTAATCCTTGGATTGTGGATCACCAACAAGGAACACACAATCCTTAATTGGGTCTAGCCTTGATTTAGATATGTGTAAACCAAAGGAAAAACACAAACTTTTATTCAAGAAACTCAAGAACAAAACAATACAAAAACCGTATGGTTCTAGTCTCAAAGGTGCGAAAATAGTCTAGCCCCCAAAAGAAATGCTAAGTGATCAATATATTTGATTACAAGTCTTGTTGGCCAACCCAAAAAAACGTCTAGGTGCATCTTGGGCTTCAATGTTTGCGCCATTTCCTTCCTTGAGATGCAAATTTGATTGTTATTTTAGGTAAGCTTCTCTCTCTTGGCAAATCCACACTTATTGTCTCAATCACCAATTATTGCCTCATTAACCATCCTTCTAGAATTGCCTTGTGTATCCATGTGCCTTCAATACACGCCATTCAGCCCTCATTGTGACACAAGATCAGATTTGCTAACTTTGGTAACTTTCTCTCACTTGAATTATCTCCTTAAATGCTCCAAATCTTCAATTATGACTCCATAATTCATTTCCAATCATCCCAATCTGATTTATGACATTCTAGAAGGTCTCTTAATTGCATTTGATGATAAGATGCGGCTGCCACACTCTCAAGAAGACCAAAAACCCTAATTTGCACAATTGGGCTTGTTTTGGACTTCTTCCTTGCAACTCTTGTAACTATTTTTGTGGACTGATTTTGACAAAACCCAAAACATGAAAGATGCTCTAAATTAAGTCTACTTCAAGGTCCAGCTGGTCCCATGCACGCCCAATCTCACTTGAAAGCCCAAAACCACAAAACAGCCTTGTATGGACAAGCTTGGTCCAAATCTGAGAAGCCTTCCTTTCCAAAGCTCAAGGCGTTTGATCCAAGACCTATAACACCTACAAATCACACTCATACACCAAACATAAGTATTCTAAAACAAACTTTAAAAGAATCAAAAGAAAGGAGCAACTAAAAGCCACAGAAACGGCACCAACAAGCGGACTGACTATCCTGCCCTCCCACCAACCCTTTAACTTATTTATTGACATTGAAAATCATTGGATAATCAGTTCCTAAGCTCAACAATGAGCACCCATTTAGGAGGAACGTTCATTGGTTCATCTTGCACATGTTTGGTTAGAAAGGAGCCAACATCAAAACATTGAAGACAATTAATCCTCTTAGTTGTGGCTCCTTGTCAAAGGCCCCTTACGGTTAAGGGCACCTTGTGCAAGCTCCTCATTAGGGGGCTGCTCCTCAGCCTCATCAATCCCCCCCCCTCAAAAGGATTCGCCCTCGAATCATCAAGATAAAAATGCTCAAAAGGGGAAAGATCACTTACATTGAAGGTGTTGGAAACTGAACCATACCTGTCTGAGGAAGATCAAGCACATAAGCATTTGGACCAACCTTTTGAATGACCTTAAAAGGTCCATCTCCTCTAGGCATAAGCTTGGACTTCCTCTCCTTAGGAAACCGTTCCTTCCTTAAATGCAACCAAACAAGATCTCCAGGATAAAACACAACATCTTGTCTATGCTTGTTAGCTTGTTTGGCATACTGTCTATTCTTTCTTTCAAGTTGGAGTTTAACCTTTTCATGCAACTTTTTGATCATTTCAGCTCGTTGTTTACCATCCATGCTAGTACGCTCATCAATTGGAATAGGCAACAAATCAAGTGGGGAGTGGGGTAGAAAACCATAGACAACTTCAAAAGGGGAATACAAAGACCCACTATGAACAGCCCTATTGTAAGCAAACTCAATATGTGGTAAACATTCTTCCCAATTTTTCAGATTGCTTTGGATTAAGGCACGCAACATTTGTGACAAGGTCCTATTTACCACTTCAGTTTGGCCATCTGTTTGTGGGTGCAGTAGTAGAAAACAAAAGCTTAGTTCCCAACTTGCTCCAAAGCACACGCCAAAAATGACTCAAGAATTTACTGTCCCTATCACTAACAATTGTTTTAGGCATGCCATGCAACCTAACAACTTCTTTAAAGAATAGATTTGCAATGTAGGAAGCATCATCTACTTTGTGACAAGCAATAAAGTGTGCCATCTTAGAGAATCTGTCTACCACAACAAAGACACTATCTCTACCACCTTTTGATCTAGGTAAGCCAAGAACAAAGTCCATAGAAATGTCCTCCCAAGGTGCACTAGGTACGTCCAAGGGTGTGTACAAACCATGAGGTTGTGTTTTGGACTTAGCTTGCCTACAAGTGATGCAACTACTACAAGCCTTTGCAACATCTGATTTCATGTGAGGCCAAAAGAAATGTTCCTTTAAAGTTTCTAAAGTTTTAAAAACTCCAAAGTGTCCCATTAACCCGCCCCCATGTGCTTCCTTAACCAACAATTCACGCATTGATCCCTTAGGAATGCATAATCGTTTCTCCTTAAACAAATAGCCATCATGCAAATAAAATTTACCAAAAGGAGAATCAACACATGCATCATAAATGGAAGCAAAATCAGAATCATCCTTATACAATTCCTTAACAAATTCAAAGCCAAGCAAGTGTGAAGACAACTTAGTAATCAAAGTATACCTTCTAGACAAAGCATCAGCAACTATGTTATCTTTTCCTTGCTTATACTTAATGACATAAGGAAATTGCTCAATAAACTCAACCCACTTTGCATGCCTCTTATTCAGTTTTCCTTGACTCTTAAGGTACTTCAAACTTTCATGATCAGTATGAATGACAAACTCTTTGGGTTGCAAGTAGTGTTGCCAAGTTTGTAAGGACCTTACTAAAGCATACAACTCCTTATCATAAGTAGGATAGTTCAATGCAGCACCTTTCAACTTCTCACTAAAATAAGCAATAGGATGCTTACCTTGGGTTAGAACAGCTCCAATTCCCACGCCACTTGCATCACACTCTACCTCAAATGTATCATCAAAGTTTGGCAACTTCAAGATAGGTGCTGTAGTGAGACGTCTTTTAAGCTCATCAAACGCCCTTTGTTGGGCTTCCCCCCAATGGAATCCAACCTCTTTCTTGACTATCTCATTCAATGGTGCGGCTACGGTTGAAAAGTCTTTGACAAACCGCCTATAAAAACCTGCCAAACCATGAAAGCTCCTCACTTCTCCCACACTCTTTGGTGTAGGCCATTCAAGGATGGATTTCACCTTGTCTTGATCCATTTCAATCCCTGCAGAACTGATTACAAAACCAAGAAAAACAACTTTGTCCAAACAAAAAGAACATTTCTTAAAGTTAGCATAAAGTTTTTCTTTTCTTAGCTTTTCAAAAACAGCCCTTATGTGATCTAAATGCTCTTCTAAGGACTTAGAATAGATCAAGATGTCATCAAAATAAACCACAACAAACTTCCCAATAAAAGCTCTCAAAACTTCATTCATTAGCCTCATGAATGTACTAGGTGCATTAGTTAACCCAAAAGGCATAACTAACCATTCATACAATCCAAATTTAGTTTTAAAAGCTGTTTTCCATTCATCACCCTCTTTATTCTCACTTGAAAATAACCACTTTTCAAATCAATTTTCGTATACCATTGTGAACCATGCAACATATCAAGCATATCATCAAGTCTAGGAATGGGATACCTATACTTTACAGTGATTTTGTTGATGGCCCTACAATCTGTACACATCCTCCAAGTGCCATCCTTTTTCGGGACAAGGATGACTGGAACTGCACTTGGGCTCATACTTTCCCTTACCTTCTCTTTGGCTAAGAGATCCTCCACTTGCCTTTGTATTTCCTTTGTTTCCTCCGGATTGGCCCTATAAGCTGGCCTATTAGGTAGGACAGCCCCTGGAATAAAGTCAATGTGGTGCTCAATCCCTCTTAAAGGTGGCAACCCATGTGGTTCCTCCTCGGGAAACAAATCTGCAAATTCTTCCAACAAAGAAACAACACCACTAGGCAAGGTAGATGGTAAGTCATTCTTAGAAAACAAGCATTCAACACTATCTTTGTAAAGCATCACCAAAACAGTTTTATTATCATACAATACATGTGTAACTTCACGAGATTTTGCAAAGAAAGCATGCTTCTTAGGTGGATGTGAAATTTGTGAGGTGGATGCTTGTGAAAGTGTTTGAGCCGTGGGTGAGGGTGGATTGATTTGGGCCGTGGGTTGTGTACCCTTGGCCGAGGAGTTTGTGGCCTCCAAAAGGCTTCTTCTCTCCTTTTTAAGAACCTCTAAGAACCTTTTTTCAGCCTCCTTTTCCTTAGGATCTGAATGGTTCTTCTTCATCCTCTTAGCATCCTCATAAACTTTATGTGGAGACAATGCATGTAACTTAAACTTTTTGCCATTAAAAGTAAAAGCATACATGTTCAATCTACCATCATAAATAACATGCTTGTCAAATTGCCAAGGCCTACCTAACAAAATATGACTAGCATGCATAGGAGCTACATCACACAAAATTTCATCTTTGTAGCCACCAATAGATAAAGAAATCAGAACTTGCTTAGACATGAATCTCACCACAATCATTTAGCCAAGATAACCTATAGGGATGGGGATGATCAATCATAGGTAAATCTAACTTTCTAACAAGTTCAATACTTGCAACTTAGCACAAGAACCACTATCAATAATTAAAGTGCAAGTTTTGCCTTTTACCAAACAATGGATGTGGAAAATGTTCTCCCTTTGCAAGTTTTCTTCTTCCTCCTTCATGTGTGCACTTAAGGCTTTTCTTACCACAAGAAAGTCCTTAATATGCACCCTCTTCATCACTCTTTACCTCCTCAGCTGAGTCCTCTTGGTACTCTTCCTTTGTTGCTTCTTCTTCCTCCTCTTCTGAATAGAATTCATTGTTTCCTCAAGGTACAACACTTTCTTGGCATTAGGGCAGTCCCTTGCATAATGCCCTCTCCCTCTACATTTAAAACACTCAATCTCCCTTGTCCTTGGAGGGTTTGCGGTTGCCTTGCCTTTGCCTTTGTCATTTTGACCTAGATTTGCACCATTGGTCCTTTGAGTGAAGTGTGGTTTATTTGGAGTGTTAGCTGTTTTGGCCGAATGTGTTTGAACTTGGCCGTGCCCTCCATTGCCATTAGACCTAGGCTGCACTTTAGAAAAGAAGAAGCATTAGTTCTAAAACCAAATCCACTAGTAGAAGAACGTACCTTTAATTGCCTCTCAATTTTCTCAGCTTTGTGAACCATGGAATTTAGATCAACATAGGTAGTGAGTTCAAGTTGAAACCCAATCTCCTATTAAGACCTCCCAAAAACCGAGCCATGGTTGCCTCCTCAGTTTCTTCAGTATCAGTTTTTATCAACAAACTTTCTAACTCCTTAAAGTATTCATCCACACTTTTATTTCCTTGAGTTAGGCATTGCAACTTTTGGAACATGGATCTCTCGTAAGATTCTGGAATGAATTTCTTTCTCATCTCATATTTCATCTCATCCCAAGTTCCAATTGTTGGTTGTCTAGTCCTTCTTCTTATACTTTGAGTTTGGTCCCACCAAATCAAGGCATAATCCAAGAACTCTATACTTGCATATCTCACTTTTTGCAACTCAGTATAGTTGGTATAGGAAAAGATCATGTCAACTTTTCTTTCCCACTCAATGTAGGCTTCAGGGTCACTTTTGCCATAAAAGGGTGGAATGTTTATTTTGGTTTTCAAATAATCATCCTCTTGAGGCACATGCCTCCTAGGTTGCATTCGGCCTTGAGGCCTTGGGTATACCTCCTCAACCTCTTCCTCTTCATAGTAATCATTCCATTCCTCCCTAACAGGTTGTTGTCTCATTCCTTGTCTCCTATCTCCTCTACCCCTTGCTCCTCCTCTACCTCCCATGCTTGTGGACCCCTTAGGTTCAGTTCCACGGGATGTTTGGCCTTGGTTTTGAGGTGGGGGCTGTTCTTGGGTAGGAGGTGTGTTGGATGTCATCCTTGCTTCCCACTCATCCCTAGATTGCATATTACTAAGCATTTGTGCATCTTTTCCATTGAAATTCCACTTTGTCTCCTCCTCCTTGGGTACTGTTTGAACCATCCATGGCAACCTGAAACGCTTTCACAAACAAGAAAAGAAGAAAACTAACACAAGAAACAAAAGTGAGTTGTTAGTGAAAACAAAAAGGAAAACAAAAATCTGTTTGGCCTTTTTTGTCCTCCCTTGTTTTCTCTCAATTGTTCAAGTGTTTTTCCTTGGCCAATCTTGAGCAGAACCTCTTAAGGCAAGTCCCAAATTGGCTAACCACAATCTGTTTGTTTTCTGTCCTTGCAAGCTTCTTTTGCCTTCAAAAACACCAATTGATCAACAAGTGGTAAAACAGCTTCAAGAAGTTTAGAGCACAATTTAAACACACTTAATAACTATGATTCAAAGAAACAAGAAACCAAAAGTGATGTAGTTGGCTGAACCAAAGAATTGCTAGGGGTTGTCCTGGGCAATCTTTAATTAAACCAACTTATGCAATATCAAATGCAAGCTCTTTGATTGATAGTATGAATGTGTATCCAAGGTTGAGAATTGAAGGTTTTATGTGTGTTGTTTTGGGGTCAAACACACGTTTTTGTTTTGTTCTTTTCTTTTTGTTTTGTCAACTTGGATAGTAGATGCAAAAAGATGGAACTTTTGTACAAAAGGAACTTCTTTTCTCTTCCTTTCTTTTGTGCACTCTTTTTTTTTGTTGCTTTTGTGCACGTTTTCTTTTCTTTCTTTCCTTTTTTTTTGACGTTCAAATCAGCCTTGATGCAACCTTTGTTTGCTTTTGCAAGAATCAGTTGTGTATGCTGAATATACTGCTTAGTAGGAAAGATGATCCTTTTTGTGTTTGTATGGATGTTAGTAGAAAACAGATTTTCCTTGGATACCAATACAACCAAAACAAACAAACTTGTATTCAATATCACACAAGCAAATTTAATTAAAAGCTTCGATAACAACAAGGTGTTTGACTCAAAGGTATCTTCTTTTAGGCCTTGGGCTGATTTTAGATGGAGTTAAATCCTATTCAATGCAAACAACAATGATCCTATGATTAAGTGTGTTGAAGATGAGATCTTTAATGATAGGTGATCAATATTGATGCAAAAGATGAAGCCTTTTTTTTTGAATGATTGAGAATAACAAGAATGACACAAAAAATGGATGAATAGATGAAGATTTGAAGACGGGTGATGAGAAGAACAAGAATGACGCAAATGACACAAGAAAAGATATTTGAGATGAAGATAAACGAGAGCTCTGATACCACTTGATACGAATATGGTTCGTATTGATGTTGTCCCGATCTTTCTTCACTCTCCAAACGTCCCTCAAGCCTTGAATGTGATGGACAATGGTGCCAAGCAACCACCTTCCTTCAAGCCTCCAAATTCGTTTGGTTGTTATGTGTTTCAATCCGTCCAATCCAACCAGTCACTCCTAATCCTTGGATTGTGGATCACCAACAAGGAACACACAATCCTTAATTGGGTCTAGCCTTGATTTAGATATGTGTAAACCAAAGGAAAAACACAAACTTTTATTCAAGAAACTCAAGAACAAAAACAATACAAAACCGTATGGTTTAGTCTCAAAGGTGCGAAAATAGTCACCCAAAAGAAATGCTAAGTGATCAATATATTTGATTACAAGTCTTGTTGGCCAACCCAAAAAAACGTCTAGGTGCATCTTGGAGCTTCAATGTTTGCGCCATTTCCTTCCTTGAGATGCAAAATTGATTTGTTATTTTAGGTAAGCTTCTCTCCTTGGCAAATCCACACTTATTGTCTCAATCACCAATTATTGCTCATTAACCATCCTTCTAGAACTTGCCTTGTGTATCCATGTGCCTTCAATACACGCCATTCAGCCCTCATTGTGACACAAGATCAGATTTGCTAACTTTGGTAACTTTCTCTCACTTGAATTATCTCCTTAAATGCTCCAAATCTTCAATTATGACTCCATAATTCATTCCAATCATCCCAATCTGATTTATGACATTCTAGAAGGTCTCTTAATTGCATTTGATGATAAGATGCGGCTGCCACACTCTCAAGAAGACCGAAAACCCTAATTTGCACAATTGGGCTTGTTTTGGACTTCTTCCTTGCAACTCTTGTAACTATTTTTGTGGACTGATTTTGACAAAACCCAAACATGAAAGATGCTCTAAATTAAGTCTACTTCAAGGTCCAGCTGGTCCCATGCACGCCCAATCTCACTTGAAAGCCCAAAACCACAAAACAGCCTTGTATGGACAAGCTTGGTCCAAATCTGAGAAGCCTTCCTTTCCAAAGCTCAAGGCGTTTGATCCAAGACCTATAACACCTACAAATCACACTCATACACCAAACATAAGTATTCTAAAACAAACTTTAAAAGAATCAAAAGAAAGGAGCAACTAAAAGCCACAGAAACGGCACCAACAAGCGGACTGACTATCCTGCCCTCCCACCAACCCTTTAACTTATTTATTGACATTGAAAATCATTGGATAATCAGTTCCTAAGCTCAACAATGAGCACCCATTTAGGAGGAACGTTCATTGGTTCATCTTGCACATGTTTGGTTAGAAAGGAGCCAACATCAAAAGCAACTTGAAGACAATTAATCCTCTTAGTTTGGCTCCTTGTCAAAGGCCCCTTATGGTTAAGGGCACCTTGTGCAAGCTCCTCATTAGGGGGCTGCTCCTCAGCCTCATCAGGAACATTAGTGCCGTCGAGGTCAACCACTTGCCGTGTTGAATCAGTTGTAAACCAGGATAGGTTAGGCAGCAAATTAAAGGATCCATCTTTAGCTATCTCCCCTGAGACCGAGGTTGGGTGGCAAAGAAAAACTCGGTTTCAAGAAAGACGCAGTTCATGGTAACGTGGATCGACCAAGTGTGGGGGTTATAGCATCGGTAACATTTTGGATGGTGGCATAACCAACAAATACACATTTGTCGGCACACGGGTCAAAATTGTCACGTTGAGTTTTTGGAATGTGGATAAAGACAGTACACCCAAAAACTTTGGGTGGTAGGGTGAGTATGGAAGGGAAGGCCTAGAGAATATGTATTCAAAGAAGTGGTATTTCATAGTGGTTGTTTCTCTGTGAAAATCTTACCATTCCAAGACTGACTAAGCTAGTTATTAGGGAAGGCCTAGAGAATATGTATTCAAAGAAACCAATGACCATCTCTTTAACTTTGTCATAGTCCTATTTCATGATATTATTATCATCTTGTATCCTTAAGATCTTTTTTAGTGAATCTATCTAGGTCATGGGCACTATCCTATCTCATCAAGAACAAAACATCCTTTATTTCTTCTTTTGCTCTGAAGATGCAAGTCCTCTGCTCCATTTCGCTGAGAGCCTTACCATTGCAAGACTGACTAAGTCATTATATGGAAGGCTTGGAGAACATGTGTTCAAAGAAACCAATGGGCATCTCTTTAACTGTTATGCCCCGCAACTTAGGCTAAAAGAGAATAAAAGAAGAAAAAACGGATAAAAGGGAAATAAGAGGAAGAGGAAAAGCTAAGGTATAGGAGAATAGTAGCCGAAAAATGGGGATGGAAGAGAAAAAGAAGAAGAGAGGAATGAACGGAGGAGAAAGGCCGAGACCGGGGAAAAAAAGAGCTACAGACAGACAGACATACAGACAGAGAAAGAAAGAGAAGAAAGATATATAGAGAGAGAGAGATATATAGTATAGATAGAGAGTACACACCCACAATCAAAATCAAAACCCTACACTTCTTTTCCCTCACATTCCAACAACAGTTTTCTCCCCCCAACCTTCATGAAACAACGGCTATCTAAGGAAGAAAAAGGAGAATTCTTCCAAAAAAACCCTAATATATACATATACCTTCATATATACATATACCTATACACACACATAATAAACCCCCGCACATAGCCATAAATCGGCCAATCCTACAACACAAACAATAACTTCGGCCAGCACATAGGAGAAAGGAGAAAAAGTTTCACGTAGGAAATTCTTCATCCGAAAAGGTAGGTTGTCTTCCCCTTTTCTCGGAATACTCGCACTTCTTGTCTTAGATCATGCTTGCCTAGAATTTTTTGTGTGCTATTTGTATCTGATTTCTTATGTATGTATTCATGTGATGTTTGTGTGTGCGGGTGTGTGTATATGTCATGATGATGATTTGTATATATGTATGAAAAGGAAATAAAGAATGGATTTTTATGAGAACCGATGGAAAATTGCATGAATAGACTTAGAAATAGATCACCTAGTCTGGAAATTCGGTTGGAATTATACTGAAAATTGAAAACGAGATCTAACGTGATGGGTGCGTGTGATACGCGTGCGGGTTTAAGGGAGGCGCGCGAGTGCCACGTGTGTTATGAGTGTCGCATGCAGCCCACACGCGGCCTTGTGCACGTCTGTAGTAGTGTACTACGCACATGTGCAGTGTGTGTATGGGTCAATTTTGGTGTTAAATGAAATTAAATGGAGTTAATTTGGACTTAAATTGGAAGATTAATTGAATTGGCAAAATTAAATTGTTTAGGGTTGAATTTGAGAATTTTTCGATTCAGGTCAGGCAGATCGGGTGCTGATCCGATTTAAAGGCCTGACCCCGTGCTATGACCGACCAGGAGGCAGATCAAGGCTGGACCAATAAGCCAGACCAGGTCTGGTCAGCTGAAATCTGAAATGGGCCACATGAAAAGGAAAAGAGAGAAGGAAGGAAAAAAAAAGTAGCGGGCCATGGGCTTGGGATTATGGGCCGCGGAAGAAAAAAAAAGATGAAAGAAGGAAAAGGAAAATGGCCTGCGTGTCAGGGATTCTGGGTCGCGCCGAAGTAGAAAAAGAAAAAAAAGAGAAAGGCTGACTACGAGCTGAGTTTCTGGGCTGGGCCGTGGGTGAATAAAAAAGGCCAGAAGAAAAAAAAGAAATAAAAGAGAAAGAAAAAGAAAAGGAAATTAAAATAATATAATATTGAAATTCGGCCAGCAGGTATGAAAGGAAAGAATGTATATTTCCTTCTTGATCTTTTCAAAAAACTATTACAAGAGTTTTATACATCAAGATATCTATCAATCCCATAAATCAAGGGATGTGTAATAAAAGCTATAATTCTAGCTAGTCAAAACCGAAAATCCCCTCATTAACTCTTCCTAATTGACTCCCTACAATTATGCTAGTCTTCCTTTAATCATGTAATTACAATAATGACTAATTTACAATTGACACATGCCTAAAATCTCTTAAGCAAAAAACGGTTGGTGTCATTACACCCAACCGGACATCATGCCTCAAATGGTGTACCGAAATAACTCCAACACTCCCCTCAAGCTGGTATGTAGATGTTGTTCATGCCAAACTTGCTGATTAGTCCCTCGAAATTCGGTCTATGTAGGCCTTTTGTTAACACATCCGCCACTGTTGTTTAGTTGGAATATAGATCATGGTGTGAAACTTTTATCGTCGATCTTCTCTCGAATAAAGTGACGATCCACCTCAACATGCTTAGTGCGATCGTGGTGAACTGGATTATGAGCAATGCTTACGGCAGCCTTGTTATCGCAGTATAGCTGGGTCGGTCCGGCCACCATGATGTGTAACTCATCTAGAAGCCGCTTTATCCATAGCCCCACGCACATTCCATGAGCTAGTGAACGGAACTCAGCCTCAGCACTACTTCTTGCCACCACAGTTGTTTTTTACTGCGCCAAGTAACTAAGTTGCCCCAGACATAGGTGCAAGACCCGAAAGTGGATCTCCTATCAACCACAGAACCAACAGTTTCCGGACCCGAGGATGACGTCGGGCTGGAACTCGGCTGGGAGAAATTTGGCTGTGGACTGTTTGGTTCGGCTGGACTAGGAGGCGGTGGACTGCTTGGTTCGGCTGAACTGTTTGGTTCAGCGGCTGGACCAGGCGGCACGGACACGGGTACAGCTGACCCGTCTCCCCCTAAATCACTGCCCGGGAGACTTGGAGTGGGCAGTGAGTCGGTATTATGAGAGAGCAAAATATGGTCAAAGGAGGAGAGTATATCAGGCTCTTTGTGTTGGATTTTGGGAAGTATGATTCGTGTTCGCGAAAATGTTGTGTCCAGGGTAACAAACATTCGACGAAGGGTAGGAGAGTAACACTTATATCCACGTTGAGTAGGAGAATACCCAAGAAAGACACACTTATGGGAGCGTGGATCCAACTTAGATGTGGTAGGGTTACGATGATAGACAAAGACTACACACCCGAACACCTTAGTGGTAGATTAGACCCTTTGTAAAATAGAGGATAAGTTTGGTGAAGAAGAGAAATGGGAGACTTGAACTGAAGAGGTTTTGATGGAAGTCGGTTTACTAGATGACACGCTGTTAAGAATTGCTTCGCCCCATAAATAAGTAGGAACGTGCATAGTGAACATTAGAGCCCGGGCTACTTCTAATAAGTGACGATTTTTGCGTTCAGCTACACCATTTGTTGTGGGGTATCAGGACAAAAACTTTGGTGAATAATGCCTTCAGAGGATAGATATGTGTTCAGGACTTTGTTAAACTACTCTGTGCCGTTGTCTGTACGAAGGATTTTAATTGAAGTTTGAAACTGAGTTTTATCATAGATTGGAAATTTTGGACAACAGTGGCTACCTCTGTTTTGTCTTTAAGGAGATAAACCCAACATACACGTGTATGATCATCAATGAAGGTAATGAACCATTTGGCACCCGTAATACTTTTTACCCGGGATGGACCCCAAAGATCACTATGCACGAGGTGAAAGGGGGCAGATGGGACATGTATTTTTGGAGGGTAGTCGTTTCGAACCTGTTTAGCAAAAAATACAAGCATCACAATTCAGAGAAGACAACTGTTTATATTTGCTGGAAATAAATGCTTAAGATAACTAGCACTGGGATGTCCCAATCTTTGGTGAAGTAGTAGTACATCAGATTGTTTGAGAGTAGAAGTGTGAAGTACAACGTTTTTTGAGTCTAGATAGTGATCGGGATCCTCAAATTGATAAAGTCCATTTCTTTCTCTAGCAATGCCAATCGTCCTCCCCGATTCCTGCTTCTGCAAAACACAAGTTTGGGCAGAAAACTTAGCAATACAACTCACATCCCTTGTAAGCTTGCTAATAGAGATCAAATTACAAGTCAATTTTGAAACATAAAGCACTGATTTGAGAACAAATGATGGTGACTTTTAACCGACCCTTTCCCTTAACAAATGCAAAAGTTCCATCTGCCACTTTAACCTTCAAAATTTCGGCATTTGGCTCATATGTTGTAAATAAGGAGGCATTACCTGTCATATGATCAGTGGCTCCTGTGTCTAAAATCCAAGGTGAGGTTTCCACAAGATTAACCATACCTGTTGGGTTGTAGTATTCGCCGGTGGTGGCATCTCGGATTGAGTCCTTAGGAGAGACATCAGTTGTTCAAGTTGTGAATGATTTAGAGCTACCTGGTTGTTACTGTTGGATGGAGCGGTCTCCTCAGCAACAGCGGTTAGACCACGACCATAAGACTGAGGAGGCTTCTTAGGTTTAAGATCGGAGGGCTTACCATGCAAATGCCAACACTTGTCTGAGTGTGTCCAAGTTTGTTGCAGTGTGAGCAGCGGGGGCCGATTGTTGGAGCGTGGTCCGGACGCTTTGACAAATAGTGCGGACACATCTCCGGGTCGCTCCATGAGGGACGGCACCTCCCTTCTTTCTCCTAGCATAACTCGCCGTCTGCTTTTTCTCTCCGCACTTCCGCGAACGCTTCACTGAGTGAGGGAAGAGGCCTCCTGCCCAATATACGACCCCTCACTTCATCCAACTCCTTGTTGAGACCAGCTAAGAATTCATACAAACGTTCTTTCTCCAAATGTTCTTTGAATTTGACATTTCCTTCAAGGTCACCCCAATCGGCCTCATAATGAAGGTCAAGTTCTTGCCAAAGAGTCTGTAAGGAGTTGTAATATTCAGTGATGCTTATACCTTCCTGACGAATCTCCTTAAGTCTATTTTTTATTTCAAATACTTGAGATGCATTTTCAAGATCTGAGTAATGTTCGTGGACAGCATCCCAAATAGCTTTAGCAGATCGCAAGAAAAGATAGGTACGACTGATGTGTAGCTCCATGGAATTGATAAGCCATGACATAACCAAAGAATTATTGAGCTCCCAAGCCGGGTAGTTTGGGTCGGTGCTATCTGGCTTTTTTGCTTGGCCGGAAATGAAGGCCAACTTTCCCTTACCACGAAGGACCATCAGGACTAACTGGGACCATAACAAGAAGTTCTTTCCATTTAGTCTGTGATTGGTAATTTGAAGAGAAGAGCTCTCATTTAGGGTTTGTTGAAGACTTTGGTCGGAGGGATTGGTTGCCGCCGTACCGGGCGGTGGATGAAGAGGAGGAGGCTTGGGTGCTCATCTCGGATGTGGATGAGGAGAATTTTGGGTGTTTCGAGAGTGTTTACTGCTTTGGCTCTGATACCATGAAATTCGGCCAGCAGGTATGAAAGGAAAGAATGTATATTTCCTTCTTGATCTTTTCAAAAAACTATTACAAGAGTTTTATACATCAAGATATCTATCAATCCCATAAATCAAGGGATGTGTAATAAAAGCTATAATTCTAGCTAGTCAAAACCAAAAATCCCCTCATTAACTCTTCCTAATTGACTCCCTACAATTATGCTAGTCTTCCTTTAATCATGTAATTACAATAATGACTAATTTACAATTGACACATGCCTAAAATCTCTTAAGCAAAAAACGGTTGGTGTCATTACACCCAACCGGACATCATGCCTCAAATGGTGTACCGAAATAACTCCAACAAATATAAATATTACATAATTAATAAATAGAACTATTAGGTTAGTAACTAAATTAAAAACAAAACCAAAAAAAATAATAATAATAAATAAATAATAAAAATAAAAGAGAAAAGTGTCTGTGTAGAAACCTAATATATGGTAGAAAGATAAAATATGGTAGAAGATAAAATACAGTAACGAACTCAACACAATATAGGTAGGTAACACGTAATACAGAACGGAGCATGCAACATAGGAGAAAGAAAAGAAGGGTGTGAAAGTGTGTACCATTCATGGCACGAGCATTGCATTTGGCCTATGAGCGTGTGGTCCTATTGGATGTGTGGCCTGACGAGGCATGTGATGGGTGTATGTGGGTACGAGCAACCTGCATTCGATAAGACCTGGGATATGCATATCATATCTTGGATAGAAAGAGCATAGTGTGTATATGATATGGTCGCGTGTGACACGATCACGAGAAGGGGCATGCATCATGAACTTGTACATCGCATTTGGTTATGTGTATTTGTTTATCTTATGCTTTAGTTGTTTTGAGATATATAAACCTTACTTTGTGAAACCAGGTCGAGTATGTCTTGTTTTCTTGATTTAATTATTTAATTGTATATGTGCTATAAACTCAGTAGGTTTTGCCCTGACCTCGTGAATATGATTCCTTTCTGAGAAAAGTACGTAACCTACGAGTGATTCCATATCACTCACCCCCTACTTTCCCTCCACAGGTGAGCCGGAGTACGAGTATATTTTTGTTGATGATGGGCCAGACTGCACTAGCTGGGAAGAGTGAAGGCTCTGCGAGAGGTTTACTGGGGACTTTGATAGATTTCCATGTTTATTTCGTTTATGTCAGACTTATAGACTTTCATTTTGACATGTCAGGTCTTGTCAGCCCAGATATTCGTTTATTTCTGTATTGAGATTATTTATAAATCATAATTGGATGTTTAATTATCGTTTCCGAAAAAAAATTCCACGTTATCACTGACGTGTAAGAAGTTTGATCGGTGCCTTGTAGTTCTCGTAGTAGACTACGGCGGGTGCACCGTTTCCGAAGTTATAGCTCGGGAGCTGATTAACTTTGTCATAGTCTTTTTTCATGATACGATTGTCATCTTCTATCCTTAGGATCTTTTTTTTTTGTAGTGAGTGATTTGAAAAATGAATGAAAGAATTGAGTATGCTTCTCCCCTTCCTTCATTCACCTAATTCTAGATTTTTCGTTTGAAAAAGGATTATTCAAATCCAATTGTCTTATATACTCATTCAATGCACCCTTTTCTACCTCCTGAAGTTGAGTATTGCTTTTGTTCTTTACGACCAACTATGAGCATCCTCCAACCTTGCGTTGCTTTTGCAACCCAAACTGATATTTTTCCATACTGCTTTCTATTTAGTTCCTTTAGGAGAGGCTTGAGCCATTTCAGCTTTTTGTGTACATAACTAGAGGAGTGCCTTCCATTGGTATTATCTAACTCTTTACTAGTGGTTCCTTAAAATTTGAGTGTGTTGTCCATCCTTTTATGAATTTGACAGGTTTGTGACCAAAATTTTTGTTTCATTTCAAAAATTCCAAGAGAGTGATCAGAGATAACATGTGCTTTATAATCAAGCTAAAACTGTTGGAATACATTCTTCCAATTCTTATTGTAGAACATGTGATCAATCCTTGTAAAGAAAACTCTCTTATCTGCATACTGCTTATTAGACCATGTGAGTTCACATCCTTTTTAGAGAATATTGTAGATATCCATTGTTGAATCCAATTTGTGAATTTCTTTTTTTATTCCTATCCACCTTCTTGTTTTTAGATTTACCTTTGGGAATCCATGATGGTGCTGAAATAACCCATTATCACTCAAGGCAAGTTGTTATACATGTTCTTATGATAGTTTAGCTTCTTCGATAAGTCCTTTCTTCTAGTCCTTTCATTGAAACCATATACTACTATGAGGATAAATTCTTTCTTAGAAGGCAACTTTGCCATCACTTTACATGTTATTTTGGCTCTGCAGAATGCAGAACTTGACCTTTAAAGGTGTTATGATTACAACCAACCAAAATCTAGATACTGAATGTAGGAGAATATGTGAGTAGACTCTCAAATTCTAATAACCTTTTTGGTGTAAATTCAAAGTTTTTTTTCACTTTAATTTCTACCAGATCAATGATATTAGTCTTCTTTTCATGTGTGGATTTTTTTACCTCTTCTGTTTTAAAAGAGACGTTTCTATTTTCAATAGAGTCAAGGATACACTCTTCTTTGACTTTAGAATATGATGGAATAAAACAAAATGACTCACTAAATTGGCTACACTTCTTATATTATGAAGTAGAGTTGATCGACATAGCTTGACACATCATTATGGGTAATCGGAAAATAACCACTGTGTGTTTCTTACACATAGGTATGGTTGCATACATCCGGCCCACCCGGCAATGGGTTAATATTATTGTTGTTGTTTTAAAAGAGAGTTTGCTCCCTTTACGTTCTAGTAGACAACTTGATAATCTTTTGGATTTAGCATTCGTAGGCCTCCTCCTACTCTTATTTTTATTGTATTGCCCTTACTGGGGTAGAATAAGTGCCCTTTGGATCTCCAAATTCCATTTTGTTTTGTGGGATTTCACTGGCCACTGATGAGACCCAAATCCACCTGCACGGAATAAAGACAGGCTCAAGTGGTCAATAGCGGTCAACGTAAGGCCACCTCAGACGGTTGACTAGTCAGCCTTGGTACCCGTAATTTTCGGCCAGACCCCAGCTCTGCCACAGTGGCAACTCGCCCAGACCTCAGCTCGGCCGCAGTGTGGGCTGAGGCCAGGCCTCAGCTCGGCCTCATCAATCTCGGCCAAAGGAAGAGCGCAAAATTCAACTGGCCAAAAATAGTGCAATTGACAAAAGCTCAGCAGCAAGCCACCTCAGCATTATGCATCTCGGCACAATTCTCAGCCACTTTGGTAAATTGGCCTCTAGCATTTCGGCCAAATGATGATCTCGGCTACTACTACGATTCGGCCTTGGTTCTCAGCCAAGGTTCCTCAGCAGTTCATCTCGGCCATGGGTCTTCGACTATTGATCTCGGCCAGGACCATAACTCAGCCACAATACTGCTTGCTACGTGGCCTTCATGCAGTCTTATCTCTCCAGCTGGCAGTCATACAGGGGAGAGTTGCCAGCACAGCAACCCCTGGTTGCCACGCGGGCTACCATGCAAGCCAGCCAGGTGTCCTCATCTCATCCCTTTGGGACACTCAGCTCTCAGCTTCGTCAAACTATAAAAGAGCTTCCTCAACAGTAAGTGTAGAAATAAGAGGGTTTGAGTGATTTCAAAATAAGAAACGTTGAATATATATATATATACAAACGTGTATAAGTGTGTACATGTATGCATGATAACTTGTCATTACTTGCCTTATTTAGCTTATATATTATGTTGCCGTACTAACGAGCCATGAAGCATTAAAGCTTACATCATATGGCGAACATTTGTTGAGTTTATACTATTTTCAGGTGCCACCATTAATGAACTAAATTAGTTCATTAAGTGAAGTACTTAGTTTAATAAACTAAGTAGTTCATTAAAGGAAGATTCATTTGGAAAAGGCACAAAGGCAACAAGGCTAAGGAAGGAAAGTTTTCTCCTCCTCCCCACATTCAATGTCACACGCCTTTATACATATATATACTATATTTTCAGATTTTTTTATAAAAGGCACATACACATGTATTCCAACGTACTACCGACACGTTATATATCTTACGTACGTACGTTAACGTCACACCACTATACTTAACTCATATTTATGAGTATATTCAGGTCTTATATCATATGATATAAGATATGGTGATGACAAATTAAATACGACACGATAAAAGGTTCTAAACCGAAATTTGTCGTATCGGGCGAATACCGAAACTTCGCCAACGTGTCACGTACTTGCCATAAATAAATGGCCAGCCCATATACATCAAAAATTGATGTAAATTTCGTGCACATCACTGAAAATTCAGGCAAAAATACTTTCCATGTTGGCACACACAAATCACCCCACATTTAGGCCAAAATGTGAAGATTCCAATTTTAATTTTGTCACATGTTTATGGTACCACTTTAAATCAGCCAAGTGCTGAAATTTAAAGTATATATTATATATATTATGTATAACATAATATATATATCATGTGCAAAAGTTGGAATTTAAATTAGAGAAAAATCGGGTAATCGATAAATATCGAAAATTCGGTTTTCTACGCACTTAACATGGAACGTTTTTCTTGAACATCATGTGACACGTATCTAGACACTTTTTACATATAATATACATCTTAAAGTGTTCTAGAAAATTAAATTAAGGGCTGATTGGAATATTACATGTGTGTATTACTAAATGTGCACTATTTTACAAAGTTAGCAAAAATAAATTTCAGCACATGTACAAACACATTCCAACGTTACTACAGCTGAGATGGAGCACATGTGGAGCCTTGTTGGCATGTTGATTGGTCAAGGATCAATCATACAATGTTGATGAATCAAAGAGAGAAGCTACAAAAGGTAAGTATTCAACATATACCTCTCTTATGTCACATGCTGAAAATTTCAGCATGTTACACATATGGTGGCCGAATTCTTCATCATTAAGACAAGATATTTTGTCAATTTTTCATTAAAGGATTAATTGAAGGAGTTATGGAAATGATTTGAATATTATGTAAGGTAATTAAGTGTGATATTTTACATATCACACATGCTGAAATTTTTCAGCATGTGTGAAGGGTGTGCTGGCCGAATTTTGGCCCTCATTGTGTCCAAGTTCACTCTTCATTTGTTAGCAAGACTTACCTTATATAATTGATTTATTTTTATGACAAAAATTCAAAGGAAAATGGCAAATAATCTGAATTTATCCCATGTTGTAAATGCTGAAAATTTCAGCATTGAAAAAAGATGTTGGCCGATTTTTTTGAGGAGGAAAGGAGATATTTTCTTGTCTTGAAATTTATGAGAGAATTTGAGAATTATGGTATGACTTAATGATTGATTTTTTGGCAAATATTTAGTGATTATTTCAGATTTTCCATGTCATCAAATGATGACAACATTGAGCCAATCAAGAGGTGCCAAGTAAGCAATGACTAAATGATGGTCCAATGGAGTGATGCCAAGTAAGCAAAGCATTGTCACCATGATGTCTTACACTCTCTCAAGCACTTAAAAGGAAATTTTCAAGAGGGGGAGAGGCATAGGAGGGGACGGCTGGTTCCTATAAGGAAGAGAAGAGAAGAACAAACAAAATACAACACCAAGATTTGCATTCTAAAGTGATCAAAGTGCCAAGCCTCTTTTCTCCTACATCTTCTTTCTTTCTTTTCTTGTAAAAAGCCTATTGTATTTTACTTCTTTCAATCTTGAATAGGCTTCATAGAAACCACCATTCATTCATCTTTGTAAAAGATTGATCAAGGTGTGATCAATCTTCATTCTAGCGAGGTGGTGGTGTTCGTGTGAATTGTACTCGTCATACAAGGTTTGTAAAGGGTTGGAGTTAGGTGTAACTCTATCAACCCTGCGGTAAGGTGTACTGCGTGTGTGTGATTAGTGTGAACCAAGGAAGGTGTTCCTTGAAGACTGGAGTAGGTTGTTTATAACCGAACCAGTATAAAATTCTTGGTGCAATTTACTTTCAGCATTTACTTTTCAGTTTCTGCACTGTTTATCCGTTTTGTTCACGTTCGGAAAAATAGTAAACGATTTCCAAAAATTATAAAAATTTCCAGAAACATACATAAACGTTCTAGGGTTAATTTGGCACAAGTTTCAACCCTTTTGGACAAGTATAGGTCAGTCAAACATCAAAAGATCTGAGACTAGTGCAGTCTGATTTTCAGACTTGCAAAGGTTGAGACTTTGGTTGTGTTTGACCTACTTCCCAAAAGAATTTTCAAAAACTGTTTCAACCTATTTAAATATAGTGTGTGAGGAGTTATTGGTCAAATTTTCAGATCATTTGGACATTCACACAAATAGGAATTAATTTTTCAAAACCATCTACCGTTTCTGGCAGATTTGCACAATCTGAGTGCCAACGGTTTTTGAAGGGGTTAAAGGTTGAATTTTGATTTGAAATTTTTAGGGGACCCTCATAACATCTGAGGCTAAGTTCTCTCAAAATTTCATAATTTTTGGAGACCTCTAACCTGGTTTTAAAAACGTTTTAAAACAGGTCCTGAAAACAGAATCTGTTTTCAGAACTTGAATTGTTCAAGTTTAAAGAAATTTTAAAAAGCACACTTTCCGCACCATCTATTCAACCCCCCCCCTTCTAGTGGTGCCTTGCAGATCCTACAAGTGGTATCAGAGCGCAGGAATACTCACTACAAGGAATCCAACGATTCAGTGAGATGGCATCCACAAATCTCAAAACCGAACAAGAAGGTATGTCGAGCCAAAGGCCTCCACTTTTTGACGGTGAGTCTTTTATTCAATGGAAACTTAGGATGAAACTTTTTCTTATGGCTATAGATATAGATCTTTGGTCAATAATTGAAGATGGTCCATATGTCCCATCTAATGTATCCACTGTAGACGGAGTTACTTTAGAAGTTATTAAAACTAGACAAGAATATACGAGTGATGATAAAAAGAAACTTAGTATGAATGCTAGGGCTATGCAATTGCTTTTAAACGGATTAAGTAAAAGTGAGTCTAGTTATGTGTCAAATTGTTCGAGTGCACAAGAAATGTGGAGAATTTTAGAAATGAAACACGAAGGCACGAGTCAAGTAAAAGAGTCAAAAATTAATATGCTCATGTCTACTCTTGAGTCTTTTAAATTGTTGCCTAATGAGTCGATTGTAGATATGGATCTTCGTTTAACTAACATCTATAACTCTCTTGAGTCTCTTGGTAAGGCTTTTACTACGCAGGAAAAGGTACAGAAAGTCCTACGAAGCCTTCCTTCGGAATGGGACCCTAAAGTGACTGCTATAGAAGAAAGTAAGGAGACTAAATCAATAAAAATGGAAGAACTCATTGGCTCACTCAAAGTTTATGAAAACAAACTTACTATTCGGAAATCGGAATCATCTAAACAAGGTAAGACAATTGCTTTTAAATCAAATGAATACGTCTCCCCTCCCTCCGATCACGTAGATGATAGTGATTCCGAATCGGATAATGATGATTTAATTCTATTGGCTAAAGGACTAAGAAGATTCATGAGAAAGTCATTTAGAAATAAAAACAAGGGCACTACATCTAAGAGAAATAAAAACAAGTCAAATGATAAGGACATTAAATGTTATGAATGCGGCAAACTCGGACACTTATCATATGACTGCCCAAACAAAGAAAAGCAAACTAATAAATACCCTGACAAGGAGCGGAACAAAAATAGACTCGTCTCAGATCCTAAACAAAGGAAACGTGCACTAAAGGCCTCCACATGGAGTGACTCATCAGACTCTGAAACTGAGACCGAAGAGGAGACCGCTCAAGTTTGCTTCGCTTCAAAGGCGTCTAATGAGGTATCATCCGATTCTGACTCTGACTCTGAACCTTCTTATGATGATCTTTTTAGTCAGTATCTTGAATTACATAAATTTACTAAGACTCTCGCAAAAGAAAAGAAACGTTTAATTGAAGACAAGAAACTGTTAGAATCTTCTAACGAGAATCTTGTCGCTCAATTAAGCGATTCAAAGAAAGAGTCTTCATGTGTCATCACTGCATTAAAAACCGAGATCTCATCATTGACTTCTCAAAATAATGAAATGAAATCCGAGATTTCAAATTTGAAATCAAGGAATACAGACTTAGAGAAAATGATGAAACAATTCGATACAGGGTCAAACATGCTGCATCGCATCATATTATCGCAAAAGCATGACAGTGACAAAACTGGATTGGGATACGTTGATACTAACGAAGTATCAACCAAACCAACCAAGTTTGTTGTGTCTAAGAAAGTAGACACCCCTAAGCATCAAGTGGCGTCTAAGATGACGCAAAAAGCGCCCCCTTCCACACGCCCCACTCCCTCATATCATGTGAAATATAACGTTGTACCATATAGATATGAGAAGAAAAGAACAATGCATACACGAAATACATATCATCCACGCACTACGCACACGCACACAAGGACATATCAAAAGCGTCCTTCATTCAATGAGTATAGAGGAGTCCTTGGGCAAAGACCCAAAGTACATGCACCACATGTATATTATATCGCACCTTCATTCTTGCCATTTGATAGACCGAGAAGGATCACCCAAGTATGGGTACCGAAAGGTACCTTTACCAAAAGGTGATTAACTAACTCGAAAGGACCCAAAATTAAAAGGGTACCTAAATCACCTTTTCACATTGCAGGGAGACCACTCATCAAAAGACACATCAATAAAGTGGTTCCTTGACAGTGGTTGCTCGAGGCACATGACGGGTGACCCGAGCCTGTTCTCCAAATTAAAGAAGGTCACAAAAGGCGGATCCGTGACCTTTGGAGACAACAATGAAGGGAAGATCATTGGAAAAGGTACGATTGGCAATCCGAATACACTTCAAATCTCCAACGTATTTTTGGTAAGCAACTTATCTTACAATCTTCTTAGTATTTCTCAATTTGTTGACAATGGCTTCAATGTTTGTTTTACTCACCCTTATTGCAATATAATAAATAAAAATGGAGAAACCGTCTTAAAAGGAAAACGAGAAGGAAATATCTTTACACTATCTATGGATGATGTAGTAGACGCTAAAGTTAAATGTTTTATGTCAAATGAACCCAATGTGAATTTGTGGCATAGACGTTTAGGACACATAGGTATTTCTACACTAGAAAAATTGCAACGAAAGAACCTAGTACGGGGATTGCCTACGCTTGATTTAGACAACTTTCAGTTGTGTGAATCTTGCATAAAAGGCAAACAAACACGTGAGTCACTTAAGCCTAAAAATGAGATAAGCACGACTAGAATACTAGAACTATTGCATATCGATTTGTTTGGTCCTAGTCGCACTACAAGCCTTGGTGGGCGTCACTATGCATGCGTGATTGTTGATGACTTTTCTCGTTATACTTGGACTTTATTTCTTGCACATAAAGATGATAGCGCCGTAGAAATTGCTAAATTAATTAAACAACTTGAAAATCAATACGGCGTAAATGTGAAAAGAATAAGAAGCGATAGAGGCGGTGAATTTAAAAATAAAGAGATGATTTCGTTTTGTGAAGAAAAAGGAATTAAACATGAGTTTTCGCCACCTAGAACTCCACAATTAAATGGAGTAGTAGAAAGAAAGAATCGCACACTACAAGAAATTGCTAGAACCATGCTTTGCGAAAATAAATTGCCTAGATTTCTGTGGGCGGAAGCCGTAAATTGTGCATGCTATATTGTAAATCGCCTATCTATAAGAAAGAAAATAAATAAGACGCCTTACGAAATTTTGAATGATCGCATGCCTAAGATTGATTATTTTCGTGTGTTTGGATGCAAATGCTTTGTCTTGAATACAAAAGATAATTTAGATAAATTTGAATCCAAATCAATTGAGTGCATTTTTGTTGGGTATTCCATAAATTCAAAAGCATATAGATGTTATGATCCTCTCACTAGACAAATCATAGAATCTATTCATGTTAAATTCAATGAATTTGGAGAGATTGATAAAGATAAGGAATATGACGATGATTTTGAATTGAAACCCGTTTTGGATGAAGATAATGATTCTTTTGATATGCATGAGATGAATGAGACACTAGAAATGCATGATCATATAGAAATGCATGATAACTTAGAAAATAATCAACCAAGATGGCATAGAGATCACCCACAAGATCTCATCATAGGCGACATTACTCACGGTGTGCGACCACGTAGAAGAATCACTTCGGATGAAATAAATGAATTTCATGCTATGATTTCTGAAATTGAGCCCAAAAATGTGCATGATGCTTTGAGTGATTCATCTTGGATTGATGCTATGCATGACGAACTTAATCAATTCGTTAGAAATGATGTATGGGATTTAGTGCCACGACCACAAGATAAGACAATAATAGGCACAAAGTGGGTATTTAGGAATAAAATGAATGAAGAAGGAAAGGTCGTTAGAAATAAAGCAAGACTCGTAGCTCAAGGATATAATCAAGAAGAAGGAATAGACTACGATGAAACATTTGCACCCGTAGCACGTTTAGAAGCTATACGACTCTTACTTGCCATTGCTTGCATGAAAGATTTTAAACTGTATCAAATGGACGTCAAAAGTGCTTTTCTAAACGGATTCATACAAGAAGAAGTATACGTGAAGCAACCACCCGGTTTTGAAGATTTGAAACATCCAGATCACGTGTACAAACTAAAGAAGGCACTATATGGCCTAAAGCAAGCGCCGAGAGCATGGTATGATCGTTTTGCTACTTTCCTTTTAGAAAATAATTTTAAACGTGGTACTATAGATAGTACACTATTTTTGAAACAAGAAAAATCAGATTTACTTATTATTCAAATCTACGTAGATGACATTATTTTCGGTTCTACCTCACATAGACTCGTTAAAGATTTTGAAAATTGTATGAAAGCTGAATTTGAAATGTCTATGGTTGGTGAACTTAATTATTTTCTTGGCTTGCAGATTAAGCAAACGAGTAAAGGAATTCATATAAGCCAAGCTAAGTATGTAAATGATATGATCAAGAAGTTCAATTTTGAAAATTTGAAACCATCCCCCACGCCTATGAGTGTTACTACTAAATTAGACAAAGACGAACATGGTAAAGACGTTGATAATGGATTATATCGATCTATGATAGGTTCTTTACTATATTTAACTGCTAGTAGGCCTGACATCATGTTTAGCGTATGCATGTGTGCTCGTTTTCAAAGTCAACCTAAGGTGTCACACTTAAATGCGGTAAAAAGAATATTCCGTTATATTAAGCACACGCCCACCTTAGGTATTTGGTATGATAAGGATTCTACATTCGACTTACATGCTTACACTGATGCAGATTATGGTGGCTGCAAGATAGATAGAAAAAGCACGAGCGGAACTTGCCAATTTATAGGAAATTCCCTTATTTCATGGTTTTCCAAAAAGCAAGCAAGTGTTGCTTTGTCCACTACTGAGGCTGAGTATATGGCTCTTAGCCTTTGTTGCACACAGTTGTTGTGGATAAAACAACAACTTTCGGACTTTGGAATTACCGTAAATAAAATTCCTATATATTGTGATAGTATGAGTGCAATAAATTTGTCTAAGAACCCCGTATTACACTCTAAGGCTAAGCATATAGAAGTTCGCTATCATTTTCTTCGTGATCACGTTAACAATGGTAATATTGTCATAGATCACGTACGCACAGAATCACAAGTAGCGGATATATTTACAAAGGCCTTAAATCAAGCCACATTTGAATCTCTTCGTTCTAAATTAGGCATGATTCCCGTTGATGTGATTTAATGTGATACTATTTGATTTACTTTCCTTTTTGACAGGAATCTTTTGATTAACTTTCCAAAATAAAGGGGGAGAGAGAAGCATGATTTAAGGGGGAGAGAGAGACACTGATTGATCCTAATTGCATGAATCAAGGGGGAGCCGGATTTGAAATTCGAAATTCAAATTTCAAATCTGTGCATAATTCAAGGGGGAGAGATAAGCACTTAAATCATGTACACTAGTTATTTTGAAAATCATCAAAAGGGGGAGATTGTAGAAATAAGAGGGTTTGAGTGATTTCAAAATAAGAAACGTTGAATATATATATATATATACAAACGTGTATAAGTGTGTACATGTATGCATGATAACTTGTCATTACTTGCCTTATTTAGCTTATATATTATGTTGCCGTACTAACGAGCCATGAAGCATTAAAGCTTACATCATATGGCGAACATTTGTTGAGTTTATACTATTTTCAGGTGCCACCATTAATGAACTAAATTAGTTCATTAAGTGAAGTACTTAGTTTAATAAACTAAGTAGTTCATTAAAGGAAGATTCATTTGGAAAAGGCACAAAGGCAACAAGGCTAAGGAAGGAAAGTTTTCTCCTCCTCCCCACATTCAATGTCACACGCCTTTTATACATATATATACTATATTTTCAGATTTTTTTATAAAAGGCACATACACATGTATTCCAACGTACTACCGACACGTTATATATCTTACGTACGTACGTTAACGTCACACCACTATACTTAACTCATATTTATGAGTATATTCAGGTCTTATATCATATGATATAAGATATGGTGATGACAAATTAAATACGACACGATAAAAGGTTCTAAACCGAAATTTGTCGTATCGGGCGAATACCGAAACTTCGCCAACGTGTCACGTACTTGCCATAAATAAATGGCCAGCCCATATACATCAAAAAATTGATGAAAATTTCGTGCTACACATGGTGTGATCAGCCAAAAATACTTTCCATGTTGGCACACACAAATCACCCCACATTTAGGCCAAAATGTGAAGATTCCAATTTTAATTTTGTCACATGTTTATGGTACCACTTTAAATCAGCCAAGTGCTGAAATTTAAAGTATATATTATATATATTATGTATAACATAATATATATATCATGTGCAAAAGTTGGAATTTAAATTAGAGAAAAATCGGGTAATCGATAAATATCGAAAATTCGGTTTTCTACGCACATAACATGGAACGTTTTTCTTGAACATCATGTGACACGTATCTAGACACTTTTTACATATAATATACATCTTAAAGTGTTCTAGAAAATTAAATTAAGGGCTGATTGGAATATTACATGTGTGTATTACTAAATGTGCACTATTTTACAAAGTTAGCAAAAATAAATTTCAGCACATGTACAAACACATTCCAACGTTACTACAGCTGAGATGGAGCACATGTGGAGCCTTGTTGGCATGTTGATTGGTCAAGGATCAATCATACAATGTTGATGAATCAAAGAGAAAAGCTACAAAAGGTAAGTATTCAACATATACCTCTCTTATGTCACATGCTGAAAATTTCAGCATGTTACACATATGGTGGCCGAATTCTTCATCATTAAGACAAGATATTTTGTCAATTTTTCATTAAAGGATTAATTGAAGGAGTTATGGAAATGATTTAAATATTATGTAAGGTAATTAAGTGTGATATTTTACATATCACACATGCTGAAATTTTTCAGCATGTGTGAAGGGTGTGCTGGCCGAATTTTGGCCCTCATTGTGTCCAAGTTCACTCTTCATTTGTTAGCAAGACTTACCTTATATAATTGATTTATTTTTATGACAAAAATTCAAAGGAAAATGGCAAATAATCTGAATTTATCCCATGTTGTAAATGCTGAAAATTTCAGCATTGAAAAAAAGATGTTGGCCGATTTTTTTGAGGAGGAAAGGAGATATTTTCTTGTCTTGAAATTTATGAGAGAATTTGAGAATTATGGTATGACTTAATGATTGATTTTTTGGCAAATATTTAGTGATTATTTCAGATTTTCCATGTCATCAAATGATGACAACATTGAGCCAATCAAGAGGTGCCAAGTAAGCAATGACTAAATGATGGTCCAATGGAGTGATGCCAAGTAAGCAAAGCATTGTCACCATGATGTCTTACACTCTCTCAAGCACTTAAAAGGAAATTTTCAAGAGGGGGAGAGGACATAGGAGGGGACGGCTGGTTCCTATAAGGAAGAGAAGAGAAGAACAAACAAAAATAACACCAAGATTTGCATTCTAAAGTGATCAAAGTGCCAAGCCTCTTTTCTCCTACATCTTCTTTCTTTCTTTTCTTGTAAAAAGCCTATTGTATTTTACTTCTTTCAATCTTGAATAGGCTTCATAGAAACCACCATTCATTCATCTTTGTAAAAGATTGATCAAGGTGTGATCAATCTTCATTCTAGCGAGGTGGTGGTGTTCGTGTGAATTGTACTCGTCATACAAGGTTTGTAAAGGGTTGGAGTTAGGTGTAACTCTATCAACCCTGCGGTAAGGTGTACTGCGTGTGTGTGATTAGTGTGAACCAAGGAAGGTGTTCCTTGAAGACTGGAGTAGGTTGTTTATAACCGAACCAGTATAAAATTCTTGGTGGCAATTTACTTTCAGCATTTACTTTTCAGTTTCTGCACTGTTTATCCGTTTTGTTCACGTTCGGAAAAATAGTAAACAATTTCCAAAAATTATAAAAATTTCCAGAAACATACATAAACGTTCTAGGGTTAATTTGGCACAAGTTTCAACCCTTTTGGACAAGTATAGGTCAGTCAAACATCAAAAGATCTGAGACTAGTGCAGTCTGATTTTCAGACTTGCAAAGGTTGAGACTTTGGTTGTGTTTGACCTACTTCCCAAAAGAATTTTCAAAAACTGTTTCAACCTATTTAAATATAGTGTGTGAGGAGTTATTGGTTAAATTTTCAGATCATTTGGACATTCACACAAATAGGAATTAATTTTTCAAAACCATCTACCGTTTCTGGCAGATTTGCACAATCTGAGTGCCAACGGTTTTTGAAGGGGTTAAAGGTTGAATTTTGATTTGAAATTTTTAGGGGACCCTCATAACATCTGAGGCTAAGTTCTCTCAAAATTTCATAATTTTTGGAGACCTCTAACCTGGTTTTAAAAACGTTTTAAAACAGGTCCTGAAAACAGAATCTGTTTTCAGAACTTTAATTGTTCAAGTTTAAAGAAATTTTAAAAAGCACACTTTCCGCACCATCTATTCAACCCCCCCTTCTAGTGGTGCCTTGCAGATCCTACAGTAAGAAGCCCAAGTCTCTGTTGAGTCATCAGCAGACTTCATCTCAGCTCGGCCTACACCTTGGCCGACCCCAAACAGGTTTTATACAGCCTTTATTTCAGCTTAAGCTCTACGCTAAAATGCCCGCAACTGACTTAAGCGTCGGAGGGTTTTCCCGGGTCAGTGCCCTGGGACCTCTAACGTCTTCCCTCTCAGGTTCCAACGACGGAGTTAGACGGAAGATTAACAGCACTTTATCCGGATCGTCTCCGATCCACCCGACGAGCAAATCCGGTCTCGTCAGCCACTACAGTGGATTTGGAAATGACCACGGTAGGTTTTATAGCTTCAGTAACTTCATGATGAATCATTGTAGGTTTTACCTGCTTGGTTGAGGATTGTTGCTTCCTTTATCTATGTACTGGATTGTCATTTACTTCCTCAGAGTTTGAGGAAGAACACCAACTAGATTCCACACATGCCTTCCACCTCCTAATCCTCCTGTTTTGCATGTCTTCTTTATTGAAACCAAGCTCCTGACTTCTAGGTTCTTTATCGTTCTCTATTTCACCCTCAGATGGGGGAGAGTAATATTCTTGATCCCTATCACTCTTCAGTTGACTATATTCACTGTCCACAGTTTGAATATCAACCTTTTTCTTAATGTTCTGAGTTGTTCCAGCTATATCTTTCATACTTTCCTATCTCTCAATAAGGAGAATGCTGAATGTCTTTGGGCTAGTTAAGGAGTAAGAACCAGCGCCTTTTCCTTTTGAGTTTGATTTTTGGTTCCCATAAGCATTACTATCAACATAAGAAGATGTAGCAATGTTGTGAAGTTTTAGACATGGTAGAAGGTCGGCTTTATCCTGTTGTTTTCCCACCACTTTCGCCTTGCCCTTATCATAAACCTTCTCAAGATGCTTGACATCTTGTTTGTTTACCTGCATCCACCTTGTCATGTTCTGTCCTTCCACTTTTTGGTGCTTCTGTTGGTTACCAGCATCATCGGCAAGATGTCTCATAGTGTTTTCTGTTGGAGAATTTAAGGTTTGGGCTTTGGCCCATCGTTGGAGATTGGAAGATTTGGGCTTTGACCCGTTAATGATGTTGCAAAACTTGGTTGAGCAACGTACTTTGAGCTTAATGAGTTTCCGATAATGAAATCGAAAACTAATGAATCCCTAATTATCTACTTAACGAGTAGTTAATGTTAGGATGTTGGAATCACTCAATTATGGTATTGGGTGAATGTGAAATTAATGCTCAAAGTGGATGGAAAATGTTGTGGATGGGTGACGTGTCACCCTTATGGAGGAATATCACGTTGGATGTGTCCATGTGGTGTAAAAGAGCTTCTGACGGACATCGATCGATGACATCGATCGATCGATGTCACTTCGATCGATCGATGTCATCGATCGAAGTTGATCAGAGAGCTTCGATGTTTCTGTCTTACATCAGTCGATTACTTCGATCGATCGATGTAATTTCGATCGATCGATGTATCGATCGAAGTTGGACAGAAAGGTGAGGAACGATTCTGACGTACATCGATCGATGCATCGATCGATCGATGTGATCGATCGATGTCGAACAGCGTGCAGAATCTCTTCAGTTTGAGTGGTTATGTTTCAAATCTGAAACTAACACTATCCTCCTGTTTAAAATAAGATCAACCTGTTTTGATCTAACGGTGGTAGGGAGGCAGCTTTGATCTAACGGCCGGGATTTAACTGTCTTAACCGCTTAACCGAATATGGTTTCCATCTAACGCTCCAGGTTTAAACCTGCTAATCTATCTTCGATCTAAAGGCTGCGATTAATCCTTCCTAATCTAGATAGGAGGTTTTAATCTAACGGTCTAAATCAAACTTCGGTTTTGATCTAACGGTCACGGTACCTTGTTCTCTAACCGACTCCCCTATATAAAGAGGGCAAAGGGGTGCATTCATTCATAACATTTTTCCAAGCTTTCATAGCATACTAAGTTCGTAGCATCCGAGTCTTGCATATCGTCCGGGAGAAGTCAGGACATTCGAAGGTTCGAATTAGTTCAAGTTCAGCAGTGCCGCTCAACTGAACAGGTACCCGTTGTATCCTGGAGATTGCTCACACCGGTTGGGCACAGTATACCGGAGCAATACGTCTTAAGGACAGAGTCCTCGACTCGCCTCGGGTTTGATTTATTTTATTTTGCTGTTTCATATGCACACATTGTACGACTGCATCTTGGTACATGATTGATTGTCTCCAACAATCTTAAGACGTATTTCAATTCAATTAATTTCTGTACCGTTTTTAATTTGCGCAAAAGCAGTTTTGTACTGATTTGCAGTCTACTTCTACTCCTTTCTTAAATCTGATTCTATTCTGATCTATTCGTTTTGATCAACTGAACAGTAATCTGATGGAGAACGCAAGCTCAGGCTCCGTTCATGGCGCAGACATTCAAAGCTCTGCTCCAATGGCACCAACTGCTAGGATGCCAAGACATGCTCCTCCTGCGCAGGGTCCTGCAGTGGCCCAAGTGGAGAAACCGGAGAAGTTCGGTGGAAGCTTCTTCAAGCGTTGGCAGCAGAAGATGATGTTCTTCTTGACTGCTGTGGGATTGGCAAACTTTCTGACTGAGGACCCGCCTATGGTGGATCCGTTGGAGGACCAAGCCCAGAATATGCAAAACCAACATTTTGTTGAAGGTTGGAACTTCAACAATTATGTTTGTTTGAACCATATTCTGAGTTGTTTGGACAACTCCTTGTATGGTTTATACTGCACGTATAAAACCGCAAAGTCTTTGTGGCAGGCTTTGGAAAAGAAATACCGTACGGAAGATGCCGGCACTAAGAAATTTATCGTCGGCAAATTCCTGGATTTCAAAATGTCAGATTCTCGCACTGTTGTTTCTCAAGTTGAGGAACTTTAGACGTTGGTTGCCGAGATGGAAGAGGAGGGCATGTTGCTCAGTGAATCTTTCGTCGTAGCAGCAGTGATTGAGAAGCTACCTCTTTCGTGGAGGGAATTCAGAAGCTATCTCAAACACAAGAGAAAGGAGATGACATTGGAAGATCTAATTGTTCGTCTCCGCATTGAGGAGGACAATCGTAGATCTGAAAGAGCGCCACAATCTAGCTCTGGTCAGGCTAAGGCCCATGTTGCAGAGGCCAAGAAAAAGAAAGGCCAACTCGGGGTGAACAAGAAAGGCAAGCAGATCGCCAAGAAGTTCACCGGGAAATGCTACAACTGTGGCATTCAGGGGCATGTCAGCAATGAGTGCAGAAAGCCCAAGAAGAAGCAATCCAAGGCAAAGGCGAACATAGTCGATGCATTGGATGATCTGAATCTCTGTGCGGTGGTCTCAGAGTGCAATGCTGTGGGGAACGTACGCGAGTGGTGGCTTGATACTGGCGCCACTAGACATGTTTGCTCCAGCAGAGAGATGTTCACGGAGTACCAGCCCGGGAACAATGAGTAACTTTACATGGGAAACTCGGCCTCCTCGAAGATCGAAGGCGAGGGCAAAGTTGTTCTGAAGCTCACATCAGGGAAGCATCTGACTTTGCAGAATGTGCTGCACGTCCCTGATATTCGGAAGAATTTAGTATCTGGATCTCTTCTAGTCATGCATGGTTTTAGACTAGTGTTAGAGTCCAATAAAGTTATTCTTTCGAAAAATGGCATGTATTTGGGGAAGGGGTACTTGTCGAATAGGATGTTTAAATTGAATGTCATCACTATTGTACCCAAAAGAGATTTGCCCGCAGAGGCTAATAAAATTGCTTCCTCTTCTGCTTACATGCTTGAGTCTTCTTGTTTATGGCATTTTCGTTTGGGACATGTTAATTAAAAGTCAATACAATGTATAAGTAATCTTGACTTATTGCCCAAACTGGACTTTAATAATAAAGGAAAATGTCAAATATGTGTTGAAGCGAAGATGGCAAAGGCGCCATTTCCTTCAATAGAAAGGAACGCTGAACCTTTGAATTTAATTCATACCGATGTGTGTGATTTAAAATTTGTGCAAACGAGAGGTGGTAAAAAGTATTTTGTAACTTTTATCGACGATTGCACACGATACTGTTATGTATATTTGCTAAGCAGCAAAGACGAGGCCCTTGATGCTTTCAAGGATTATAAAAATGAAGTTGAGAATCAACTTAGCAAACGAATTAAAACAATTCGTAGTGATAGAGGTGGCGAATATGATACACCGTTTAATGAATTCTGTTCAGAACATGACATTATTCATCAAACGACTGCACCATATTCACCTCAATCGAATGGTATTGCTGAACGCAAGAACCGTACTCTAAAAGAGATGATGAATGCTATGTTGATAAGTTCGGGTTTACCTCAGAACTTATGGGGGGAAGCAATCCTCTCAGCCAACGTCATTTTAAACAGAATTCCATCTAAGAAGATGGATGTAACCCCTTTCGAGCTTTGGAAAGGCTACAAGCCTAGTTACAAATACTTGAAAGTGTGGGGGTGTCTGGCGAAGGTTGCTGTACCGAGACCAAGACAGGTGAAAATTGGGCCTAAAACGGTTGATTGCATATTCATCGGTTATGCAACTAACAGTAGTGCATATCGGTTCTTGGTGCACAAGTCGGATATTCCTGACATACATGAAAACGTTGTCATGGAGTCAAGGAATGCAGTGTTCTTTGAAGATGTCTTTCCGAGGAAAGACAAAATTCAAGAAGAAACAAGATTTGGTAAGCGAATGCGTGAGGCGACTCCTCAAGGAGATGAGGAGCTTCGTCAAAGCAAGCGTGCCAGAATGTCAACTTCGTTTGGACCGGATTTTCTAACCTATATGGTAGAAAATGAGCCAAGGAACTTTTCCGAGGCTATGTCTACTCCAGAAGCTCCATTCTGGAAAGAAGCAGTGAATAGTGAAATAGACTCAATTCTTCAAAATCACACTTGGGAGTTGGTTGACCTTCCACCTGGAAGTAAACCACTTGGTTGTGAGTGGGTTTCAAGAAGAAACTGAAAGAGGATGGGTCTATTGAAAAGTATAAAGCCAGGTTGGTAGCTAAAGGCTATCGACAAAAGGAAGGCTTTGACTTTTTTGACACCTACTCACCAGTGACTAGGATCACTTCTATAAGGGTGCTAGTTGCAATTGCTGCAGTCTATAACTTGGAAATCCATCAGATGGATGTAAAGACTGCGTTTCTGAATGGTGAGTTAGATGAAGAAATCTATATGGAACAACCCGAAGGGTTTGTGGTTCCAGGACAAGAGTCTAAAGTTTGTAGACTCGTTAAATCCTTGTATGGACTTAAACAAGCGCCTAAGCAGTGGCACTTGAAGTTTGATCAAGCTATGTTAGCTAATGGTTTCAAGATCAACGAGTGTGACAAGTGTGTCTACATTAAGAGCACACAGAATGCTTATGTGATAGTGTGTCTCTATGTAGATGACATGCTAATCATGGGAAGTACTTGGGACATAATCTTAAATACAAAGAAGATGTTGACGAGGAACTTCGATATGAAGGACATGGGAGTTGCCAATGTTATTCTAGGAATTAAGATTTCTAGGGTGACTGAGGGACTCATACTGTCACAAACACACTATATTGAATCAGTCCTGAAACGGTTCAATATGGAGGATGTGAAACCGGTAAAGACCCCGCTCGACTTAAGTATACACTTAAGGAAGAATCGAGGCGAACCTGTAGCTCAGTTGAAATACTCTCAGGTGATCGGGAGTCTGATGTACATAACGAATTGTACAAGACCAGACTTAGCTTGTTCGGTAAACAAGTTGAGCAGGTTTACCAGTAATCCAAGTGATGATCATTGGAAAGCTCTTAACAGAGTGATGAGGTATCTGAAATACACAATGTATCTTGGATTACATTATACGAGATATCCAGCAGTGTTGGAAGGATACTGCGATGCAAATTGGATATCAGATAGTAAGGACTCGAAGTCCACCAGTGGGTACGTGTTCACTATTGGTGGTGCTGCTGTGTCGTGGAAATCCACGAAACAAGCCTGTATAGCTCGGTCCACTATGGAAGCTGAGTTCATAGCATTGGACAAAGCTGGGGAAGAGGCTGAGTGGCTTCGGAATTTCCTGGAAGATATTCCGTGTTGGCCTAAGCCGATCGCTCCTATTAGCATACACTGTGATAGTCAGTCAGCTATAGGACGTGCTCAAAGCAGCATCTATAATGGTAAGTCACGACACATACGTCGAAGACATAACACCATTAAGCAGTTGATCTCTAATGGCGTGATTTCCATAGATTATATAAAATCAATGGAGAATCTTGCGGATCCGCTTACAAAAGGTTTGCCTAGAGATCAGATGTCAAGATTGACAAACGGAATGGGACTGAAGCCCATAATGCATGAATCTTTGTAACGGTAACCCAACCTTGTTGACTGGAGATCCCAGAATCTTGGTTCAATGGGACAACTAAGTTATGAAGATTCAGTTAGCACTTACTCATTCCGTCTGATAAAAGTGCTGTCTGTAGAGAATTGTAGGGTAAGCTAAGGCTTTTAATGATGTCCTATATCTTGATGCATCAAGTGGAGTATGGCAGAATACTCTTTATAGGAATCACCTATGTAAGTGTGAAGTGGGGCCGCTTCTATGAGAAAGTCTGGGAGGCAAGATTTCTCTAAAACACTTTCTGAAACCAGGTTGTTCATGGCCAAAACGAACACAACCATGAGAACCAAAAGGGTGTTAAAGGAAATATTGTGTGAGTATCGTTGTCTTGGTTCACAACAAAGGCTGACTAGTTCAAGACATCAAGTCACTATTTAGCCGAGTGAATCCGATGGTACATCACTATGAAAGGTTCAAAGCCAGAAGCTACCTCTTCTGATGCAATATTTTCTTGTCTGACTTCTCCTCAGAGTCTGCATATGCATTTGCATTAATTTCCATTCATGTGGGGGATTGTTGGAGAATTTAAGGTTTGGGCTTTGACCCATCGTTGGAGATTGGAAGATTTGGGCTTTGGCCCGTTAATGATGTTGCAAAACTTGGTTGAGCAACGTACTTTGAGCTTAATGAGTTTCCGATAATGAAATCGAAAACTAATGAATCCCTAATTATCTACTTAACGAGTAGTTAATGTTAGGATGTTGGAATCACTCAATTATGGTATTAGGTGAATGTGAAATTAATGCTCAAAGTAGATGGAAAATGTTGTGGATGGGTGACGTGTCACCCTTATGGAGGAATATCACGTTGGATGTGTCCATGTGGTGTAAAAGAGCTTCTGACGGACATCGATCGATCGATGTCACTTCGATCGATCGATGTCATCGATCGAAGTTGATCAGAGAGCTTCAATGTTTCTGTCTTACATCAGTCGATTACTTCGATCGATCGATGTAACTTCGATCGATCGATGTATCGATCGAAGTTGGACAGAAAGGTGAGGAACGATTCTGACGTACATCGATCGATACATCGATCGATCGATGTATACATCGATCGATCGATACATCGATCGATCGATGTATACATCGATCGATCGATGTGATCGATCGATGTCGAACAGCATGCAGAATCTCTTCAGTTTGAGTGGTTATGTTTCAAATCTGAAACTAACACTATCCTCCTGTTTAAAATAAGATCAACCTGTTTTGATCTAACGGTGGTAGGGAGGCAGCTTTGATCTAACGGCCGGGATTTAAACTGTCTTAACCGCTTAACCGAATATGGTTTCCATCTAACGCTCCAGGTTTTAACCTGCTAATCTATCTTCGATCTAAAGGCTGAGATTAATCCTTCCTAATCTAGATAGGAGGTTTTAATCTAACGGTCTAAATCAAACTTCGGTTTTGATCCAACGGTCACGGTACCTTGTTCTCTAACCGACTCCCCTATATAAAGAGGGCAAAGGGGTGCATTCATTCATAACATTTTTCCAAGCTTTCATAGCATACTAAGTTCGTAGAATCCAAGTCTTGCATATCGTCCGGGAGAAGTCAGGACATTCGAAGGTTCGAAGTAGTTCAAGTTTAGCAGTGCCGCTCAACTGAACAGGTACCCGTTGTATCCTGGGAGACGATTGCTCACACCGGTTGGGCACAGTATACCGGAGCAATACGTCTTAAGGACAGAGTCCTCGACTCGCCCCGGGTTTGATTTATTTTATTTTGCTGTTTCATATGCACACATTGTACGACTGCGTCTTGGTACAGGATTGATTGTCTCCAACATTTTCTTGTTTATCAAGTTTTGATTTAGCTTCACGTGAGTGTCCAAATGTTTTGCACTTCAAGTGAGGAATCAAGTATCCAAACACAATGATCAATAAGGTAAAGGCTTAATCTTTCTTTCACACATTCTTCTCCCATCCATCTTTCACAAAACACTTAACACAAATCTATTTTTGGCCTTAGCCGTGAGGTACTCCAACAAGGAAAAAGAGAGTTCTAAAGCTTGGTGTACAAGAGATTTCAAGACCTCCCAAGTAAAACTTTCTCTAAGAATTGGTCTTAGAATTCTCTTAGTTGTCATCCCCTAAAATTAACCAATCTTGCTCCTTTCTTCGCCCTTAGGCCGTGTACACCCCAACCCAAGAGAAAGAAGGAATCTTTCACTCCAAAGTGTAAGATTTAAGAACAAAGGCAAGTATCTCTTTCTAGTTTCTTCATGCATGTTAAAAATGGAGTCTTTTATGCATAAAACACAAGATGGATCATGCATGCATACAATCAAAATAATGACTTGATGAAGAACATAAGGAAAAGTGTGTTGCATATTACTTCCATGATACGTATAGGCGTTTTATGCATGTACATTATAGCCAACATGATCATCATAATAATCATTGTTAGGTCCGAAATACAATCTAGAGGGGGGTGAATAGAGTGTTTGGCTATTTTGCAGAATTTTCTCGTTTGCTCAACTCAAAAAGATATTCAAAATCAGAGCAAGAATGGGAGATGAGAAGTAGTGAATGAGTACACCGGATATAGAATGGTTCGAATCGTAAATGATTCTACTCCACTACCACTTTGTTTCCAAAGTGGATTTTCAACAACTACTCTTCTTATTATGGACAATAAGAACAACAACAGAAACGCTTACACTAACACTTTAGTGTAAGCCACAACAACAGCAACTTCTTGCACAAAACACACTTGTGCAACTACAGCAACTACAGCTCTTAGCAAAAACAACTTCTTGCTTCCTCACAACTTCAACAAAAGTTCCCTCAAGAACTTCTCACAGTGGGTTGAAGAAATATAGTAAGTTTCACACTTTCTCACAAGTCTAAGCACAAGCAAGAGATCAAATATTTATGGTTCCTCTTGTGCTTGACTCTCTTTCTCTCAATATACAATAATGAAGATCAAAGAAAAGCTAGACAAGCTTTAAACAAATTTACAAGTATGAGATAAATATACAACAATGGAAAATGAAGCTAGATGATGTTGAAAGTGTGTAATTGCTTCATCCAAGCTTCTTCTATTTATAAATAAATTTGACCACGTTTTTTAGGCTCTCCACCAAGTCTTCATCTTCAAAAATGTCAAGATAGTGCCCAAATAGTCTCTAGCCACCCTATGGAGTGATTTGATCTTGGATAGCCACCCTAGAGAATCTTAGACATGTATACAATAGTCAAGGAAGCATGTAGTATGTTGGGTTAAAGTCAACAAGAAATTTGAGCAAGATTGGAGAGAGAAAATATCATAGATCTCCCTTGGATTTTGTTCCAACGTTTGAAAATTTTTGAACTCTGGAGACGTCGATCGATCTACGTGCCAGAGCTGAGAGATCGACGTCTCTCAGTCAGACATCGATCGATCGACGTATGCCTGGCTGAGAGATCGACGTCTCTCAGAATGACGTCGATCGATCGACGTCATTAGGCTGAGAGATCGACGTCTCTCAGATGTATGTCGATCGATCGACATACCTGAAGCTGAGAGATCAACGTCTCTCAGTTATACGTCGATCGATCGACGTATGCTTAACTGAGAGATCGACGTCTCTCAAATACACGTCAATCGATCTACGTCTCTTAGCTGAGAGTATGACGTGGATCTGAGTGCTTAAATATTTACCAAGCTTCACATGGATCTCTTGAGGGGCTGATGTAACCTTCATCCGATTTATGAGAGATTTTTTGTCTCGCACATGTTTACATCAATTTTGCTTCGAACTTAAGATATGAAATTTCATCTTAGTCCTTTTAAAACATCTTTTTGTATCATCAAAACATTTTATAAACTAACAATCTCCCCCTTTTTGATGATTTCAAAACCGAGATTCTAAAAGATTTTTTTCCTTTGTTTTAACTGTTTGAATGTTTCAAACTTGAAAAATATCAATCTCCCCCTAAGTATGTGCACTTTATAACTTCCGTAGTGGTCAATGTGAACAAGATTTTGCAATTTCAACCAAAATACTTTTTCTTTGAAATTTGCTCCCCCTCAACCGAACGTGTATCAACAACCCAACTTTCTCAAACATGCATCAATAACTCTTCATGCTCATTGTTCATTTTACCAACAATTAACAAATATTCCAATTCCAAACTTACCTCATTTTGCCAGCTATCAAACAATCTCATCATGCAATAAACCATTTAAACAAATAAGCCAATAAGCAACAAATAAGTCAAATAAGCCACTTAATCAACCAATAAGCCACTAAGCCACTTAAGCAACAACAACCATTTTCTCCCCCTTTTTGAAAGCATCAAAAAAATAAGCAACAATACTTCATTAAATTCAAAGACACATTCAAGTTTTACAACCAACAACAAATACTAAGCTAGAACTAGAAGCAAGCTAAAACAAAACACCCTAGTCTTCATATGAAGAAAACGTGATTCCAGGAATGCACGCTTTCATTTTTGCCTTGAGCTTGGCAAATCTTGATTCATGCATGGTCACTTTGCCCTTTAGCTCACCGACCTCCTGCTGAAGACTAGTAACTTGAGCTTGAAGTTCTGGGACATTGGAGCTCAAACTATTTGGTGCTTGTTGAGTGTCCGGTTCAGGAATGGGTGCCTCATCCGGAAAGTCTTCTTCTTCTTCCCTTGCTTTCTCCTCTTGTTCTCTCCTCATCGCTTCTTTTCTAGACTTAGTATTTGTTGGATGTTGACTTTATCATAGAAGTCCTTGTGCGTTATGTTGTCAACATCCGTGTCATCCACATAAATACTCGACTTCACAAGCATCCTATAGATACGGTTACTATAGGGAAGGGCTTTGTTTTGTTTGGTTGCGGCTTCGACAACATTTGTCATAAACAAATCCCCAAAGTTAACCTTCTCACAGTTAGCTATTCGGTATGCTATGTAGAAGTCAAGGTTACTTGGTAATTTTGCAGATTTACCATTGATGCAGAATGTAACAATGGAAAGAAGGGTACGATAAACTAAAGGCATGTCATTGGTGTTTTTACTTGGATGGAAGCCTAAAAAAGTTTTCACTTCATCTTCAGAGACTTTCCACCTAGCCGTATCCCATTTCCATGCATCAAACTCATAGTACCCTTCATTGGGTACACCAATCAAGCTACAAATTTTTTCAACTTTCCATTTCACATGGTGTCCATCAATAACTGAATGTAGAGCTAAGGGAAGGCCATTTATGTACTCAATCCATAAATTCGCATAAAAAAGCCTAGTATATTTAGTGGACATTTTGAGCATTTCATTCTCATTCCAAATATTTCTCCACTCTTGAACATCTAACCATTCAATAATGGGACTTAGTTCATCATTGCTTAGAATATCATTTATTCTAAGCAATTTGAGTGGGATAGTGGGTCTATCATCATCTTTCCATTTATCAAATAACTTTTGAGCATGTCTAGAAATGTAACTTACGTGCCCGGGGATTAGGGGTTCCTCCAAAGCATCCTTTGCATCTTTGGCTTTGACCCAAGGGAAATTTGAGAGAGTCAAATTACTCCTAATTATGGCTAGCACTTGTGCTTGACTCTCATCCATAGATTGTTTTCTTCGAGGTTGAGATATTTGTCCTTGAGAGGAGCTTGAACCTTCTCCTCCACCCCTAGAAGATCTTGGCCTCTTGGTTGTGTTTTTGCTCCTTGAAGACATTTTGAGAGATTTTAGGGCTTGAGAGGGAGAATTGTAGTTTGAAATGTGAGGAATTTAAGAGAGGAACTCAAGAATCAAGAGCAGAAATAAGATAAAGATTGATTTGGAGATGAAATTGAAGAGAGAAATGGTTTTGGAAGGAAGGGGCGGCGTTTTTGTAGGGTTTCAGCCGATGAAATGGTTGAAAGTGAAGAGGAATTCGCGTTTTGCAGAGTATTTATACCTGCTGAATTTCGTCGATGTCGATCGATCGACGTCTGAGTTCGACGTATGTCGATCGATCGATGTCAGAGATCGACGTACGTCGATCTCTTGTTTTGATACGTCGATTGATCGACATATACCAGTTTTGGAGATTTTCAATTTTATCCCTCTAACTAATGTTTATCATCCCCAATCTTGTTCTTATAGACTCAAATGTCTCAGTTGGAAGGGATTTTGTAAATATATCCGCTAGTTGGTCATTTGTTGGGACAAATTCAACGTATACCAATTAAATTGCCCGATCCCGGAAGAAGCAAATCCGCGATTCGTCGGTCGAAAAAAAGCCCTTCTTCGGATTCGAACCGATGACTTAAGCCTCTGGGCGGGAGCTTGACTCTTCTTTTGGGCGCGCTAAGTTTATTTAAGTCATTTTTGCTATGTCTTATCATAATATGTATAGTAGTGAGGGAATATGGGACAAAAATAAATCCACTCGGTTTCAGACTTGGTACAAACCAAGATCACCATTCTGTTTGGTAGTCTCGACCTACGTCTCTTGATAACACTCTATCACCTTAATCCATTCTTTTGTTGAGGGTCTGGCACTTTATCCGGCCCTATATTTACATAGCGAAGAAAGGCAAAGGCTCTTGCTCGCTCACTTCAACTCTCTCTGCTCGTTCCAGTGAGCGGAACACCTGGAGCGAACATGGAGGTATTCCACTCGCTCTCTCTCGCTCCAAGTATGGAGCTCGCTCGGTTGGCTGCGCAG
>AP025049.1:19283665-19473112 GCA_036186865.1 Eustoma russellianum
GCATCTATGGATTGATCACAAGTCGAAATATGGTTAGGGCCCTTATGTGTCTTGAACTTATACTGAATGCAGTTAATATTAATTTTGTAACATTTTCCAATTTTTTTGATAATCGTCAATTAAAGGGTGAAATCTTATCCATTTTTATTATAGCTATTGCAGCCGCTGAAGCAGCTATTGGACTGGCTATTGTTTCAGCAATTTATCGCAATCGAAAATCTACTCGTATTAACGAATCCAATTTGTTGAGTAAGTAGTATTCATTATATAAATTTTCATATTTTTTATATTCAAAATTATCAATATTATATTACTATTACTCAAAAAATAAAGAAATTCAATTTAGTATGGTTGCTACGTTAAGGTATGATCTTGTTTAAAAAAATAGAATAAATCAAAGTATTTTGGCCTTTTATATTAAAGCAATCCAGAAATAGATTGATTCGAAAATTCTGATAACTTGTTGATTCGTCTGGTATCTAAATCTAAATATAGGGTTTGTTTCTAAGATTACCGGATGGAATTTTTATGACGTTCAAAAATATATAGATCCTATGTCACATTCAGTAAAGATTTATGATACATGTATAGGATGTACTCAATGTGTCCGAGCTTGCCCAACCGATGTATTAGAAATGATACCTTGGGACGGATGTAAAGCAAAACAAATTGCTTCTGCTCCAAGAACCGAAGACTGCGTTGGTTGTAAAAGATGTGAATCTGCCTGTCCAACAGATTTCTTGAGTGTTCGAGTTTATTTATGGCATGAAACAACTCGCAGTATGGGTCTAGCTTATTAATACGGTCTAGAAAATTCGACTTGAATCGGAGTTTGAAGAGGGGGAGGGAGAAGGAGCCCTTGACCCGCAACAGATAGAGAAGGCTTTATTCAATCACATAGTTTGGGCTCCTAGAATATGGCGCCCTTGGGCCTTTCTATTTGATTGTATCGAAAGGCCCAATGAATTGGGATTTCCCTATTGGGCCAGGTCATTTCGGGTCAAGCGGATCATTTATGATGAAGAGGATGAGCTTCAAGAGAATGATTCGGGGTTCTTACAGAATGGAACCGTGCAGTACCAGACAAGAGCTAGATCTTCCAAAGAACAAGGCCTTTTTCGAACAAGCCAATTCATTTGGGACCCTGGAGATCCACTCTTTTTCCTATTCAAAGATCCGCCCCCCGGCTCTGTGTTTTCACATCGAGAATTATTTGCAGATGGAGAGATGTCAAAGGGGCTTCTTACTTCCCAAACAGATCCTCCTACATCTATATCTAAAGGCTGGTTTATCAACAATACTCAAGAAACGCACTTCGAATTGTTGATTAATCGTCAGAGATGGCTTAGAACCAAAAGTTCATTATCTAATCAATCTTTCTGTTCGAATACTCTATCCGAGAGTTATCAGTATTTATCCAATTTGTTCCTATCTAACAGAACGCTATTGGATCAAATGACAAAGACATTGTTGTATATTCATAATGATACCATGAGCGCTTTAGGGCGCCCTCAAGATATGTTTTCAGATACCGCTATCCAATTACAACCCGTTTTTGCCCAATGGATACAAAATACCCACGCTTTAGCACCGAGTTCGACGGCTCCTGGCGCAACAGCAAGAACCAGCTTAACTTGGGGGTGGTGATTTAGTAGCAGTCGGTGGCAAGGTAGCTTTGTTACCCATTCCATTAGGAACGACAGATTTTTTGGTCCATCACATTCACGCATTTACGATTCATGTGACGGTATTTCTTGTGCTTGACTCTCTTTCTCTCAATATACAATAATGAAGATCAAAGAAAAGCTAGACAAGCTTTAAACAAATTTACAAGTATGAGATAAATATACAACAATGGAAAATGAAGCTAGATGATGTTGAAAGTGTGTAATTGCTTCATCCAAGCTTCTTCTATTTATAAATAAAGTTGACCACGTTTTTGAGGCTCTCCACCAAGTCTTCATCTTCAAAAATGTCAAGATAGTGCCCAAATAGTCTCTAGCCACCCTATGGAGTGATTTGATCTTGGATAGCCACCCTAGAGAATCTTAGACATGTATACAATAGTCAAGGAAGCATGTAGTATGTTGGGTTAAAGTCCACAAGAAATTTAAGCAAGATTGGAGAGTGAAAATATCATAGATCTCCCTTGGATTTTGTTCCAACGTTTGAAAATTTTTGAACTCTGGAGACGTCGATCGATCTACGTGCCAGAGCTGAGAGATCGACGTCTCTCAGTCAGACGTCGATCGATCGACGTATGCCTGGCTGAGAGATCTGTAGGATCTGTAAGGAACCACTAGAAAGGGGGGTTGAATAGATGGTGCGGAAAGTGTGGTTTTTAAAATTTGTTTGAACCTAACCAATTCAACTTCTGAAAACAGATTCTGTTTTCAGGACCAGTTTTAAAACGTTTTTAAAACCAGGTTATAGGTCTCCAAAAATTATGAAATTTTGAGAGAACTTAGCCTCAGATGTTATGAGGGTCCCCTAAAAATTTCCAATTGAAATTCAACCTTTAACCCCTTCAAAAACCGTTGGTACTCAGATTGCTCGAATCTGCCAGAAACGGTAGATGGTTTTGACAAATTTATTCCTATTTGTGTGAACGTCCAAAAGCTCTGAAAATTTAACCACTAACTCCTTATATAATATATTTAAATGGGTTGAAACAGTTTTGCAAAATTCTTTTGGGAAGTAGGTCAATTATAATCAAAGTTTCAACCTTTGCAAGTCTGAAAATCAGACTGCACTAGTCTCAGAACTTTTGATGTTTGATCGACTTATACTTATCCAAAAGGGTTAAAACTTGTACCAAATTAACCCTAGAACGTGTGGCTATGTTTCTGGAAATTTTTGTGATTTTTGAAATTCGTTAACTATTTTTACGAATGCGAACAAAAAGGATAATCAGTGTAGTAACTGAAAAGTAAATGCAGAAAGTAAATGGCACCAAGAATTTTATACTGGTTCGGTTATAAACAACCTACTCCAGTCTTCAAGGAACACCTTCCTTGGTTCACACTAATCACACACACGCAATACACCTTACCACAGGGTTGATAGAGTTACACCTAACTCCAACCCTTTACAAACCTTGTACGATGAATACAATTTGCACGAACACCACTACCTCGCAAGAATGAAGATTGATCACACCTTGATCAATCTTTTTCAAAGATATATAATAAGTGGTGGTCTATGTCAAGCCTATTCAAGATTGAAGAATTTGAATACAATAGGCTTACAAGAAGAAAGAAAGAAAGAGGATGTAGGAGAAGAAGAGCTAGGCTTTTTGATCACTTTGATTTGCAATGCTTGTTTCTTCTTTTGTTTGCTCTCTTCTCTTTTCTTTTAATGATGCATGGCCGTCCCTTGTGTAGCCTCCCCCTCTTGAAAATTATCTTTTAAGTCCTTGTGATAGTGTAAGACATCATTGTGACAAGGTCTTGCTTACTTGGCATCTTCTTATTGGATGATCATTTAGTCTTCGCTTATTTGGCACCTTCTCATTGGATGAATGTTGTCATATTGATGACTTGGAAAAAAAATCTGAGAATTACACTTAAACATGTGCCAAAATCATCACAAAATAACTTCCATAAATCATAAGATATATCACATAAATTGCAAGACAAAAATCCTTCCCAACTAAGGCATAATTTCGGCCATTATGTCACATTGCCATGCTGAATTTTCAGCATGTGCATCATTCAATTTTATTCAAAATAATGCCCAATTTTCTTTGATTTTGTTCTTTATAAAATGAATCACCAATTTATGGTAAGTATTACTATCACATAAGAAATGAACTTGGACACTTTCAAGCTCACAAATTCGGCCACCATGTCTTCACACATGCTGAAAAATTTCATCATGTGTGATATGTAGAATATCACACTTTAATAATTTAAATAATATTCAAATCATTTCCATTTCTTCTTCCAATCAATCACACAATAAAAGATGACAAATTATATCATATTTATGTCACAAAATCGGCCAGCTAGTTGTAGCATGCTGAAATTTTCAGCATGTGATATAAGAGAGACAAATTTTGAATTCTTACCATTTTTAGCTTCTCTCTTCAATTCATCAACATTGTATGATTGATCCTTGACCAATCAATATGCCAACAAGGCTCCAAATAAGCTCCATCTCAGCTGTAGGTGGCGTTGGATATGTATGTATGTGTATGTGCTGAAATTTATTTTTGCTAACTTTGTAAAATAATGCACATTTAATAATACACACATGTTATATTCCAATCAGCTCTTAATTTAATTTTCTAGAACACTTTAAGATGTATATCATATGTAAAAAGTGTCTAGATACGTGTCACATGATGTACCAAAAACGTTCCATATGTTATGTGCGTAGAAAACCGAATTTTCGATATTTATCGATTACCCGATTTTTCTCTAATTTAAATTCCAACTTTTGCACATGCTATATACATTATGTTATACATAATATATATAATATATACTTTAAATCTCAGCACTTGGCTGGTCTAAAGTGGTACCATTAACATGTGACAAAATTAAACTTGGAATCTTCATATTTTGGCCTTAATGTGGGGTGATTTGTGTGTGCCAACATGGAAAGTATTTTTGGCTGATTTTTCATGTAACCCACGAAATGTTTATGGAATTTTGAAGTATAGGGGCTGGCCATTTATTTACGGCAAGTACGTGACACGTTGGCGAAGTTTCGATATTCGCCCGATACGACAATTTTCGGTTTAGAACCTTTTATCGTGTCGTATTTGATTTGTCATCACCATATCTTATATCATATGATATAAGACCTGAATATACTCATAAATATGAGTTAAGTATAGTGGTGTGACGTTAATGTACGTACGTAAAATATATAACGTGTCGGTAGTACGTTGGAATACATGTGTATGTGCCTTTTCTTAAAAAATCTGAAAATACATGTAATATATATATATGTGGCGTGTATAATTAAGAGGGGAGGAGGAGAGAACTTTCCTTTCTTGGATTTGTTGCCTTTGTGCCTTTTCCAGATGTGGCTTCCTTTAATGAACTACTTAGTTTAATAAACTAAGTACTTCACTTAATGAACTAGTTTAGTTCATTAATGGTGGCACCTGAAAATAGTATAAACACAAAAAATGTTTGCCATATGATGTAAGCTTTAACGCTTCATGGCTCGTTAGTCCGGCAACATTATATATAAGCTAAATAAGGCAAGTAATAGCAATGTATCATGCATACATGTATATCTTATGCACGTTTTATCTTATGCTCGTTTTTGTGCACATTTAAATCATGTATATGAAAATCACTCAAACCCCTTTTTCTCTACAATCTCCCCCTTTTGATGATTTTCAAAATAACTTATGCACATGATTTAAATCATATCGCTCCCCCTTCAATTATGCATAAATTCAAAATTCGAAATTTAAATTTTGAATCCGCTCCCCCTTGATTTATGCAATCAGTATCTCTCTCCCCCTTAAATCATGCTTTCTCTCCCCCTTTATTTTGGAAAGCAAATCAAAAGATGCCTGTAAAGAGGGAAAAAAATCATGCATTTCATATATGTGCGTTCGTAAGGGTTATTTATTCAACCCTTTGAAAATGTCCCTTTTGGTACCCACATTTGGGTGACCTTTCTAGGTCTTCCAAGAGGTGAAAAAGATGATGAGAACGCAACATAATAAACTTTTGGTGCAACTGTATCTGGCCTTTGGCCAAGAACTCCTTTATACGCATTATATGTAGGACGTTTTTGATATGTCCTTGTGTTTGTATGCGTAGTGCGTGGATGGAATGAATGTCGTGTATGCATTACTCTTTTCTTTTCATATCTATGTGGTACAAAGTTGTATTTCACATGACGTGAAGAGGAAGTGGGGCGTGATGAGGAAATAGGCAATTTTTGCGTCATCTTAGACGCCATTTTAGGCTTTGGGGTGTCTACTTTCTTAGACACAACAAACATAGTTTGTTTGGTGGATACTTCATTAGTATCAATGTATCCCAACCCTGTTTTGTCACTATCATACTTTTGTGATAAGTAATACGATGTAGCATGTTAGATCCCGTGTCAAATTGTTTCACCCTTTTCTCTACATCCGTATTCCTTGATTTCAAGTTTGAAATCTTGGATTTCAATTCAATGTTCTCGGATGACAATGATGAAATTTCAGATTTTAATGAATTTATAATGCATGACGACTCTTCTTTTGAATCGTTTAATTGAGACACAAGATCTTTGTTAGAAGATTCTAACAATTTCTTGTCTTCAATTAATCGTTTCTTTTCTTTTGCAAGAGTCTTTGAAAACTTATGCAATTCTAAATATTGACTAAATAAATCATCATAAGAACATTCAGAGTCGGAATCAGAGTCGGAAGATACCTCATTTGATGCTTTAGATGTAAAGCATATTTGTGCCTTGTGTTCTTCCGTATCATCAGTCTCAGAGTCGGATGTGTCACTCCAAGTGGAGGCTTTGAATGCTCTTCTCCTTTGCTTAGGTTCTGAGACGAGTCTATTCTTGTTCCGATCCTTGTCAGGGTATTTGTTTGTTTGTTTTTCTTTATTAGGGCAGTCATATGATAGATGTCCAAGTTTGCCGCATTCATAGCACTTTATTTCCTTATTTTTATTTTTATGATCCTTAGATGAGGTAGACTTATGTTTAATCGATTTTCTCAATATTTTTCTTAATCTTTTAGCCATTGTGATCAAGTCCTCATCATCGGAGTCTCTGTCACTATCATCTACGACGTATTCATTTGATTTAAATGCTATAGCCCTATCATTATTTGAAATGGACTCAGAATGTCTTAAAGCAAGTTTGTTTTCATATACCTTAAGTGATCCGATTAGTTCTTCCATTTTAATCGATTTGGTCTCTTTGCTTTATTCTATGGCCGTTACTTTAGGATCCCACTCGGATGGAAGACCTTTTGTACCTTTTCCTGCATAGTGAAGGCTTTGCCAAGAGACTCAAGAGAATTGTAAATGTTAGTCAAGCGTAAATCCATTTCAACAATAGACACATTTGGCAATAATTTAAAGGACTCAAGTGTGGACATAAGCATATTGATTTTGGACTCCTTTACTTGGCTAGTCCCTTCATGTTTCATTTCAAGAATATGCCACATCTCTTGAGCACTAGAGCAATTAGACACGTAACTAGCCTCACTTTTACTTAGGTCGTTTAATAGTAGTTGCATGGCTTTAGCATTCATACTCAACTTCTTTTTGTCATCACTAGTGTATTCTTGTTTCGTTTTTGTAACCTCTAGTGTGACACCATCAATAATTGACGTCTTAGTAGGAACAAATGGACCGTCTTCTATGATGGACCATAGATCAATATCAATAGCCATAAGAAAAAGTTTCATTCTTAATTTCCATTGAATAAAAGACTCACCGTCGAAAAAAGAGACCTTACAGTTGACATTCCTTCTTGCACGGTTGTGGTTGCCATCTCACTGAATCGTTGGATTCCTTGAAGTGAGTGTTCCTGCTCTGATACCAATTGTAGGATCTGCAAGGCACCACTAGAAGGGGGTTGACTAGGTGGTGCGGAAAGTGTGGTTTTTAAAATTTGTTTGAACCTAACCAATTCAACTTCTGAAAACAGATTCTGTTTTCAGGACCAGTTTTAAAACGTTTTTAAAACCAGGTTATAGGTCTCCAAAAATTATGAAATTTTGAGATAACTTAGCCTCAGATGTTATGAGGGTCCCCTAAAAATTTCCAATTGAAATTCAACCTTTAACCCCTTCAAAAACCGTTGGTACTCAGATTGCTCGAATCTGCAAAAACGGTAGATGGTTTTGAAAAATTTATTCCTATTTGTGTGAACGTCCAAAAGTTCTAAAAATTTAACCACTAACTCCTTATATACTATATTTAAATGGGTTGAAACAGTTTTTCAAAATTCTTTTGGGAAGTAGGTCAACTATAATCAAAGTCTCAACCTTTGCAAGTCTGAAAATCAGACTGCACTAGTCTCAGAACTTTTGATGTTTGATCGACTTATACTTATCCAAAAGGGTTGAAACTTGTACCAAATTAACCCTAGAACGTGTGGCTATGTTTCTGGAAATTTTTGTGATTTTTGAAATTCGTTAACTATTTTTACGAATGCAAACAAAAAGGATAGTCAGTGCAGTAACTGAAAAGTAAATGCAGAAAGTAAATGGCACCAAGAATTTTATACTGGTTCGGTTATAAACAACCTACTCCAGTCTTCAAGGAACACCTTCCTTGGTTTACACTAATCACACACACGCAATACACCTTACCACAGGGTTGATAGAGTTACACCTAACTCCAACCCTTTACAAACCTTGTACGATGAATACAATTTACACGAACACCACCACCTCGCAAGAATGAAGATTGATCACACCTTGATCAATCTTTTACAAAGATATATAATGAGTGGTGGTCTATGTCAAGCCTATTCAAGATTGAAGAATTTGAATACAATAGGCTTACAAGAAGAAAGAAAGAAAGAGGATGTAGGAGAAGAAGAGCTAGGCTTTTTGATCACTTTGATTTGCAATGCTTGTTTCTTCTTTTGTTTGCTCTCTTCTCTTTTCTTTTAATGATGCATGGCCGTCCCTTGTGTAGCCTCCCCCTCTTGAAAATTATCTTTTAAGTCCTTGTGATAGTGTAAGACATCATTGTGACAAGGTCTTGCTTACTTGGCATCTTCTTATTGGATGATCATTTAGTCTTCGCTTATTTGGCACCTTCTCATTGGATGAATGTTGTCATATTGATGACTTGGAAAAAAATCTGAGAATTACACTTAAACATGTGCCAAATACATCACAAAATAACTTCCATAAATCATAAGATATATCACATAAATTGCAAGACAAAAATCCTTTCCAACTAAGGCATAATTTCGGCCATTATGTCACATTGCCATGCTGAATTTTCAGCATGTGCATCATTCAATTTTATTCAAAATAATGCCCAATTTTCTTTGATTTTGTTCTTTATAAAATGAATCACCAATTTATGGTAAGTATTACTATCACATAAGAAATGAACTTGGACACTTTCAAGCTCACAAATTCGGCCACCATGTCTTCACACATGCTGAAAAATTTCAGCATGTGTGATATGTAGAATATCACACTTTAATAATTTAAATAATATTCAAATCATTTCCATTTCTTCTTCCAATCAATCACACAATAAAAGATGACAAATTATATCATATTTATGTCACAAAATCGTCCAGCTAGTTGTAGCATGCTGAAATTTTCAGCATGTGATATAAGAGAGACAAATATTGAATTCTTACCATTTTTAGCTTCTCTCTTCAATTCATCAACATTGTATGATTGATCCTTGACCAATCAATATGCCAACAAGGCTCCAAATAAGCTCCATCTCAGCTGTAGGTGGCGTTGGATATGTATGTGTATGTGCTGAAATTTATTTTTGCTAACTTTGTAAAATAATGCACATTTAATAATACACACATGTTATATTCCAATCAGCTCTTAATTTAATTTTCTAGAACACTTTAAGATGTATATCATATGTAAAAAGTGTCTAGATACGTGTCACATGATGTACCAAAAACGTTCCATATGTTATGTGCGTAGAAAACCGAATTTTCGATATTTATCGATTACCCGATTTTTCTCTAATTGAAATTCCAACTTTTGCACATGCTATATACATTATGTTATACATAATATATATAATATATACTTTAAATCTCAGCACTTGGCTGGTCTAAAGTGGTACCATTAATATGTGACAAAATTAAACTTGGAATCTTCACATTTTGGCCTTAATGTGGGGTGATTTGTGTGTGCCAACATGGAAAGTATTTTTGGCTGATTTTTCATGTAACCCACAAAATGTTTATGGAATTTTGAAGTATAGGGGCTGGCCATTTATTTATGGCAAGTACGTGACACGTTGGCGAAGTTTCGGTATTCGCCCGATACGACAATTTTCGGTTTAGAACCTTTTATCGTGTCGTATTTGATTTGTCATCACCATATCTTATATCATATGATATAAGACCTGAATATACTCATAAATATGAGTTAAGTATAGTGGTGTGACGTTAATGTACGTACGTAAAATATATAACGTGTCGGTAGTACGTTGGAATACATGTGTATGTGCCTTTTCTTAAAAAATCTTAAAATACATGTAATATATGTATATGTGGCGTGTATAATTAAGAGGGGAGGAGGAGAGAACTTTCCTTTCTTGGCTTTGTTGCCTTTGTGCCTTTTCCAAATGTGGCTTCCTTTAGTGAACTACTTAGTTTAATAAACTAAGTACTTCACTTAATGAACTAGTTTAGTTCATTAATGGTGGCACCTGAAAATAGTATAAACACAACAAATGTTTGCCATATGATGTAAGCTTTAACGCTTCATGGCTCGTTAGTCCGGCAACATTATATATAAGCTAAATAAGGCAAGTAATAGCAATGTATCATGCATACATGTATATCTTATGCACGTTTTATCTTATGCTCATTTTTGCGCATATTTAAATCATGTATTTGAAAATCACTCAAACCCCTTTTTCTCCACAATCTCCCCCTTTTGATGATTTTCAAAATAACTTATGCACATGATTTAAATCCTATCGCTCCCCCTTCAATTATGCATAAATTCAAAATTCGAAATTTAAATTTTGAATCCGCTCCCCCTTGATTTATGCAATCAGTATCTCTCTCCCCCTTAAATCATGCTTTCTCTCCCCCTTTATTTTGGAAAGCAAATAAAAAGATGCCTGTAAAGAGGGGAAAAAATCATGCATTTCATATATGTGCGTTCGTAAGGGTTATTTATTCAACCCTTTGAAAATGTCCCTTTTGGTACCCACATTTGGGTGACCTTTCTAGGTCTTCCAATAGGTGAAAAAGATGATGAGAACGCAACATAATAAACTTTTGGTGCAACTGTATCTGGCCTTTGGCCAAGAACTCCTTTATACGCATTATATGTAGGACGTTTTTGATATGTCCTTGTGTTTGTATGCGTAGTGCATGGATGGAATGAATGTCGTGTATGCATTACTCTTTTCTTTTCATATCTATGTGGTACAAAGTTGTATTTCACATGACGTGAAGAGGAAGTGGGGCGTGATGAGGAAATAGGCAATTTTTGCGTCATCTTAGACGCCATTTTAGGCTTTGGGGTGTCTACTTTCTTAGACACAACAAACTTAGTTTGTTTGGTGGATACTTCATTAGTATCAATGTATCCCAACCCCGTTTTGTCACTATCATACTTTTGTGATAAGTAATACGATGCAGCATGTTAGATCCCGTGTCAAATTGTTTCACCCTTTTCTCTACATCCGTATTCCTTGATTTCAACTTTGAAATCTCAGATTTCAATTCAATGTTCTCGGATGACAATGATGAAATTTCAGATTTTAATGAATTTATAATGCATGACGACTCTTCTTTTGAATCGTTTAATTGAGACACAAGATCTTTGTTAGAAGATTCTAACAATTTTTTGTCTTCAATTAATCGCTTCTTTTCTTTTGCAAGAGTCTTTGAAAACTTATGCAATTCTAAATATTGACTAAATAAATCATCATAAGAACATTCAGAGTCGGAATCAGAGTCGGAAGATACCTCATTTGATGCTTTAGATGTAAAGCATATTTGTGCCTTGTGTTCTTCCGTATCATCAGTCTCAGAGTCGGATGTGTCACTCCAAGTGGAGGCTTTGAATGCTCTTCTCCTTTGCTTAGGTTCTGAGACGAGTCTATTCTTGTTCCGATCCTTGTCAGGGTATTTGTTTGTTTGTTTTTCTTTGTTAGGGCAGTCATATGATATATGTCCAAGTTTGCCGCATTCATAGTACTTTATTTCCTTATTTTTATTTTTATGATCCTTAGATGAGGTAGACTTATGTTTAATCGATTTTCTCAATATTTTTCTTAATCTTTTAGCCATTGTGATCAAGTCCTCATCATCGGAGTCTGTGTCACTATCATCTACGACGTATTCATTTGATTTAAATGCTATAGCCCTATCATTATTTGAAATGGACTCAGAATGTCTTAAAGCAAGTTTGTTTTCATATACCTTAAGTGATCCGATTAATTCTTCCATTTTAATCGATTTGGTCTCTTTGCTTTCTTCTATGGCCGTTACTTTAGGATCCCACTCGGATGGAAGGCTTCGCAAGACCTTTTGTACCTTTTCCTGCATAGTGAAGGCTTTGCCAAGAGACTCAAGAGAATTGTAAATGTTAGTCAAGCGTAAATCCATTTCAACAATAGACACATTTGACAATAATTTAAAGGACTCAAGTGTGGACATAAGCATATTGATTTTGGACTCCTTTACTTGGCTAGTCCCTTCATGTTTCATTTCAAGAATATGCCACATCTCTTGAGCACTAGAGCAATTAGACACGTAACTAGCCTCACTTTTACTTAGGCCGTTTAATAGTAGTTGCATGGCTTTAGCATTCATGCTCAACTTCTTTTTGTCATCACTAGTGTATTCTTGTTTCATTTTTGTAACCTCTAGTGTGACACCATCAATAATTGACGTCTTAGTAGGAACAAATGGACCGTCTTCTATGATGGACCATAGATCAATATCAATAGCCATAAGAAAAAGTTTCATTCTTAATTTCCATTGAATAAAAGACTCACCGTCGAAAAAAAGAGACCTTACAGTTGACATTCCTTCTTGCACGGTTGTGGTTGCCATCTCACTGAATCGTTGGATTCCTTGAAGTGAGTGTTCCTGCTCTGATACCAATTGTAGGATCTGCAAGGCAACACTAGAAGGGGGGTTGAATAGGTGGTGCGGAAAGTATGGTTTTTAAAATTTGTTTGAACCTAACCAATTCAACTTCTGAAAACAGATTCTGTTTTCAGGACTAGTTTCAAAACGTTTTTAAAACCAGGTTATAGGTCTCCAAAAATTATGAAATTTTGAGAGAACTTAGCCTCAGATGTTATGAGGGTCCCCTAAAAATTTCCAATTGAAATTCAACCTTTAACCCCTTCAAAAACTATTGGTACTCAGATTGCTTGAACATGCCAGAAACAGTAGATGATTTTGAAAAATTTATTCCTATTTGTGTGAACGTCCAAAAGCTCTGAAAATTTAACCACTAACTCCTTATATACTATATTTAAATGGGTTGAAACAGTTTTGCAAAATTCTTTTGGGAAGTAGGTCAACTATAATCAAAGTCTCAACCTTTGCAAGTCTGAAAATCAGACTGCACTAGTCTCTGAACTTTTGATGTTTGATCAACTTATACTTATCCAAAAGGGTTGAAACTTGTACCAAATTAACCCTAGAACGTGTGGCTATGTTTCTGGAAATTTTTGTGATTTTTGAAATTCGTTAACTATTTTTACGAATGCGAACAAAAAGGATAATCAGTGCAATAACTGAAAAGTAAATGCAGAAAGTAAATGGCACCAAGAATTTTATACTGGTTCGGTTATAAACAACCTACTCCAGTCTTCAAGGAACACCTTTCTTGGTTCACACTAATCACACACACGCAATACACCTTACCACAGGGTTGATAGAGTTACACCTAACTCCAACCCTTTACAAACCTTGTACGATGAATACAATTTGCACGAACACCACCACCTCGCAAGAATGAAGATTGATCACACCTTGATCAATCTTTTACAAAGATATATAGTGAGTGGTGGTCTATGTCAAGCCTATTAAAGATTGAAGAATTTGAATACAATAGGCTTACAAGAAGAAAGAAAGAAAGAGGATGTAGGAGAAGAAGAGCTAGGCTTTTTGATCACTTTGATTTGCAATGCTTGTTTCTTCTTTTGTTTGCTCTCCTCTTTTCTTTTAATGATGCATGGCCGTCCCTTGTGTAGCCTCCCCCTCTTGAAAATTATCTTTTAAGTCCTTGTGAGAGTGTAAGACATCATTGTGACAAGGTCTTGCTTACTTGGCATCTTCTTATTGGATGATCATTTAGTCTTCGCTTACTTGGCACCTTCTCATTGGATGAATGTTGTCATCATTGATGAATTGGAAAAAAAATCTGAGAATTACACTTAAACATGTGCCAAAATCATCACAAAATAACTTCCATAAATCATAAGATATATCACTTAAATTGCAAGACAAAAATCCTTCCCAACTAAGGCATAATTTCGGCCATTATGTCACATTGCCATGCTGAATTTTCAGCATGTGCATCATTCAATTTTATTCAAAATAATGCCCAATTTTCTTTGATTTTGTTCTTTATAAAATGAATCACCAATTTATGGTAAGTATTACTATCACATAAGAAATGAACTTGGACACTTTCAAGCTCACAAATTCGGCCACCATGTCTTCACACATGCTGAAAAATTTCAGCATGTGTGATATGTAGAATATCACACTTTAATAATTTAAATAATATTCAAATCATTTCCATTTCTTCTTCCAATCAATCACACAATAAAAGATGACAAATTATATCATATTTATGTCACAAAATCGGCCAGCTAGTTGTAGCATGCTGAAATTTTCAGCATGTGATATAAGAGAGACAAATTTTGAATTCTTACCATTTTTAGCTTCTCTCTTCAATTCATCAACATTGTATGATTGATCCTTGACCAATCAATATGCCAACAAGGCTCCAAATAAGCTCCATCTCAGCTGTAGGTGGCGTTGGATATGTATGTGTATGTGCTGAAATTTATTTTTGCTAACTTTGTAAAATAATGCACATTTAATAATACACACATGTTATATTCCAATCAGCTCTTAATTTAATTTTCTAGAACACTTTAAGATGTATATCATATGTAAAAAGTGTCTAGATACGTGTCACATGATGTACCAAAAACGTTCCATGTGTTATGTGCGTAGAAAACCGAATTTTTGATATTTATCGATTACCCGATTTTTCTCTAATTTAAATTCCAACTTTTGCACATGCTATATATATTATGTTATACATAATATGTATAATATATACTTTAAATCTCAGCACTTGTCTGGTCTAAAGTGGTACCATTAACATGTGACAAAATTAAACTTGGAATCTTCACATTTTGGCCTTAATGTGGGGTGATTTGTGTGTGCCAACCTGGAAAGTATTTTTGGCTGATTTTTCATGTAACCCACGAAATTTTTATGGAATTTTGAAGTATAGGGGCTGGCCATTTATTTATGGCAAGTACGTGACACGTTGGCGAAGTTTCTGTATTCGCCCGATACGACAATTTTCGGTTTAGAACCTTTTATCGTGTCGTATTTGATTTGTCATCATCATATCTTATATCATATGATATAAGACCTGAATATACTCATAAATATGAGTTAAGTATAGTGGTGTGACGTTAATGTACGTACGTAAAATATATAACGTGTCGGTAGTACGTTGGAATACATGTGTATGTGCCTTTTCTTAAAAAATCTTAAAATACATGTAATATATGTATATGTGGCGTGTATAATTAAGAGGGGAGGAGGAGAGAACTTTCCTTTCTTGGCTTTGTTGCCTTTGTGCCTTTTCCAAATGTGGCTTCCTTTAGTGAACTACTTAGTTTAATAAACTAAGTACTTCACTTAATGAACTAGTTTAGTTCATTAATGGTGGCACCTGAAAATAGTATAAACACAACAAATGTTTGCCATATGATGTAAGCTTTAACGCTTCATGGCTCGTTAGTCTGGCAACATTATATATAAGCTAAATAAGGCAAGTAATAGCAATGTATCATGCATACATGTATATCTTATGCACGTTTTATCTTATGCTCGTTTTTGTGCACATTTAAATCATGTATTTGAAAATCACTCAAACCCCTTTTTCTCTACAAGATCGACGTCTCTCAGGATGACGTCGATCGATCGACGTCATTAGGCTGAGAGATCGACGTCTCTCAGATGTATGTCGATCGATCGACATACCTGAAGCTGAGAGATCGACGTCTCTCAGTTATACGTCGATCGATCGACGTATGCTTAACTAAGAGATCGACGTCTCTCAGATACACGTCAATCGATCTACGTCTCTTAGCTGAGAGTATGACGTGGATCTGAGTGCTTAAATATTTACCAAGCTTCACATGGATCTCTTGAGGGGCTGATGTAACCTTCATCCGATTTATGAGAGATTTTTCGTCTCGCATATGTTTACATCAATTTTGCTTCGAACTTAAGATATGAAAGTTCATCTTAGTCCTTTTAAAACATCTTTTTGTATCATCAAAACATTTTATAAACTAACAATCATAGCCTCCATCATCATCTACATGATAATCACCAACATGCATGACATCAAAAGGTGTTAGAATGGAAAATGTGTATATGAGTATGAATGCATTCATCTTGCATGCACTTATAAGAGATTAAAAATTCATGTATGCATATGAGGAAATTCGGCCATGCATGGGTGGATAGTCCATAAACATATAAATCATCTGCATAATGGTGTAGATGAAATAAGTATGAAAGAAAAGTGTATCTTGCATGCAAGTAGGGATGATTAAGTTGAAATGTATGATTGTGTGGTGCATATACACTTTCGGCCAAGTGGCCTTAGTAAGTGCCATGAAGGTGCTTATGAATTATTATATATACATATATATATACTTAGCATGTAATGAAGTAATTAGCAAGTTACAATGCGTAATTATGGGTGTGTATACATGGTATTTTCAACCAAGTGGCCTTAAAATGTGATGATGATATCTCTAAGAGTTATTAAGTATGTATAGTCAACTTGGTGTAGTCAAGTAGTTAACAAGTAGCGATGTGTATAAGTGTGTGTGTACAAGTTTTCGGCCAAATGGCCTTTTGTGTGTATGCTTTTTTGCTGATGATATTGTATTAGTCGCGAAAAGTGACATAACCTGTGTACAAGACTAGAAGAGTGGCGAGGTGCTTTAAAGTGAAAAGGCTTAAGGATTAGTCGTCCTAATACTAAGTATCTGCACTGCGATTTCTGCGGCGCAGCCGACGATGAAAATAGCCAACTCACTATCGAGAGTCAAGTGGTCCTAAAGGTAAGTAAGATCAAGTACCTAGGATCATTTGTACAACAAGATGTGAACATATAGAGTGACATAGCACACCGAGTCAGGCAGGCTGGTGTAGGTGGAGGGCAGCCTCAGGGGTGCTGTGTGACAAGAATTTTCCAACTAAATTAAAAGGAAAATTTTATAAGGTGGCGGTGCATCCGGCAATGTTATATGGAACAAACTGCTGGGCCATCAAGAGGACGCAGTTGCAGAAGATGGAAGCGGCAGAGATGAGGATGTTGAGGTGGATGTGTGGGCACACAAGGGTAGACAGAATAAGAAATGAGGTATACAATGAAAGGTTACGGGTGGCCATTATAGCAGATAAGATAAGAGAGGAAAGGCTGTGATGGTTTGGGCATGTCAAGAGGAGAAAGACAACTACATCTTTCAGAGCAATTGAAAGCCTCACTGTAGAAGAGAAGAGAAGTAAAGATAGGCCCAAGCTGACGTGGAATGAGCAGATTAGGCAGGACTTACTAGAGTTGCACATATCTGAGGACATGGTCTAGGATAGGAGTGCACGGAGGCAAATGATTAAGGTTAAGGAAGGGTAGACAGGATATAAGAGCACCTTAGAGCATACTTAGAGAATTAGATAGTCTCTACACTTTGGGTTTTTTTGAACTATTTGTGCATATTCATTGTTGACTATTTTAATATCATAATGTTTGGATTTATACAGGTACATATAGAGTCGAGGTCTCACCAGAAGCAAACTCTTTATCCCTTGGGATGGAGGTATTGTTTGTCTGCCTCTTACCCTCCACAAACCCTAGCGATAGCTTTTGCTATCGTTGGGATATACTGGGTATGATTGTTGTTGTTGTTGTATATAAAATGTAACAAGCTCAAGTAAGGGGCTGTTTTAGGTGATTTGGCCGAATACATTAAAAAGGACAAAAGAGTGATTTTCCAATTACAAAAGTTATGAAAGAAGTGGTGTCCGGAGAAGGCTTGAACTAAAACATGCTAATGACACCTTAGAACCATGAACCTAGTGATTAAACGCCGAAAAGTGGGCTGAATTTGGGGACCAAACCGAGACCACCCAAAGAGGGGTAAAATGGACATTTCACACAAGAGTATGATATGCAATGTGAATTAAATATGGGACTTAGATGCTGAACTTGTTAGAAGCTTGAACCAGCTCAAATTCGAGCATAAATGCATTGTTCACGAGTCATAGTTTCAAAAACAAAAAAGTTTCTTTCATAGGAACGATTTTTACGTAAGAGTTTTATCACGTGAAATGTTTCAAAAGAATTTAGCAGCATGTTTGACGGAGACGATTCTGTTACGTGAAACGTTTTTAAAAGAATTTTAACAAACCGTACCTTGCGTCGACTGACTCCATACGACTTATGTATGTTACTGATGGCCGAGTGTAACACCTTGTCCGGGACAAGGAGTCTCCGCCTTTATGATATGTTTATGATGTTCTGTTTACGGAGGGCTGCCTGACATCTGGACCTAGGGAAGGATGTCAAGGGAAATATACGTTATGGTTGAGTGTGACACCACGTCTGGAACTCGGGATCTCCGTCATAACATGTCACCGTTAGTCTACATATGTATAATGTAACACCGTAGTTGGACCATCGGGATTCATAGACAGTACTTGACTACTCAAGGAGTTCAGTTGGTGGGTTTTGTGTACTGTTCGTGAACGTTACGATATGTTATGAACACAGCTGTGACAGTTTCAATGCGATGATTTCAAATATGATTATGACTTGACAGATTTTTCTAGAAAATGATGCATGACTTTTTCATCATATAAGCATACACATGTTTACCTGTGTCACCCCACTATATATATATATATATATATATATATATATATATATATATATATATATATATATATATATATGCCTAGACCATATATATGCATTTAAAGAATGACGCCTCTGGCGCTGGCGATCACAGGCGTCCTGCAGTGATAGCCGCCGCCGTTTGTTGCCAATTCCGACTGCATTTCCCCCTCTGATCGCTGTCTCATCCACCTGACATCGCTTTTTTCCTCAGGTTTCCATCAAAGACAAGTTCTTTCCTATACATATATCAATGGCGGCTGCACCGCCGCCTTCATTTGCGGCGGTGGTTTCCGGTGAGGCTTCATCACAGAAAATATCCATTTCGCCTAAGATCGTTTCCAGATATAAAGGCATCCCAATGATATCATTCTTGGATTCCGAGATTGATGCCCTTGCTGCGCCTTTCAGATATTCATTGGTAGGTACATTCTGGTCTGGCCGTCCTCCTTTAAAAGTTATTCGCAAAATGTTTGAAAAAAATCGGTTTCCATCATGATTTGCATATCACACTTATCGATCAAACGCATATTCTGTTGAATTTCCGCAATGAAGCGGATTACTTGAGATTTTTTATCGCCGCTCATGGCATATATCCAGTTGTCACATGCGTATTACGAAGTAGACCGTAGATTTTGATCCCACCGCAGATGTTCCCATAGTCCCAGTCTGGATCGCGTTCCCCGGGCTTCCTATCCATCTTCATCACCGGGAAGCATTATTTGAAATTGTCCATCCGATAGGGCCTCCCATCAAGCTGGACATAGCAACCACGGATGGTCTGCGGCCATCTGTTGCATGCATGTGCGTTGAAGTTGACGTTTCCCAGGAATTGCCTCAGAAAATTTACTTGCCGGCCAAGAACAGATTTATTCAGCAGTCAGTGGTCTATGAAGATCTCCCTTTATTTTGTACCTCATGTCGACGATTAGGCCATGCAACAGCCTCTTGACCTCCAAAAGAAAAATCAACGGTGCCGTTTCCACCGCTGCCTCCACCGCCGCACCCTCCTGTACAGAGATGGACACCTGTAAAGAAGAAACCGGTATCAGCTCCTCCTGCTGAACCTACATTGATGGTCCCTTCCCAGGAGACACCTGTACCGCAACCTGCTGATCCTCCAAGTGATGTTAATACCGGCCAGTGCGATATTCCACAGCTAGAAAATTTCGACAGGCTGCCTCCCCAAGATCAATTCAGTGCCCTAAATGAAGACTTTGATTCTGGGGCTATGGACCCTCCACTGCAAGACAACTTGGATCATTGTGATTTGGGCCATTCTTCAGATAATAACCTGCCTGTCGCTGATCATACCTCAGAAATGCCGAGTGTACCTGAAGAAGTGGCCCGGCGTATGCAGTTAATCCCTCCATCCCTGGAGGTGGATATTCTGATATCCCGATTGCAAGAACCTACAGAGGCTGCCAAATTTATTCCCGTGGTTCCTCGTCGTAAACGTCGTACAAGGAAGGATTTGCCTCCATTGCCTCCTTCTACTATCCTTACACGCAGTGCTTTCTCCTGTCAAGACGAAAGGCTGTATTATTCCAGATGTAACCAGTGATTTTAAACCTCTGCTAAAGCCCTCTGAAGATAGAATGAAAAGCAGGGGGGATAAAGGGTCACCCTGCTTGACCCCTCTATACGGACGGAAATTGGTGGATGGTTGTCCATTAATTAAGACAGATAATGTTGTTGCACGTAAATGATTTAAAATAATCCGACTGAAGAAACCAGAGAACCCAAAACTGTGCAAGAGAAATTCCAGATATTCCCAGCTGACTCTATCACTGTGGTGTGAGAAATGACTACAAAACATAAGAGAAAGACTTAACCGTTACGTAAGAAGAAAAGAAATACGAAAGCTATATAAATGATTTATTCTGTGATTTATTTTCTGAAATCTGTCTATTCCTTTGCATCGGTGTTACTTTACTTTACCTGCTATTACATGGTACATTATGTCATTGTTCATGTTTTTATTTATTGTTCACCATGTATGATCCACGTGATGAACCTAGGCGGAAATACTTGCTGAGCGATTCGTTATCGCTCACCCATCATTTACCATATCTCTAAGGACATGAGCTAGTTCAGGCACAGTTAAGGATGAGTTAGAGACAGAACACCAGTGATGACATATGGACCGAACGGATGTAGTTCGTTTATGTTATTTCAGGATTTGTATCATGATTTTGTACTGGCGTCACTTCAGATGTATTCGGATTTAGTTATTCTATTTTATGCATGTCGATTATGCTTTGTACATTTTCTATTGATTCTGCGATTTCGATACATCTTATGTCAACGTGCATATAAATGTCATTGATGTCTTGTACTCCTCGTAGCAGATTATGGCGGGTGCACCATGCTAGTTCTGGGCGAAGCACTACAATTTTCATAGGGATATATGGATCATCTTCAACTATAGACTACAAATCAATCTCCATATTCATCATGAATAGTCTCATCTTAAGTTTCCAATGCATAAAACTATCGCCATCAATTAAAAGAGGACGTTGAGTGGACATATCTTCTAATTCGCTTTTGTGAGAGATTGACGCCATAATGTACAATTTAAATAAATACCTTGTTTTGAGTGTGTATTTGATTGCTCAAAGACTTGAAATGTACTCAGCAGCTAACCTTGAGTTGGATCAAGGATGTACCATGTACAAGGACTTTGATATGGATCAAAGGTGGATACTTTTTTGTCTTATGATTGTGGCGTAGTCCTCAATCAGATACCATTTGTTCAACCGTTGATCTTGCACAAATACCACTAAATGGGGTGAACCGGAATAACACTATTTTAAAACCTTTTCAAAAAAATCTCTCAAAACAGATTTTGAGATTTTCTGAAGCTGAAACTGTATTTAGAAAAATCGCAACTTTTGTCACGCAACTCGATAAATTCTCAAACTTTTCAGAATTAAAATCCAATAAAAATTTCATACACACTAGTCACACATGCATACTTCAATCATGAAAATCATTCAAACACATACACAACAGTTGCTAGGCATTCTTTGCTGGGCTACAGTTGTAATTATCTTGTCAGACTTGACCTTTGCTCTCTTTTGATCTACTGCCGTAAAACTCTTCATGTACTTATCTTATCAGAATTGTTGTTTGTTCTGTTTTGATTTTTTGGTGTAATTATCTTAAGAAATCTTCATGTAACCAGGTTGCTGCTTGGTCCTTTTTGATGTTATGCTGTTGTGACTAAGTTACCATAATCTCATATATTTTGCACTTCAGTGATTTTCGCAGTATCATGTTAAGGAAATTGATCCATGCAAACTTCTTTTAACTATAGTGGGCAATGTGGGTACCCGTGTATATCACGGGACTGAGCTTCTAGTTTTGATGATTTCGTCATTGTTGACAATTTTCATGCTGAAATTCAAAATTTTAAGACATACTTGAGTGACGGCTTTCATCATGGTCCATTCTGTTGGAAATATGGTAGAATAAACGTTAACCAAACAAAAAAAATAAAAATAAAGCCAAAACAAATTTCTTGATAACTTTGTCCTTAAAGTAATTTAGTCTCTACCGGTGAGCAAGATAGACAACAAGACTAATGTTTCCCAAGATATAACGACTTGCTCTCTTTAGTTTGCTCTATTAGACAGAGATTGAACTTGTTGCAGAAGTAGTTGATAATGGAGGAAGAAGAGATGGAGGATGACAAAGTGCTGAAAGTTTTCAAATTTTACAAAATTTGTTGTATATTGTTCAAGATAACAAGGCATACTATATATAAGCCTTGGGTTGTGTAAAAACCACTATTAAAACCCATTTTCAGCAATTTAGATAACCTCCAAGTCAGTTGCATGCAGTTCATGTATGAAGGGAGGTGAATCTTGTATCAAAAGATGCAATTCATAGTGAAAGGTTCTGACTGTTGACACATCGATCGATCGATATGATCGATCGATTGATGTCAGACAGAGAGCTCCAGTTTTTCATCATGCCAACATCGATCGATCGATGTATCGATAAATGTCACATTGATCGATCTATATTGGACAGAGAGCTCCAACTTTGCATCCATTCCACACCGATTGATCGATGTATATATTGATTGATCGATGTGACCGATCTATGTCCAGCAGCACACTCAACTTCATTTCGGCTTTCACTTGGTTCGAACTTACACATGGATCGATCCAAGTGATTTTTCCCAAGTTCAAAGTGTTCACATCATCTTTCAATCTCCCAAACAACATCATACAAGTTTTTATATAAGTTTGGAGTACATTTTAAAGTACTTTGATGTACTTTTCCAACAATCCCCACATGCTCCAAACTTATATACAAATATTTCTGAACGGTAACAAACTGACCTCTCCACTATCAACTGAAGATAACGACATATAACTGATGCGATGACTTATGATCTTGAATCGCCGGTAGTACAACTTGAGTTTATATAAATGGAAATAAGATGAACTTCGTCTTGAATCTTACTCCATTATTCTTTATATGAACAACAAGAAGATATATCATTATCTACTTCTTCAAGTTCGCAGTTTGGTGCGATATTGACCATGCATCTATCTCAGGATTCATAAGCTCTCGAGAGAGTTTTATAGGCTCTCACAGGAAGTGGAACCACCTCCAAGCTTATATATGTGGAATTCATCAGTGTGCACTGCTCACACCACCATATAACATGCCTATGAATTTCCATTAAGAGATTCTCGAAATCTCACCCTCGATTTTTTACAGCGAGCACTATTCACAACAACACCTTAGGGAGGAACACTTTGATAGTGCAACATAAAACTCTTTCATGACTTGTTTTTACCACATCGAACCCCGTTCGTAGGATCTCTACTAATAGTGGGTTGGGTTCCCGTCATAAAAATTTCTCTACAGATGGAATAACTCCTATCCCCCCGATGTTTCGTAGATTAACTTCTTACTTAGACCTTTAGTTATGGGGTCAGAAAGGTTAAACTGGGTTCTTACAAACTCCAAGTTTACCACCCCTGAACTTATCAAATCACGCACAATATTGTGCCTTAGACGGATGTGCCATCTCTTCCCATTATAAATCTTGTTCTTTGCACATGCGATTGCAGCCTGAGAATCATAATGAATAGATACAGAAAGCATAGGTTTAGACCACAAAGGAATATCAACAAGTAAATTTCTTAACCCTCAGACTCTGTACTAGTGGAGTTTATCTCGTCATTATCAATCACCCAGTTAGCATCACAATAGCCTTTTAAAATAGCCAGTGAACCACTAAACATGAGTCCTATATTCATTGTACCTTTAAGATATCTCACAAATCGTCTTTATGCACACCAATGTTTTTCATTAGGATTATAAGTATATCGTGCAAGTCTATTTACATCATATGCAATGTCAGGCCTAGTGCACTTCGACAAGTATATTACATTACCAATTATCCTAGCATATTCACATTGAGACACACTTTCGAATTTATTCTTTTTCAATGTCACAAGTGAATCATAAGGAGAACTAATTGGTTTCATGTCTAATGATTAAACTTTTTCAACATCTTCTCAACATAGTGTTCTTGAGAAAGTAGGTAACCCTCATATTTCTCCACTAACTTAAGTCCAAGAATCAAATCTGCCTTCCTCTTATCTTTCATGTCAGAAACAGAAGACAGAAATGATTTCGTGTAGTTTACATCATTTACGTTAGTGCCAAAGATTAACATATCATCAACATAAAGACAAATAATAACACCATCACAACCAACAAATTTGTTGTACACACAACGGTCACTTTCATTTACTACATAACCACTTGAGACCATTGTGTTATCAAATTTTTCGTGCCATTGTTTAGGTGCTTGCTTAAGACCATACAAAGATTTATTAAGTCTACACGCTTTATGTTCTTGGCCTTTAACTATCATAACCTCCGGTTGTTTCATACATATCTCTTCTTCTAAGTTTCCATTTAAAAATACTATTTTTACATCCATTTGATGAATAACAAGTTTATAAATGGAGGCAAGTGCTACTAACACTCTAATGGTAGTGATTCTAGCAACTGGAGATTAAGTATCAAAGAAATTTATACCCTCTTGTTGCATGAACCCTTTAACGACAAGCCTAGCTTTAAACTTATCAATTGTCCTATCCGCCTTTAGCTTCTTTCTAAAGACCCACTTAAAACTTATAGGTTTACAACCTCCACACAAATCTACCAACTCCCAAGTGTTATTACTTAGAATTGACTCAGTTCACTATGAATGGCTTCTTTCCAAAACTTAGAGTCTACTGATTTAATAACGTCTTCATAAGTTTTGGAGTCACCTTCTAAAATGAAAATTGTTGTAAAATCGTTCCCAAATGATTTCTCAACTCTTTGTCTCTTGCTTCTTCTAGGTAGATCAATCTCTTTATTAACTTCGGTTTTACTTGATTCACCTATCTCAAATTTAGAGACAACTTCGGATTGTCTTTTCATATGGAAGATATGTTAAAAAATTCAGCATCCTTAGATTCCAATATAGAACTATTATTTATAGCCATGAATCTATATGTTGCATTATTCTGAACATATCCAATGAACACACAATCCTTTGTCTTGGATCTGATTTTACTTCTTTTAAATTCAGGATTAGCGACTTTGGCTAAACACTACCACACTTTCAAATAACTCAAGTTGGGTGCGTAGCCTTTCCACAACTCATAAGGCATTTTATCTAACTTCTTATGAGGTATTCAATTCAAAATATGACATGTAGTCATGATTGCCTCTCCCCACATATTGTCCGGTAATCTTGAACTAATCAACATTACATTCATCATATTTTTGAGCGTCCTATTCTTTCATTCGGCTACTCTATTAGATTGAGGTGTGTATGAAGGTGTGACCGCATGAATAATTCCATTTTTTCACAAAATCTTTGTAAAGAATCTGTGCTATATTCACCACCTCTATCAGTTCTAAGTCTTTTGATCCTTAAATCTAACTAATTTTCAGCTTCATTCTTGTATCTAATAAACATAGAATCGGTCCTCATCCTTATTACTTAACAAATATACTTTCGTATATCTAGAGTAATCATCAATAAAAATAACATAATACCTTTTACCACCTTTACTCATTGATTATTAAAATCACCTAAGTCACTATGAATTAAACCATGTTTTTGAGAAACTCTATCAACTTTCTTAAAAGGTTTCTTATAATGTTTAGCCTCAACACAATGTTCACATTTGTCAAAACTATCACCATCATAAAAAATCATATTCATGTTTTTGAGTTTCTTTATGAATCCTATGTTGCATGTCCTAGTCTAGCATGTCACACATCAGGAGACTCAACAAAGTAAATAGAATTGGATGCATCCTTATTATTAGACAAACAAATGGCGTCAAGAACAAGCAGCCTCCTATTACAAAATCCCTTACCGACAAACTCCCCATTTCTAGATAAGACAAGTTTATCAGACTAGAGAACAAGTTTAATATTGTCCTTGTTCATTAGCATGCCGGATATGAAGTTCCTATGCATAGTAGGAACATGCAACAGATTGTTTAACTCCAATTTCTTCCTAGAGGTCAACTTGAGAAGCACCCTATCCTTTACAAGAACTTGGGTACCATGTGCATCTTCCAAGAATACTTGTTCACCGCTACCTATTTCTTGATAACCAAGAAATAGGTCCTTACTAGTAGCAATATGTTTGGTAGGCCCCGTGTCTACCACCCATTCTGTTGCACTACTGAGAAGGTTTACCTCTGTTAGGACGACCGCTGCAATGACGTCGTCTGCTGCTCTTGCATCCTCCACAAGGTTTGCTTGATTGTGCTTTGGCCTTTTTTTTTGCAATTAATTGCTCGGTGTCCTGGCTTCTCACAAACCCAGAAAACTTCTTTGATTTTCTTTTGGACTTGCACAACAACTTTCTTACCTTTGTTTCCACCATTGTTGTTCCCGATGTTGTTGGTTTGGAAACTCTATTTCTTCGCATCGTGCTCAACAACATTGGCATTGACTACTTGTTCACTATGAGACTCATCTTCAATTCTGTTGTTCTCTTTGATGCGTATGTGCTTGATTACCGTATCTAGAGACAATTTGGCATCATCATATTTCCCTCTCTTTTTGTATTTGCTCCAAGAGGGGGGAAGTTTTTCCAATAGTGCTGCGGCCTCGAAGGTCTCATCGATCTTAATCTTTTCTTGTTCTATATTATCCACCAGTTGTTGAAATTGATGGATTTGATCATTGATTGGAGCATGATCCACCATCTGGAACTTCAAAAACTCACTCACCAAGTACTTGCGCTTGCCACATCTCAGCACCATATTTACTTTCCAGTGTTAACCAAGTCTCATTTGCTGAAGTAAATTTTACATAGATGTCAAACAAGGAGTTGGAAATAAGTGCAGGATATGGCCTCTGCAAGTAGTATTATCTAAATCATACTTGTGTGCCTATGTTTCATCGCTTGGTTTGTCCATCTTAAGCATGTATGAAACAGAGAGCATTTCCAAGAAGAATAGCACTTTTGCTGCTCATATTTTGTAAAACTTGCTATCAAATGGCTCCAACTTCGACATGTCTGGAAGAGCTTGTTTGGTTGGTATAGTAAATTGTTTTAAGATTGTTGGAAATATGGTAGAATATATACTAACCAAACAAGAAAATAATAAAGATAAAACCGAGACGAGTTTCTTGATAACCCTATCATTAAAGCAATTTAGTCTCTACCGGTGAGCAAGGTAGACAACAAGACTAATACTTCCCAAGATATAACAACTTGCTCTATTTAGTTTGTTCTACTATACAGAGATTGAACTTGTTGTAGAATTAGTTGATAATGGAGGAAAAAGAGATAGAGGATGACAAAGTGCTGAAAGTTTTCAGATTTTGCAAAATTTGTTGTATATTGTTCAAGATAACAAGGCATACTATATATAAGCCTTGGGTTGTGTAAACACCATTATTAAAATCCATTTCAGCAATTTAGATAACCTCCAAGTCAGTTGCATGCCGTTCATGTATGAAGGGAGGTGAATCTTGGATCAAAATATGCAATTCAAAGTAAAAGATTCTGACTGTTGACACATCGATCGATCAATGTCATCGATCGATGTTGGACAGAGAGCTCCAGTTTTTCATCCTGCCAACATCAACAGATCAATGTATCGATCAATGTCACATAGATTGATCCATGTGATCGATCTATGTTGGACAAAGAACTCCAATTTTGCATCTATTCCACATCGATCGATCGATATGATCAATCTATGTCCAACAACACACTCAACTTGATTTCATCTTTCACATGGTTCGATCCAACTTACATATTTTCCTAAGTTCAAAGTGTTCAAATCATCTTTTAATCTCCCAAACAACATCATACAAATTTTTATATAAGTTTGGAGCACATTTTAAAGTACTTTGAAATACTTTTCCAACACATTCAAGTATTTCTTAGGGTTTGAGGTTGCTCGCAATTCTTCTTATATCTTTGTTTGTCAAAGAAAATATGAAACTCGATGTTTTCTCCAAAACTAATTTATTAAGGGCGTGACCTGATGGTGTTCTCATGGAGCCTAATCATCATATTCCTTTGACCGATAGTTTTTCTGCAATGTCATCCTGAGAGCTATTGTCATCGTGTGGGCCATCTGATTTACTTTACCATCACTCGTCTTGAATTGTCATACAGTGTACATATCTTGCACAATTTATGCAACCACTTTGGTTCGTTATCTTAAGTTTCATTTTGGTCATGGTCTTTTATTCTCTACGACTTGTGATCTACACCTTCGATCCTATTGTGATACGAATTGGGATAGACAAGTTGCCATGTTGTGTACATATCTTGCACAATTTATGCAACCACTTTGGTTTGTTATCTTAAGTTTCATTCTGGTCATGGTCTTTTATTCTCTACGACTTGTGATCTACGCCTTAGATCCTATTGTGATACGAATTGGGATAGACAAGTTGCCATACTGTGTACATATCTTGCACAATTTATGCAACCACTTTTGTTCGTTATCTTAAGTTTCATTCTGATCATGGTCTTTTATTCTCTACGACTTGTGATCTACGCCTTCGATCCCATTGTGATATGAATTAGGTTAGATGTCTATTGAATCAATGCTCTCTTACTGCATACTTTGTCTTCTCAGGCTTGTCTTCCATTTATTGGAAGACCTCGGTCTTCTCCTATAGCTGAGTATAGTGCAATGAGTGCTTCTGCTTGCAAACTGAAATGGTTTCATTATCTTCTTGCAATGTAGGTGTGCCTATTGTTACACTTATGACGCTCTTCTGTGATAGCCAATCGGCTTTACATATATAGAAAAAAAATGAGTTCAGATAACGTTAATGAACACTTAAGATGAAGAAGAACACCTCACTTATCATTTACAAAAAGCATCAGAGACATATATATGCATGGATGAGCATCCAACGGCTAGTCTGTTGATGAGACTGTCCAACGACTACTTTTCCGGATAAAAACCTATGGATAAAATAAGGCTAAATCATCAAGTTGATAATGTATATATTATTTTATGATTAAACAACAATTATATACACTAACTTGATAAAGATAAAGAGAAACACATAAAGGATTTGTAGGACCTGTATAGCACCACTAGAAGGGGGTTGAATAGGGAGTGCGGAAAATTCGCTTTTTAAAACTTTTTAGACCAAATAACTGACTTCTGAAAACAGTTTCTGTTTTAAGATCCTAATTTGAATTAACGAGTTGACCAGGTTGTAGACCTCTAAAAATTTTGAGATTTGGTGACAATGTGCTCTCGGATGTTGTTATTGTGTCATAAAAATTTCAGATTAAAATTCTAAGTGTAACCCCTTGAAAACGCGTTTTTGCATAGACTGTGTCAATATGTCAGAAATTGTGCTCCGAAATAAAAAAAATTTCCTATTAATTGACAATTTTAAATGACCTAAAAATTTTATGGTATGACCCTCAAGATGTGTACTTAGGTTAAAACAGTTTTTCAAAATTTTCTTTGTAAGTATGTCAACCACGTTGATGTTCTCAACCTTTGCAGATATGAGAATCAGATTGCACTAGTCTCAGAACTATAAACGTTTGACTGACTTATACTTATCCAAATATGATTAAACTTTTAGGACTTGTATAGCACCACTAAAAGGGGGGCTGAATAGTGGGTGTGGAAAAAATTGGTTTTTAAAAACTTTTGTTACCAATTACCCACTTCTGAAAACAGATTCTGTTTTTAGATCTGGTTTTGGACTAACTATATGATCAGGTTATAGACCTCCAAAAATAGTGAAATTTAGTAAAAAAGTACTTTCAGATGTTATGTATATGTCATAAAAATTTTAGATCAAAATTCAAAGTATAAGGCCTTGAAAAAACGTTTTTACTGAGATTGTGTAGATATGCCAGAAACTCTTTCTCAAAATGAAAAATGTATTCCTATTAATTTACAACTCCAAATGACCTGAAAATTTTATGGAATGCCCCTTAGGATATGTACTTTGAAGGGTTGAAACAGTTTTTCAAAATTCCATTGGCAAGTATGTCAACAACGTTTATGCTCTCAACCTTTGCAAATCTGAAAATCAGATTGCACTAGTCTCAGAACTATTAACGTTTGATTGACTTATACTTATCCAAATAAGATGAAAATTGCGCCAAATAAAAAATAGGACGTGTGCATATGTTTCTGCAAAATTTTATGATTTTTGAAAATCGTTTGCTATTTTTTCCGTTACAATGAAATCGATGCAAAAAACTAGAAACTGAAAGTAAAGTGCTGAAAAGTAAGAACACCGAGAATTATATTGGTTCGGTTAAAACAACCTACTCCAGTCTTCAAGGACACCTTCCTCGATTATCACTAAACACAACAAACACCTTACCACACCCTTTTACAATCAAAACAATCAAACAAATCAATCACGAACTCCACCACCGATCGAATGAAGGTTTGATCACACCTTGATAAACCTTTTACAAGCAATGAACGTGTATAGGTTGTATAATCAAAGCCTATATAATATGTGGAATATATGAATGATAGGCTTCAGACTAAGAAGAAGAAGAAAGGAAGGAAGAAGAAGAGAGTAGTCTAGCTTTTTGTACTTGTGAGAATATGAATTGTTGTTTGGTTTTGTCTTGCAATATCTTCCTTTTTATCTCCATTTGGCCGCCCCTTAGGGCTTTCTTCCTGCCTTGAGAATTGTCTTTAATGTCCTTGGAAGATTTCCTTATGTAGAAGACGACAAAATCTTACTTACTTGGTGCACTATAATTGGAAGGATGACTTGTCTTTGCCTAGTTGTCACTTGTTGATTGGTCCACCTTGGCACCCTTGTAATGAGCTGTAAATTCTAAAAAAAACTGAAAACATGTGCTCAAATTCTAGTCAAATAATTACCATAAAATCACACATTAATCCCCTTCAATTTTGGAATAAAATTGAAGAAAAAAATGCACCAAAATTCTTCCATAACAAACAACATGTGCTGAAATTTCATCATGTGTTGTATTTTGAATTGTTTCCTTGTGTGTTGCCCTCTTCAAAGTCACCCATCATGTGTGGCTTATTTTTCACCAATTAAAGTGCCAAATAAGATCCACCTAGGCTCCAAAAAAACTGAAAATGGCGTGTGAAATTCCTGCACATGTGCTGAATTTTCTTTTGGTAAACTTTGTCAAATAATGCACAATATTCACATATATATGGTAAATTGTAATCAGCCTTAATTTATATTCTCTAGAACGCTTTAACGTATCTTGAATGTGTAAAAAGTGTCTAGATACATGTTACATCTATGCCAAAAAACGTTCCATGTGTGTACGTTCGTAGAAAACCGAATTTTCAACTTTCGTCGATTACACGATTTTTCTCCGATTAATTTCAAACTTCTTACACATATAATATATATTATGTCACAAATAATATACATAAAATGAAGTTTATATTCAGCTATAGTGGCTGATAAAAAATGTCCATGTGTAAAAATAAAAATTGAGTTTGAATTCTCTACAAATCTAGGCTAAATTGTGGGTGATTTGTGTGTGCCAACATGGTATGACTTTGTGGCTGATTGTAACATGTGAACCACGAAAGTTTTAAGCATTTTTGATGTATATAGACTGACCATCTTTATATGGTAAGTACATGACATGTCGATGAAGTTTCGGTAGTCACCCGATACGACAATTTTCGGTTTATGACCTTGTAACATGTCATTATAATTTTGACGTTACCATGACTTATACCATATGATATAAGACCTGAATATACTCATAAATATGAGGTGTATATAGTGGTGTGACATCGACGTACGTTTATAATATATGTGACGTGTCGGTGGTATGTCGGAATATAAGTATATAGTGCCTTTTAAAACAAATATGGATATATATATTGAATATATATATGGCATGTAAATTAAAGGGGATGAGGAGACTTTCCATTTTCAATTTGTTGCCATATAGCTCTCTCCAAATATGTTCTCATTTAATGAACTAGTTCATTAACTTGAGCAGATCACTTAATGAACTAGTTTAGTTCATTAATTTTGGCACCTAAAAATAGTACAAAGACAAAAAAATATTTGACATATGATGTAAGCTTTAACGCTTCATGGCTTGTTAGTACGGCAACAATATATATAAGCATGTAAAGCATGTTTATCACATAAACGTGTCAAGTAATAATTTATTCATGCATTTCGTAAGCATGCAGCATTTAAATCATGCATTTGTAAATCACTCAAACCCTTTTCTCAATAAAACTTATCCCAAATGAAAGCTAAGACGTGTGGCTATCTTTTTGCAAAATTTTATAATTTTTGGAAAATGTTTGCTGTTTTGTCCGTGAGTATGAAATGATGCAGAAAACTGAAAACTGAAAGTAAAAGTGATGAAAGTAAATAATACTGAGATTTTTATACTGGTTCGGTTAAATCAACCTACTCCAGTCTTCAAGGACACCTTCTCCGATATTCACTAATCACAAATAACACCTTCACACAAGGGTGACTGGAGTTAAATACCAACGCCACCCTTTTTCAACCAAACAAATAAACACAACATGAACACCACCACCGAACAAATGAAGGTTTGACCACACCTTGATCAATCTTGTATAAGAGATGAACGTATGTGGGTGGTATGAACAAATCCTATATAGTATATGGAATATAAGAATTATATTCCATAAGAATTATACGCTTGATGCTAAGATCAAGAGAAAAGAATAAGAGAAGAAGAGAATAGTCTTGCTTGAACTTGTAAGAATATGAACTTTTTTTGGCTTAGCCTTGCTTGAATTATCTTCCTCCTTTTATAGTTGAATGGCTGATCCCCTAGGGTTGTTTTCTTCCTCGAAAATTGTCTTGAATGCCCTTGGAAGATTGCTTTATATAAATGGTGGCACACCCTTGCTTACTTGGTGAAATATAATTGGACGAACGACTTGTCTTCGTCTAGGTGTCACGTCATGATTGGTCATCTCTAATCCATCTTGGCACTCCATAAATGAGCTGAAAGTTCAACTTAAAAATCTAAAACACATGCTCAAATGCACACATGTTAAGTGTCAATTAATCATGATATTATTCTCCCACAATTTTGGAAGAAAATTGAAGACAATAAGGTGCAAAAAATCGGCCACACAATATCCATGTGCTAAAATTTCAGCACTTGTTTGATTTGAAATGTTTTCTTGCGTGTCTTGTCCTTTTCAATGTCATCAATCATGTGTAGCTTATCCTCCAACAATTAAAGTGCCAAACAAGCTCCACCTAGGCTCGAAGAAGGCTGAAATAGTCATGTATACCTCAGCTGCATGTGTTGAAATTATCTTTTGAATATTTGTCACATAATGATGCACAATCTTCACACACATGGTAAATTTCAATCCGCCCTAAATTGATTTTTCTTGAACACTCTAACATGTCTTGGATGTGTAAAAAGTGTCTAGATACATGTTACATCAATACACAAACCGTCTCATGTATGTATAGGTGTAGAAAACCGAATTTTCGACTTTCGTCGATTACGTCGATTACACGACCTTTTTTCGTTTAATCTCAAACTTCTTATACATGTAATATATATTGTGTGACGCATAATATACATAAAATAAAGTGTATTTTTAGCTCCAATGGCTGAGAAAAAAAGCCCCCATGTGACATAAACTTTGAGTTTGAATTTTTCACAAATTAGGGCTAAATTGTGGGTGATTGATGTGTGTAAACATGGTATGATTTTGTGGCTTAATTTGACATGTGGAGCACAAAATTTTTGAGTATTTTTAGTGTATATAGGCTGGCCATCTTTATATGACAAGTATGTGACATGTCAGTGAAGGTTCGATAGTCACCCGATACGACAATTTCGGTTTATGACCTCATGACATGTCGTTATAATTTTGATGGCAATATAAATTGTAATATATGATATGAGACCTGTATATACTCATAAATATGAGGTGTATCTAGTGGTGTGACGTCGACGTACGTTTATAATATATATGACCAGTCGGTGGAACATTGGAATATAATTATATAGTTTTTCATAAAAAATATGGATATATAATATGTATATGTATGTGACGTGTATATATGTGTGGAAAGTGAACTTTTCATTCCAAATTTGTTGCCAAATAGCTTTCTCTAAATATGTCACAAATATGTCTTCATTTAATGAACTAGTTAGTTCATTTACTTAAGCACTTCACTTAATGAACTAGTTTAGCTCATTAATTTTGGCACCTAAAAATAGCATAAAGACAACAAATGTTTGCCATATGATGTAAGCCTTAATTCTTCATGGCACATTAGTACGACAACATTATATATAAACATGTACAACATTTTTATCATGTGCATATATCAAGTAACACTTATTTCATGCATTTCGTAAACATGTAACATTTAAATCATGCATTTTCAAATCACTCAAACTCCGATTTCTCAACAGTGCATATATCAAGTAACACTTATTTCATGTATTTGGTAAACACGTAACATGTAAATCATGCATTTCGTAAACACGTAATATTTAAATCATGCATGTTCAAATCAGTCAAACTCCGATTTCTCAACAAATTATGTATAAGAACAAGTGTTCGACGCTTTGATGGAAGTGCTCGAGAGAATACCTCAAAGAGTTTGGCAGAAGCTTGGCACGCTAGAGTAAGTCTTGTGGCTTGGCATGCCAGGGTCAGTCATGTGGCTTGGCACGGTCTGTGTGTTCCTCATATGAAGACTGTATTCCAACAACGTATTGTTCAAAATCTGATTTCCATAATCTCATAAAACACATTGAAATTTATTTTCATTTTATTCGTGATGAGATCTTGTGAGGCATCATTCAACTTGCTTTTCTTCCAGCTTTCATTCATCTTGCTGTATGTCTTGACTAAGGCTTATGTCTTGACTAAGGCTTTGCAGAAGTCGCATTTCCATGATCTTCACCGGTAAGACATTTTTAATCTTTATACTTCAACTCGAGAGGAAGTGTTAAGCAATTTTGATCGTCTATATTTTTGTATTTGGTATATAACGTCTTGCAGTATTGTAAGTCAAGTAGGGTATCCTTTTCTTCTCCTTCAAGTTGTAAAACGTGTGTATATATGTCTGAGGCCAATGAATGGAATACACAGGAAAAGTTTCCTCCGTCTTCTAATAACTCAGTAGTCAATTGGAACTCAAGCAACAATTACCAAAGAAAACAGAGGCAAACTTTGATCAAAAAATCAGCATGGGTTTTCTTGGATGGTGGAATTTAAAGGAGAAATGTATTTAATATTATTAGTATTAAAACTTGATGATGATGATGATGACAATTAAATAACATTAGTGTTAGGCAGAAGAAATGTCATGTTCGACGTGTAATTGAGAAAGAAAGAGAAAAAATTGGAATGCCGGCTGATAAACCATAATTAATCGTCTGTTAGTCAACAACAGTCGACGGTACAACTCCTGCAGTTCAGCACCCAAGGATTGCTGTTCAGCCTTGACCGCACTTCGGCTATGCCCCATGACGTCCTTCTTGTTATCGAAGAATAGGCCAAGGACTGCACCTCGGCACCTAACTTCAACCTCAGCTTCAGCCTAAGTGTTACACTCCAGATCACTTCGGCCAGATTCAACATTGCACTTCGGCAAAGCCTGGTTTTGCACTTCAGCGAAGGAGTTGAGCACAACATTACATCGTGAAACCATCAGGCAGAAGTGCAGTTCAAAAGAAGAGTACACGTCTGGCTATTCAGCCTGTACACGCCAAAGTCACTTCAGCCGACCTACTAGTCACATCAGCCGGCCTACCGGTCATACCAGCAGACCTATTGCATCATAGGTCTTCTGCCCCAAGCAAACGTCCCATCCGGCGTCAGAAGCCGAGGACAAGGGAAAAACTAATAAAAGCAAGCTAACGCAGACCATCGAAAGGGGGAAAAAACATTTTTCTATCTCCTGGAGCTAATACATCGAACTTTCTCTTCAGCCGATACCTGTGAGAATTTTCTAACTCCACACACTAAACTACATTCTCAGTGAGAAATGGTCCAAACTGACTTGAGCATCGGAGGGTTTTACCCGGGCTCATTCCCACGGGACCTCTCATCTTTGTTTCCTTGTGCAGGACTTTCAGGAAGCTATTCCAGCTGCAATCTTCAAGTTAACTGACGACGTTTATTTGAGGTCATCTTAGACCCTTGGTGAAGATCCGACTTCATTATTTGGCGCTAGAAAGAGGGCCCCTTAGTCCCTTAATCCAGTAAAAAGTTCAAACTCAAGACAGCCAACATCTATTTTATGACAAAAGGTCATCGTGAAGGTTTGGGTGAGTCATCCAACCAACCACGGCGCATGATTACGCGCTCAGGTGTCCCTGAACAGGTTTCTCGGGTACCTGGGTCGCCTAATCCTAATCTTATTCCGGAAGTTTCAAGGGAAGAAAGGGATAAAGCGATGAAATATGTTGCAGAAAACATGGACGTGTTCGAGGCTGTAGTATAACAGCTTCAAGGCAAACAACCAGAGGTGCAAGTTATGGAGGAAGATCCACCTTTGCCTCCTAAAGAAGTATCACAAAACCAGTCTTCTAGACCGCTTAGAGGTTTTATGGCAGATGCTAGAAGACATAGTTTCAAAGCTCCAACCGTGGAGTCAGAACATTTGTCCAGACCTCACTTAAGTGTGAGGTCAAAGTCATTAAAGAGCATCCCAAAGGACGAAGAAGTTCTTCGTAGGCCGAGGGCTTACTATGAGGAGCACAGGCAGGAGTTTGTGCAAGCAGCCTAGGAAAGTCCTTTCTCCTGGGATATTGCAGAGCATTTGGCACCAGATAGTTTTAAGGTGCCAAAAATGGACACTTATGATGGGACGACGGACCCTACGGATCATCTCTTATAGTTTCAAACTGCGATGAGTTTGAAGAATGTTCTGGACCCCTTACGCTGTAAAACTTTCCCACTATATTTACGGGGAAAGGCCAGGAGATGGTTCCAAGAGCTCTCGTCAAAATCAGTGAAGTCTTTTAAACAGCTGGCACAGAAGTTCAAGTCACAGTTCGTTTCCAGTATCCCATTTGTAAAGAACTCATCCCATCTGATGACCTTGAGACAAGGTCCAGATGAATCTGTGTTGAAGTACATGCAGCGTTTCTCAGATGAGTCACTGCAGGTCAGTGACAGAAATGAGGGCGTTAAAGATGCTGCCTTTATTAACGGTCTCCGAGCTGGCCGCCTCTTTTCTCAACTGGCTGAAGAGGAGCCCACAACTCTAAGAGAATGCTTGGAAAAAGCTCACCAGTTTGTCCGAGGAGAGGAGAAAAACAGATTGAAGAGGGAATCCAAGCAGGGAGCTCGGCAAGAAAGTCGATCTGGTTCCAGAAAGGTGGATCGGCGTAATGAAGGAAAAGACCGCGATCGGAGCAGTGCGTTTGATCGCATGGGTGTAAAAGGCAAAGGTGGTAAGAAGTGCTTACCCCTGTTGGCCTCTAAAGATTATATTTTGGCCGTCATGGAGAAAGACGGTCTGAGAACAGATCTATAGCCCCTGTATGTGCCTAGGGGAAAGAGAAACCCTAATCTTTATTGCCGATACCACAGAGATATCAGGCATGATACTGAGGATTACAGTCAGCTGGCTCAGGCTATTAAACAACTGATCGAACAGGGTCATTTAAAGTAGTTTTATGACCCTTGTTCACGCCTGCACAACCGCCTGGATTTCCACAAGGACCCCCAGAAGGACAAGTGCCAACCAGAGTCTCCACCTCGGCATCGCAGGACTGACGATGATGAGGGGCAATGAAGGCATGGAGCTGCAGGTCGGCCCCTAGTCAATACCATTATATATACAATCTCTGGAGGTCCACCTCACACAGGTCAAGTAGCACCTAGTTCCTCAGGAACTTCATCATGTCCACCATCTAAAAGAGCCAAGATGGCAAGAGAATTGACTTATGGGCCAGAAGATCCCATTCCACTGGACTCCAACAACACGGCTTTAGTGATAGAGTTGTGCATACACTTAGCTCCTGATAAAGTTGTGGAGGTCCGACGTGTTTATGTGCACACCGGCAGTGCCGTGAATATAATGTTCTATCGGGTATATCAGCAGCTTGGTTTACCCAATTCCTTGATGAGGCAGGTCACTTATTCTTTATATGGTTTTACTGGAGCTGCAGTGCGGCCAGCAGGACAGGTCACGCTCAGGTGCAGTTTTGGCAAACCCCCAGCCTATCGGTGTATATGGATAGATTTTTTGGTCATCAAGGAAATGTCGGCATACAACGTCATTTTGGGCCGGCCAGCTTTGGTGGCATTAGAGGCCATTGTATCACCTCTGCACGTCAGCATGAAGTTTCCCACTCCAGGGGGAGTGGTAACTATACAAGGTGATACACAAGTGGCACAGAGTTGCTACGCTATTGCTACCAAGGGAAATGAATCAGTTCAGCAAGTCAATCTGGATGAACTCATACCTTCAGATGAAGGGCACTTGCAGTTAGATGATGCAGTGCAAGACTTCGTCCTTGACCCCGAGCTGACCTGAAAATGTCATAAAGATCGGGACATGGATGTCATCCGAACTGCTAGCTCAGTTGCAGGATCTGTTGAGGGAATTCGCAATTATCTTTGCATGGACTGCGAAGGACATGCCAGGGATTCCTTCACATCTGGCTGAGCATAAACTGAATGTTGATCCTTTGGCGAAGCCAGTAAAGCAAAAGAAGCGAAACTTCGCTCCAGAAAGGAATAAAGTCATCGAAGAGGAAGTCAAAAAGTTATTGGCTATAAAATTCATTGTTGAAGTGCTTTATCCAATCTGGTTGGCTAACCCAATGTTGGTCCCCAAGTAGGATGAATCATGGAGAATGTGTATAGATTACACTGATCTCAACAAAGAATGTCTAAAAGATTGTTACCCACTCCCGAAAATTGATAGGTTAGTGGATTCAACACTTGGACATGAAATCTTTGATTTCTTGGATGCCTTTAAAGGCTATCATCAGATCATCGTGACTATAGAAGATCAGGAAAAAACTGCTTTCATAACAGAGTCAGGTACTTATTGTTATGTAACTATGCCATTTGGATTGAAGAATGCAGGGGCCACCTATCAACGTCTGGTCAATTCTTTGTTCAATGAACAAATTAGCCGGATAATGGAAGTCTACATCGACGATATGATAATCAAGAGCAGGTCTCTTGATCAGTATATTCAAAATTTAAAAGAAGTCTTCACTGTGCTGAGAGACTCACGCATGAGGCTAAACCCAAAGAAATACACGTTTGGAGTACGCACTGGAAAGTTTTTGGGGTATATGGTTTCCAAAGAAGGGGTACAGGCAAACCCTGCTAAAGTCAAAGCCATACGGAACAAGCATCCCCTAGGAATGTAAATGAATTGCATAGGCTAACAAGCCGAATTGCCGCACTGAGTAGATTATTATCCAAGTGAACCGAACGCTCTCTTCCTTTCTTCCAGGTCTTGAAGAAGAAAACAGCTTTCCAGTGGAATGACCAATGCCAAAAAGCCTTCGATGAGCTGAAGTCCTACTTGGCCGAGGTGCCAATGCTGACTTCACCTTTTCCTAAAGAAGAGCTATATGTGTACCTCTCAACGTGCAAAGAAGCTGTTAGCCCAGTCCTGCTCAGAGAGCAGGATAATGTGCAAAGGCCCATCTATTTCGCAAGCAAAATCTTACATGGGCCTGAAGTGAGATATCCCAATGTTGAGAAGGTAGTCCTAGCACTCGTAGTAGTAGCAAGGAAGTTCAGGCCTTACCTGCAAGCTCATCCTATTGTAGTGGTCACTGATCAGCCCTTAAAACAAATCTTATCAAGGCTGGACACATCTGGCCGAGCTGCAAAATGGGCTGTGGAGCTTGCAGAGTATGACATCCAGTACAAATCAAGAACTTCTATCAAAGCTCAAGCATTAGCAGACTTTTTAGCTGAAGGGATATTCGTGGAGGAAGATATCAAGCCAGTAGCTGATTGGACATTATATGTGGATGGGTCTTCCTCCAAAGATGGTTGTGGAGCAGGACTCCTAATCATTAACCCCAACAAAGAAGAATTTGAATATGCCTTGCGGTTTGACTTCGAATCAACTAACAACGAGGCAGAATATGAGGCCCTCATAGCAGGACTAGGTCTCGCAAGAAAGTTGAGGGCAGAAAGAATCATTTCCCGAAGTGATTCGCAATTGATTGTTTCTCAGATCAACGGGGATTATGAAGCCAAAGAGGATAACATGAAAAAGTATATGGCTAAAGTGCTGCAGCTCGGACAAGCATCCGAGCACTTCAGCATTGAACATATCCCCAGATCTGCCAACAAAAGAGCTGACGCGTTATCTCGGCTAGCATCATCCACTTCAATAACTTTGGGAAAGAAGATAGTTGTGGAGCTAGTAAAGCATCGTGCTTATGATGCTAATGAAGTGTTGCAAGTGGACTATCACAATACCTGGATGGACGAAATTGTTAACCTCTTACGGCATGGAATTCAGCCCGAGGACAAACGTGTAGCCCGGCGCCTTCGATTGAAGGTAGCAAGGTATGTTCTTTTAACGACCACCTATATAAAAAGTCATTCTCACAGCCTTGGTTGAAGTGCGTTATTGAAGACGAAGGAGATTACATCCTTCGAGAAATGCACCAAGGAATATGTGAAAATCATTCTAGTGCACGGTCGTTAGCAAGAAAGTGTTATCTTACTGGATATTACTAGCCCACTCTGCGCCATGATGCAGAAGAATTGGTCAAGAAATGTCAAGCATGCCAAGCTAATGCTCCAATGTCACATTTGCCAAGTCAAGAGCTTACTTCTATTGCAAGTCCCTGGCCATTTGTACAGTGGGGGGATAGATCTTGTTGGACCTCTGCCTCAAGCTCCAGGCTCAATCAGATTCCTGGTTGTTGCCATTGATTACTTCACCAAATGGGTGGAAGCAGAGCCTTTAGCCATAATAACAGGAAATCAAATCAAAAAGTTTTTGTGGAAAAATGTCATATGCCGCTTCGGCTTTCCACAAGTCCTTATATCAGACAATGGAAAACAATTTGCTGATGACCCTGTTAAGAGTTGGTGTGCCGAGCTCAAAATCGAACAGCGATTCACTTCGGTAGCACACCCTCATACTAATGGACAAGTTGAACTGTCAAACAGAACAATCAAGGATGGACTGAGAAAACGTCTATATCAAATTGGAGCAAGTTGGGTAGAGGAACTCCCAAGCGTGTTATGTGCATATCGAACTACTCCTTCCATCTCCACTAAGGAAACACCATTTTCCTTAGTGTATGGCACTGAGGCAGTCATCCCAGCCGAAGTTGGTTCCAGCTCCACTCGAACAGATTATTATTCCGCTGAAACCAACAACCAAGAGTTGCGGCTGAATTTGGATGAACTGGAGGAAAAAAAAGGGAGCAGGCTCATGTCCGTATGGCTCAGTACAAGAATTTAATTACTCAATACTACAATTCTCGAGTACGACCAAGATCCTATCAAGTGGGAGATTTGGTATTACGCAACAATGAAGCAAGCCATGCAGCACCGACTAGGACTCTTAACCCTAAATGGGAAGGTCCTTATCGGATAGAGGAGGTGCACTCAAATGGGGCTTACAAATTACAGACCTTGGAAGGCAAAACTTTACCAAGAACTTGGTATTCTACTCATTTAAGGCTTCTACATCAATGATGAATTTCACCTCAGCAGGTCTGAGTGGTTTTCCCAGAGAAGTTTTTCACAGTATTCATTTACTAGCAGTACTAGAAATTGAATAAAACAGTGTTTTATGGAAGAGCCAACGTGTGATTCCTTCATTTTGCATAAATAGATCAAGTAACAGGTTTACTTTGTCTAAAATTTATTGCAATTGCAAAGATAAAGCCTGGCAAAGTTACAGTTAAATCAAGCGGCATAACATCTTTGGCAGAGCCAAAGGATGAGGCTGAAGTCCAACACTTAGGAAAAATCCAACGTGAAAAAGATTAAAAGATTGTCTTTGGCATAGCATAAGACAATTACTTTTATAACTATGGAAATAGAGCAAGTAAAGTCTCACAAGCAGAAGACAAATACTTGCATAACTATGGAAATAGAGCAAGTAAAGTCTCACAAACAGAAGACAAATACTTGCATAACTATGAAAATAGAGCAAGTAAAGTCTCACATGCAGAAGGCAAAAGCAAAAAAAAAATAGCAAGATGAAGAGCAAAGTTGAAGAAAAATGGATTTCTATTGAAGAAGTTATTTATTACAACTACAAAAAATTACAAGGAAAAATCCTATACTACTCCTCCTCTTCATCAGCCTCTCTGAGATTAACCCCTTCCTTGAACTGTTCGAGTTGTTTATCAAATATAGCTTCGTCTTCGGGGTTGTAGAGATCGGCAAGTTGAGGATGATCCTTATCCAAGGCTGGATAGACTTCGCAGCAAGCATCAATTGCGTAAGTTTGTCCCATTGCCAAAACAGATCCTTGCATCTTCATCACATTATCCACAAAGTATTCAGACTTTCTGAACTCAGCAACGGCAGACTTTTTGATCTCTTCATCTTAAAACTCAAATTGGGAAATGAGCTCAACTTTGCTCTTCTTTTCTGCCTCAAGTTGCTGGGCCAGATCATCCTTGCTCTTTTGATCTGCTTCAGCTTGGCTCGTTAGCTGGGACAACTCCTACTCACAATTATGGAATCCCTTCTGGAAGAACTCCAATTTAGCCTGGTTTTTGTTAGACACCAGCTCCAGGTTGGTGATAACCTCGTTCAGTTCATTCACTTGTGAATTTGCTACTGCAAGCCGAGTGTCAGACTCCTCCTTGTCTTCCTTAAGCTGGGAATTCTCAGACGTCAAGGAGTCCATCTCTGATTTCATTGAGTCCATCTCTGACCTTAATGTCTTCAGCTCAGCATCAATCTCTTCCAGCCTGGAGTTGTTGGGTTTTGCCATCTCAGCCAACTCTTCATTAGCCTTCTTCAAGTCAGCATTGATCTCAGAGAGTTCAACCACCATGCTGCGCATCTCTTCTGCTCTTCTGAGCATGTCACATTCCTGAGCTCAGTACTGCAATAACAAAAAATGGTCAAATAAGAATTTCAACAACCTAAGTAAAAAGGTTGGAAATTATGAAGGAAACCTACCATGGACATGTTTCTGAAGTATGTGTTGAGAGCAGAATCCCAGTCCTGGAGGGCAAAGCAGTCCCAATCCATGGGCAGCACTGGCAAGTCTGCCAACTTTCTTGCCACCCCTGGATGGGCAGCAGTATCAGCAAAGCAGTACATCATGTTCTTCCAGACACGGCGGTGCTGATGAGAGGGCTCTCCTTCAGATGGAGCCTTCCAAGAGGACGTTGGGGAGCGTCCTCTCCTGAAGTTATAACAACTCCTTTAGTAGGGACATCTTTTGCATCCCTTATAATCAACCCCCTTGGAGGAGAAATTAATGCCGCCGAGGCTGGAGCAGAAACTGGTGCAGCAGGAGCTGGAGCAGCACTTGATGGCACAGTTGGGGGAGTAGTTTTGGGCTGTGGAGCCTTGAAGATGACTTTAGGAGGAGGAGCAGTCTTCTTGGTACCTGCCCCAGCCTTTGCAGCTGATTTTAGGGGCAAGGCTGGGGCCTTAGAAGCTTTCTTCTTCAGAGGCTGAGCTGCAGCCTGAACAGGTTTCTTGGCTGCAGCAGATGAATTGCCAACTGAAGCTCGGGCTGCAACGAGAACCCAAGTTAAAAATGCTGAAATAAAACAAATAAGGCATGAACGTCAAGATTGCTAATCTTTACCTTGTTTGGGTGGAGGAGCAACAGGAGGAGCAGGCAGGGCCTGCACCTTAGTAGAAGTCTTGGGGGATGGCTGAGCAGAAGGGGAGGCCTGTTCATCCTCTCTCTTCCTCTTCTTGGGAACTAGTTTCTTCAGCTTGCAGAGATTTTCAGACACCATGGTTCCTGCAAGATGTAACAACAGATCAGTCAAAATGCATACGCAGTATTAAGGAGAACCAGAGACGTTTGAAGCATGGATACATACCCAAGATTAAGGCTAAGGCAGAGGAGCCAAGGGATTCAAACTGGTGTGACGGCCACATGTGGTCCAAGTCGGCAGCCTTCACAACCGACCTATCCGCCATCTTCCAGTCTATAGCTTGGGGAAGGTGTAGTAACCTCGAGGCTTCATCGCAGGCTATTTCGCTTGGCCTCTTGTTATCTGCAGGACCGGACTTCCAGAGGGTTCTTTCAGGTAACCCTATGGCTTTGACCAAGAAAAAACGTCCTTTCCAATTTTTGATGGAAGAGGGGATGTTTATGGCATGGTTAATAACTTCATTAGGATGTCTTCTACTAAAGTACTACCAGCTTTCTTTGTGTTTGCACACAAACATCCCCCTGAAGACGGCTAAGTCAAATTCCGCTTCAGGTGCTCTCAGGTAGAGCAGATAACTGGCAATGAACTTCAAGCCGTTGGGCATGATTTGAGGTAATCTAAGATTATAAAAATCAAAGCTTTGAAGAAAATGGCCAGGAACAGGAAGGTCAAACCCAGATTTGAAGTACTCTTCGTAAACTGCCTCATACCCAGCGGGTGGATCATAGGCAGTTTGATGAGAAAGAGGCAAAATTGGGGAAAAGGTATCTCTATCTATGTTAAACTCAGTACAAAATCTAGAAAGGTCAGCATTTTTTAAAGTGCAGGTGGAACTTTGCACTACTGGAGAAGGTGAACCCCTGTCAATGGACAACAGGGGTACTATGGAAGAGGAGATAGAAGTAACCTTGGAAGGTTCACCTGCAAGGCGCAACCTCCTCAGAGGGCGCTTGTCCTCACTGGAATCCGACCTCTCATGGAGAGGTTGGACCTCTTGGTCACCCTCCAGATCAGCTGGGTAAAATGAGCTGATCTATTTTGGGAATTCGAAGAAGAAGGGGATGGAATAACGAAAGCCATGAGTAAGAGGAAGAAAATCTTACAGAAGATTGAAGGGTTAAGCTGAAAGGAAGAGCACCGGAATAAGGACGGAGAAAAGCTTCGAAGACGAAGAAGAAGAACAAGACAGCAGAATAAGCAACGCGCAGAATAGAAGAAGAAGAAAAGAAAGAATTAGGGTAATTGTCCCTATTTATAAGAAGAAAAGGCGAAAGTTGCACCTTTTTGTTTGAAATTCGAAAAGGCGACGATTTGAGTATTTCCCCCTCGGGTACTGAAACCGCCGAAAAGATAATGATGAGGCATTGGAATTGACGTTTACATTAAAAGCAGGAATTACGGTGCAGCTAAGAGGATAACTGCTCAATTAATGGAGACACGTCACAGACTCATTAGAATAGATTTGTCTGCCCTCACAGGTCAGCTCGGCCACACAAAATCTAGGGGCAAAGGATAAACCATAATTAATCGTCTGTTAGTCAACAACAGGCAACAGTACAACTCCTGCAGTTCAGCACCCAAGCATTGCTGTTCAGCCTTGACCGCACTTCTGCTGTGCCCCATGGTGTCCTTCTTATTATTGAAGAATAGGCCAAGGACTGCACCTCGACACCTAACTTCAACCTCAGCTTCAGCCTAAGTGTTACACTCCAGATCACTTCGGCCAGATTCAACATTGTACTTCGGCAAAGCCTGGTTTTGCACTTCGGTGAAGGAGTTGAGCACAACATTACATCGCGGAACCATCAGGCAAAAGTGCAGTTCAAAGGAAAGTACGCGTCTGGCTATTCAGCCTGTACACGCCAAAGTCACTTGAGTCGGCCTACTAGTCACATCAGTCGGCCTACCAGTCATAACAGCAGACCTACTACATCTTAGGTCTTCTGCCCCAAGCAAACGTCCCATCCGGCGTCAGAAGCCGAGGACAAGGGAAAAACTAATAAAAGCAAGCTAACGCAGACCATCGAAAGGGGGAAAAATATTTTTCTATCTCCTGGAGCTAATACATCGAATTTTCTCTTCAGCCGATACCTGTGAGAATTTTCTAACTCCACACACTAAACTACATTCTCAGTGAGAAATGACCCAAACTGACTTGAGCGTCGGAGGGTTTTACCCGGGGTCATTCCCCCAGGACCTCTAATCTTTGCTTCCTTGTGCAGGACTTTCAGGAAACTATTTCAGCTGCAATCTTCAAGTTAACTAACGACGTTTATTTGAGGTCATCTTAGACCCTTGGTGAAAATCCGGCTTCATCACCGACGGAATAGTGGGAAGTAGTATTCTTGGAGAGGGGAGTGTATGGAAGAGAGAAAGGGGAGATGGGTGTGGAGGTGGTGGTGGATGGAAAAGATGTGGGTTGGGGGGAGGGTCTTAGGGACTCTGGTGTGGTGGAGTTAGGGACCGAGGTGGAGGTTGGAGGTGGTGGCAGTTCTATATAAAATTAACCAGAAAATGTTAAATGTAATACAACAACAACGACGCGTACCATGTATATCACAACGACATCAAAAACTCTCGCTAGGGTCTGGGAGGGTGAGAGACAAACAAACAATATCTCTATTCCTATGAGACCTCGACTATATTTGTACCTGTATAAATGACATAATAATAGAAATATAGTGATAGTGTGTCGGTGAATGGATTTAGTAAATACAAATATAAAGTTTCCAATATTAATATAGCTACAACTGTACATATGCACAAATAATGAAAGACAAAGACAAATGGAATAAACATAACAAATTTATGATTTTTAAGAGTTGAATAAAAATTGAATAATTACAGTATAGTTTTTATAATATGATTTAAAAAACAAAATGTGATAAATTTTTACACTATAATTTAAGAAACAAAATATTATATATCAGTAAAATTATTCATTCTCCTCCGCTTCTTTGACGAGGAACAAGTTTTCTTTATTTTCGGACGAGTTCCATGGTTTGATACCGGATGAGATCCTATGAGGCTAAAAGTGAGGCCTCCAATCACACGTCGCTATGCGTACAAAAGCAAGGAGCTGCAATTTTTCTTTAAAAAAAACTAATTTTGTATATGTAGCGACACGTGATTGGAGGCTTCACTTTTGACCTTAATTTTAGCCTCCTAGGATCTCATCCAGGTTTGATACAGGTTAGAAGACATGAGAGCAGTTTTCAGTTTTGCAGGCAATTAACGGTGGGCTTCCTTCGATTTCCATTGGCCTCATATGCGAGATGGGAAATGATAACGTCCGAATTATTCGTCTTTCTATTTTTTTTTCCGTCAATAAAAATGTTTTTAGAAAACAGTAAGAATTCGTAAAGCGATATAAATATATTTTAACGTATATATTCAGAGGAAATTTGACATCATATTATATGGTTGAGCATAATTTATCTTTCAGTTTAATTGAATTAGTCTCTAATATAGTTTGACTTAGTCATATTGCTACCACCGAATTTTTGTTTTTGAAAATTGCTGCCACGTATTTGTTAAATTTTTTTAAGACTTTGCAGTTTTAACAGATTCATGAGTTCTTTTTTCTTGTTAACGAGTTCTAGTTAAAATAAAAATTATTATGGTAAAATTGGTTAGATAATATGCGTAACAAATGGACAAAGTACACCAAGTATTCTGCACAAAATTTGAGTCGAGATTCCGAGAACGCGAAGATTTTCTCTTTCTAAATAAAAAGAGATGATATTTTATTTTTTTTGGTTAAAATGTAAAAATTTTCATTTAACCAAAGGTCAAAAATGGACCATAGCATTTACACTTCCGTCTGGGCATACCCAGGATGCAAAACATACAACCACTAACAAAAACTACTCACAGATCTTGTACAAAGATCTATATACATGTGTAGCAATTCTATGTGCCACATCCGGGGCCAAAGGAGATTGGTCCTCAAAAATCTTCAAATTCCTAGCCTGCCATATAAAATAAATAACTGCCGCGATAGAAGCTTTGATGAATTTGGTTCTAATACTTTTCCGCCTTGTTTGCTTCCTTGCCCACTTGAAAAGATTGGATAGTGTTAAGAACCTTTGTGCAACACCGAGCCAATTAAGGATATAGTTCCATACCTGTTTTGCAAAATCGCATTTAAATAGGAGATAATCTTGAGTTTCAACTTGCAAGCCACATATTGGACAACATAAATCAGTAACAGAAAAATGTAAGTTATCCCTAGTGGGCAATCGGTTGCGGGCCGCTAACCAAAGAGTGAAGGCGTGCTTCGGTGTATTGGTATTCGCCCAAACAATGGAGCTCCAGTAGATTCGGTGGTGCCTTTGTCGCAATTCCTTATAAACTTGAGATGTAATCAAAGCATCATTTCTCACCCACCTTGAAATTGCTGAATTGCAGCAGTCAGACGCTCCAAATTTATTCCTCAAAGTGTCACGGATAAGCATCAATTTCTTAAGGAACACAGAGTGACTTGGCTTCACTTGAAAACCCCACACTCCATTATGTAAATTGTAGTAGTGATGTATCCATCTTACCCAGAGCGAGTCTTTTTTCCGCTGAATATTCCAAAGGTGTTTTGTCAGTAGAGCATTATTCCAAGTCGCAAGATCAAGTAATCCAAGTCCTCCCTCTTCTTTAGGCTTGCAAATATCCTTCCAAGCAACCCAAGCTTTCTTCCCTCTTTCATCCTTATCCCCCCAAAGAAATGTTCTCGCAATCCGTTGAATTTGCTTTTGGACATTAACAGGAACGGGCAGAATTGCTAACCAAAACGCGTGGACACCTTGGAGGACCCCTTTTATTAGCTCAATTCTACCCGTGTAGGAAAGAGACTTGACATTCCACAGAGCAATGTATGTGGCAATTTTTCGTATGTAGGAGCCAAAATGAGCAAGCTGTAACGCATGTCCCGCAATGGGAACACCCAGATATCGAAATGGAAAATTTCCAAAATTAAAGCCTGTGAGTGTACAAAGTTCCATTTTACCTTCATCCGATATACCAGCACAATAAAGTTCAGATTTGGCAAGATTGCTGTGTAAGCCCGACGTTCTTCCAAATTCATTCAACACATCCATTACTGCAGCAACTGACTTTGCATCACCGTGTGAGAATAAAATTAGATCATCCGCGAACGCCAAATGGGTGATTTTGAGAAAATTACATTTAGCATGAAACTTGAAGTTGGGATCCGTATGTACTGCTTTCATCATCCGGGAAAAATACTCCATTCCAATTACGAAGAGAAAGGGGGAGATAGGATCTCCTTGCCTTAATCCTCTTTGGCCCTTAAAATAACCTTCCATGGATCCATTGATAGAGATGGAGAACGAAGTACTTGTGACACATTCCATTGTCCACACAATAAATTTGGGATGAAAACCAAGCTCTCTGAGGACACTTTCCAAGAATTCCCAAGATATTGAATCGAATGCTTTCTTAATATCCACCTTGATTAAGCATTTCGGAGTAGAGCGATTCCTGCCGTATTGTCTAATTAATTCTTGGACGAGTAGGATATTTTCAGCCATAGATCTTCCTTTGACGAATCCTGCTTGTGCTTCATCAACAAGTATATCCAAGACACATGATAGCCTTGTTGCTATGATTTTCGAGATGGTTTTGTATATGACGTTGCATAAAGATATAGGTCTGAAATCCCCAACGCTCTTAGCATTCGCAGATTTGGGAATCAACACAATCATCGCATGATTTATTTGCTTCAGAATCCGCCCATTTTCAAAGAATTCCAGAATGCTATCAGTAATGTTATCACCAACTATTTCCCAGGCCTTCATATTTTATTTCATCTAGTAGCATATTTTCTATCATATATGAGATCATTTTTTCCTAGCGATAGCTTTGCTGTCGTTGAGATATACTGGGTACGAATGATGATGATTATATGAGATCATTTTCTCTCCATTTTAATTATTGTTTGTCTGCTTTTGATCTTCTCTACATTTTAGTAATAGTTTTTCTTTGTCGTTGTAATATAATGTGTGTTGTTTTTATTTTATTATATATTAATTACATAAAAATGTGATTGCGATTTGCGAATTGACAGAAAATCGTGGTTCCTATTTCTTTTTCCTAAAAAATTAAAAAGAAAGAATAAGAAAAGAATATCCTGTACAAGCTTTCTTGGATGCTCTCAAGGGTCAAGGACAGCAGAGGCAACACTTGAAGGTGGGAGGAACTACTGGTTGATCAACACCTCACACCATTGTTCAGGTTCCAGGCGATTTTACTCTGACAAGGTAATAAATTATGCAAATTAGTTTTATTTAGGTTCATTTATTTATAAAAGTTGTTTCTTTTTTATTAACAAGAACTATCTTCTTTAATATGGGACTGAATGTTTTGTTGAATTGAACTCTGGGTTACAGGGAGTTGGTTACTTCGACTATGTGGAATTGTGGATAGATGGGTTTAGGGTTTGTTTTCTTCCAAACTGATGATGGTTTCATGAAATTCTTCAATCTAGTGCAGTGCTCAGCAGAGATGGTGGCTGTAAAATTTTTGGCTAATGTATTTATACTTGAATGAGTTCTGCTCTTATAATTACTTCCTTTTTACCCTCAAAAGTATCTCGCGGAAAGTTTTCCGCTGTTACAAAGGTACGTTCACCCACTTTAATGGATCAGGCATGGGTTTATTGATGTAAAATCAAGTGGAATTTTACCCCGACTATGGTGCCTTTGAGTATTTAGCTTCTTTAATTTGTCAAAGATGGCACGTCTGAGTTGAGGAAGGAATAACGTCGAACACCTTTGGGAGTGTATCAAACACATGCCGTAGAGACGAGGCCAGCTGCTGTGATGTTTGTTAGGTGAAGCTGGATACTCTAGGTGCCGTGTGGAAGTGATAAAGCTGCTGATTGGCTGGGAAGTATCACGTGATCAGTGTGTGCAGCGTTGGGTTGCAGCTGGTGCAGTAACGAGATGAAGAAGAAGGGTGCTGGCAGTTAGAGTTTAGCGGGAAGATTTAAAACGGGTGAAAAGTCATTTGTGCCCCTATTCTTGTAGTCATTAGTAGTTAATAACGAAGGGTGTTTTTGTAATTTTGCTTTATTCTGTTTTGTGTATAAATTGCACCCGAAGGTGCTGCTGAAGATGATGAATGAGAAACGGTTATTCCTTTCCTCCATTGCTTGATTGCTCCATTGTTTCCTCTTCTTCGTTTCTCATGCTCAGATGATCAATTTGATCATTCTGAATCAAATTGCTCAGTATTTTGATATGGTATCAGAGCATTAAGTGTGTGAGAATCTCAGAAAATTTGATCTGAGAGCTAATTGCACAGGAGCTGCCATGGCTTCATCATCCGTTACTTTTGGAACCGTGGATCCATACGAAGATCCTATGTACATTCATCCATCGGATAGTCCCTCTCTAATTCTCACTCAAACTCCTCTCACATCACAAAATTACCATGGATGGAGTAGGATTGTGCGAAGAGCGTTGGAAGCTAAAAATAAAGCAGGATTCATAGATGGAACTCTTGCTAGACCTGCAGAAGGAGACCGAAAGTTGGCTATATGGACGAAGGCTAATAATATGGTGGCCTCGTGGATCACTAATTCTGTAAGTACCTCTATTGCTCAAAGCATTATGTGGATAGATAATGCTGCAGAAATTTGGAAGGATTTGATGCTTAGGTACGGGAATGCTGATGCATTCCGAATCTCAGATTTACAAGAGGAATTTTACATGATTAAACAAGAGAGTTTACCTGTAACTGAGTACTATACGAAATTGAAAGTTGTTTGGGAAGAATTGACTGTTTTGCGAACCATACCGTCTTGCTCGTGTAGAAAATGTACTTGTAATGTCACTGGTCAGGTAAATAAGTTTGTGGAGGATGACTTTGTGATTAAATTTTTGAAAGGTCTGTCTGATGAGTACGAACCTGTGAAGTCTCAGATCCTTTTAGTAAATCCGTTGCCTGACATTAATACTACATTTTCGATGGCGGTGAAGTTTGAGAGGAAGATAATGTATTCAAACAGTCAATCTGCATTTTTGAATAATCCTTCTGTAGTAGCTACTGGAGGAGACAAAAATGTGATGTTTGCTGGTCCAGGAGATGTGAATTTCAAGACTTCCGCATACAAACAGAATGCGAAGTCACAGAGAAGTTTCAGGAAGGAAGGAACGTTTGGGCAGAATAATGCAAAAAGACCTGTGTGCAGCCATTGTGGCATGCTTGGACATATAGAACAAAAATGCTACAAAAAGCATGGATATCCGCCAGGATATAAGCCAAAGGGGCAGGTAAATTGCGTAGCTAATCATGATTCACAGTTTAGTTCTGGTGGCCAAAGTTGTGAGACAGGAGGTGATGATAAGAAGGAGTTAGCAAGGCCTTGCAGTTCCTTTACCCAGGACCAATACCAGCAGTTGTTGTCTATGTTTAAGGAATTTCAACAGAGAGGGATCAAAGACATATCTTGCCCAAGTGATAATGTAAATGGGCAGCATGCTGTTATGTCAGCTCAACATCTGAGTGTCTCAGGTAATAACACAGGTAATGTATCATCTAAGAGTTTAGAATTGTGGATTTTGGACTCAGGTGCAACTGACCATATATGCTGTTCTTTGAATCTTTTCGATACATGTCACCCAGTCAATTCCTTGAGAGTGAAACTGCCAAATAATCAGTCTGTAAAGGTCACACACATGGGTACTGTAAGCATAAATTCTAATCTAGTGATCCATGATGTTCTATACATACCCACATTCTGCTTTAACTTGCTTTCTCTCAGCAAGATTACCAAACAAAATCGTATCAGTGTCTTGTTTCAGTCTGATCACTGTCTGCTTTATGAACAGATGAGTATGAAGATGATTGGTTTAGCTAGATTGGATCAAGGATTATACAAGCTCTTATCCACACAAAGGGTCTCTGAACCAAAACATCTTTCCTTCCAAGTCGCTCTCCAGTCAAAAGCTTCATTGTGGCACTCAAGACTTGGTCATACTTCGTTGTCTAGGCTAAAAGAAATCAATAGATTGGATCCTGTAGTAGTTGTTTCTGATAGTTGTTTTCCCTGCTCAGTATGTCAATTAGCCAGACAAAAGAGAAAACCATTCTATTCCTCTGTTTCTTCTTCTGTAGCTCCTTTCGTGTTGGTCCATGTGGACATTTGGGGGCCATATAAACACCCCACATTGTATCATCAACAATATTTTCTTACGATTGTGGATGATTTTAGTAGATATACCTGGGTTTATTTGATGAAAAATAAGTCTGAGACCAGAAGCATTCTTCAGAGTTTTTATACATTTGTGTCTGTGCAATTTGGTCAGCAAATAAAGATAATTCGTTCTGACAATGGATTAGAGTTTCAAATGAATGCTTTCTATGCGGATAAAGGTATAGTGCACCAAACCAGCTGTGCATATACCCCACAGCAAAATGGTTTGGTTGAGCGTAAACATCAACACATTTTGAATGTGGCAAGATCTTTGAGGTTCCAAGCGAACATTCCTATTCATCTTTGGGGGTTTTGTATTCAATATGCGGTCTATTTGATTAATCTCATTCCATCACCTATCATTGCCAACAAAAGTCCTCATTATATGTTGTTTAACAAAAATCCTCCATATCACCAGCTTCGAGTCTTTGGATGTCTGGCGTTTGCCGTTGATACTCATCCACATAAGAATAAATTCGCTCCTAGATCCAGAAAGTGTGTCTTTCTTGGTGTGCCTTGCAGCACGAAAGGCTTTATCCTACAGGAAATATCCACAAAAACCATCTTTATTTCTAGGGATGTTGAGTTTCACGAACATATTTTTCCTTTCTCAGAGTCAGACCTTGTCAATCAAACTCTGCAGCATACACATGTGTTTTCACCTTCACCTCCTGAACATGTTGCCAATGATGACTCATCTTATGCTCAACGTGGTGACACTCAAACTGTCTCATCAAGTAACAACTCCTCATTTGATCATCCTAGTTCACCTCCTGAAGTGTCAAGTCCTACACCAGTTGAATCTTCTTCTCAATCTGTACCATCTGGTTCAATATCTCCTATTCCAGTCAGCTCACTTGAGGTTTGTCTACCTATCCATGATGAGGTCAGGCCAATTAGAACTCGTAAGGCACCTTCTTATCTTCAACAGTACTATTGTAATCAGTCCCAAATAGAATCTCCACTTTCTATCTCTCAGAGTTGTTCCACGCCACATACACTTGAGAAATGTTTCACTCTAAATTTTTTGGCACCTAAGTACAGATCCTATGTTCTAGCTACTAGTATGAATACAGAGCCTGCTAATTATCTTGAGGCATCAAGATCTTCAGCTTGGCAGGCAGCTATGCAAGCTGAATTAGCAGCTCTCCAAGCAAATGATACATGGCATTTGGTTGAGTTACCCCCTGGTAAGCATCCCATTAGTTGTAAATGGGTGTATAAAATTAAATATCAGGCAGATGGCACAGTTGAGCGTTATAAGGCCAGGTTGGTTGCTAGAGGTTTTACTCAGCAGTATGGTGTGGACTATCAAGAAACTTTTTCGCCAGTGGCCAAGATGACGACAGTGAGGTTTGTGTTGGCACTGGCTGCTAGCAGGGGGTGGCATTTACATCAGATGGATGTGAATAATGCGTTTTTGCACGGTGATTTGAGTGAGGAGATCTATATGACTCCTCCTCCTGGGATGCATTTAGATCATCCAGGTTTGGTCTGTAGACTTAGGAAGTCGTTATATGGCCTTAAGCAAGCCAGCCGTGAGTGGAATGCTAAGCTTACTTGTTTCCTTCTTTCCATGGGCTTTTATCAATCTAAGACGGATTATACGTTGTTTACAAAGCAGACTGATGATTCATTCTTCATACTTTTAGTATATGTAGATGACATTATAGTTGCCTCCTCCTCATTGCGTGATATTCAGCAGTTAAAGAATCAGCTTCATGATGCTTTCAAGATTAAAGATCTTGGGGACCTTAGGTTCTTCCTAGGGTTGGAAGTAGCTAGGTCCAAGGGGGGGCTGGTTGTGAATCAAAGGAAGTATGCTTTGGAGTTGTTAGAGCATACTGGTTTTTTGGGAGCAAAGCCAGCTAAGACGCCTATGGAAGTAAATTTGAAACTTGTTCACAACGATTCTCCTTTGTTAAGTGATGTGTCAGCCTACAGGAGTTTGATTGGGAAGTTGATTTACTTGACAATTACTCGGCCAGACATTGCTTTCTCAGTTCAGCAACTTAGTCAGTTTCTTGATTCACCTACGCAGATTCATCTTAAAGCTGCACAGAGGTTATTGAGGTACATCAAGGGAAGTATTGGGCAAGGCTTGCTGTATCCGTCTAATACACAGTTGCAACTGAGAGCTTTTGTGGACTCTGACTGGGCAGGGTGCTCAGAAACTAGGAGAAGTGTGACGGGGTTCTGTGTGTTTTTGGGAGGAGCGTTGATATCGTGGAAAGCCAAGAAACAGACCACCGTGTCAAAGTCTTCAGCAGAAGCTGAGTACAGAGCATTAGCTACATTGGTTTGTGAGGTCCAATGGTTGTTATTTTTGGCTCAGGACTTGAAGCTTATGAAACAAAGTCCTGTGGAAGTATTTTGTGACAGCAAAAGTGCTATGCACATTGCTGAGAATCCAGTGTTCCATGAGAGAACAAAACATATAGAGATAGATTGTCATATAGCTAGGGACAAAGTGCAGGATGGCACGATCCGGTTGATGCCAGTAAGGACTGAGCTGCAGCTGGCGGATGTATTTACTAAAGCCTTGGATTCTAGGAGGATGAATGAAATATTGAAGACCTTTGGAGTGTACAACCTTTATGACAAGCTGGGCTTGCGGGGGGGTGTCAAAGATGGCACGTCTGAGTTGAGGAAGGAATAACGTCGAACACCTTTGGGAGTGTATCAAACACATGCCGTAGAGACGAGGCCAGCTGCTGTGATGTTTGTTAGGTGAAGCTGGATACTCTAGGTGCCGTGTGGAAGTGATAAAGCTGCTGATTGGCTGGGAAGTATCACGTGATCAGTGTGTGCAGCGTTGGGTTGCAGCTGGTGCAGTAACGAGATGAAGAAGAAGGGTGCTGGCAGTTAGAGTTTAGCGGGAAGATTTAAAACGGGTGAAAAGTCATTTGTGCCCCTATTCTTGTAGTCATTAGTAGTTAATAACGAAGGGTGTTTTTGTAATTTTGCTTTATTCTGTTTTGTGTATAAATTGCACCCGAAGGTGCTGCTGAAGATGATGAATGAGAAACGGTTATTCCTTTCCTCCATTGCTTGATTGCTCCATTGTTTCCTCTTCTTCGTTTCTCATGCTCAGATGATCAATTTGATCATTCTGAATCAAATTGCTCAGTATTTTGATATAATTTGCATGAGCTTATTGCTGCTTGGTTTTGTCTGTTGTAATTTTGGCTTCAATTCGTGAAGGAGGATATTGTTATGTAGCAGTGCCCCTAGATTGGTCTTCAGTAGTTCCTTTTCTTTTGCTTCTTATTTTTTAATAGTTTATGACTTTGTTGTTCTTCTACACCCTCGAGTCTGTAACATATTTTTGAATAGTTGTTCTCTGCTTCACAGAGGCAATGTACATTTATAAGATATAATGATGAGTTTTGTTAAGGTTAATATAAGGGATATCTGAAAGATGAGGTGAACCAATAGAAAATGAGTATGTATGAACAGCAGGTTCATGATGTTTTTTCTTGTTTTGTTTGACCGAAATTATTTATTGTTCGGAAAAAAAATGTCCATTAACCTGTTTGTTGCGTGTAAAGAGAGTAGCTAGTTCTTCATATTCTTTTGTAATTGATCTGGTTTTTTAATTTGCTTGGCAGGTTTTGATTGAGTTGCTTGCCTCTTTTTTATGGCTCAGTTGATAGCAGTATCTTGTTCTTTCAATGTCTCTTCTAGTTGCATGAAGCAACAGAACTGTATATTTGCCAGCAAAAGCACTTCTGTCTTTCCTGCATCTTTGAGCTTGCAAAATACCTGCTCGATTTCAGAGAAACTAGTGCTTTCTCGAAGAAAGTCAAAAAGATATCCAACAATATCTGCTATGGCAGTTTCTTTGACTCAGGAACCAAGGACCCAATCTGGTTCCTCCCAGAATACAGATGAACCAGCCAGAGGAAAGAAGGTCATGGTTATTGGTGGTGATGGATACTGTGGGTGGGCTACAGCTCTCCATCTATCAAACAAAAACTATGAAGTTGCTATTGTTGACAACCTTGTTCGTCGACACTTTGACGACCAGCTTGGCCTTGATTCCCTCACACCCATCTCTTCAATACATAACCGCATCCGGTGTTGGAAAACCATAACAGGAAAAGATATTCTACTTCATATTGGGGATATATGTGATTTTGAGTTCTTATCAGAGGCTTTCAAATCGTTTGAACCTGATGCTGTTGTACACTTTGGGGAGCAGAGATCTGCTCCGTACTCCATGATTGATAGGACAAGAGCTGTATTCACTCAACATAATAATGTGATTGGAACACTGAACGTTTTGTTTGCCATAAAGGAGTTCAGAGACGAGTGTCATCTGGTGAAGCTTGGTACTATGGGAGAGTACGGGACACCGAATATTGACATCGAGGAAGGCTACATTACAATCACTCACAATGGAAGAACAGATACTCTCCCTTACCCCAAGCAGGCCAGCTCTTTTTATCATTTGAGCAAGGTGCATGATTCCCATAATATCGCATTTACTTGCAAGGCATGGGGAATCAGAGCCACAGATCTGAACCAAGGAGTAGTTTATGGAGTGCAGACTGACGAGACGGCACTTGATGATGTGCTGTGTAACAGGTTTGACTATGATGCTATATTTGGAACAGCATTAAATCGGTTTTGTGTTCAGGCTGCTGTTGGCCATCCACTAACTGTCTATGGGAAAGGAGGACAGGTAATTTTACCTCTTTTCTTTTTTTTTAAAAAAAAATATTTCAGTTTATTCATTTTGTCTACTGTTGTGAACTTTTTTCCTCCTATCCCTGCTGGGGTGCGGCCCTTGCCGGAGAGTGAGGGGTGTGAGAGGGGAGCAGGAATAAAACAATCTCTCTCTTTAGGGAAATTTATGCAAAGCTGAATTTATCTCATTAGTTTATGAACTGCCTCTTGATATCTCATCCCTTTTCTATCTTTTATAATCTGGGGAAAGAAATAACTTCTTCCTTTGAGTTCAAGGGTTTTCCTCCCCCCCCCCCCCCCCCCCTCTTTCTTTTTTGGCCTTGATTCTCTAGTTAGTTAAATACTTTCTCCCAGAAACAAGACAAGGAGATGCTATCATGTGCTGTAGTCCGTTGCTCTCTTTCATAATGGATTGTGACTCCTTTAGCACCCCACCTGTATTGTCTATTCAATTTGAAGCCAGAGTTAATTGCACCTGGTATCCATACTTTTCCACAAAGTTTTAATTAGAACATGCTAATTTGGAATCATGTTGTAATTGTTCTTGTCATCGATGCTTAATCTAATGACTTGACCATAAACTTGCATCTTTCTTTTCTAACCACTAACCAATTAAAATCTTTACAAGGCCTGTTCCTGCAACCTAGCTACTCAGTCTGCTGCTCCTACCTAATGCTGCATACTGGCTCAACTCACTTCTTCAGCCCATGGCTCTCTGGAATGGATTTCTGTACCCTACCTACCCTCCTCTCCTTTGTTATTTTGCTTCACTCAGGATTGGCATTGGTGGTTCTGTGGCAATGTTCTCTCCTCTACCTACTTTCTTCTTTTTTGAGTTCATATTGGATGGCTCAGGAATGGTCACGCCAATATACTGTTTTCTACCCGTTCTTTCGTTCCTTTATATCTTGATGGATGCAGTGTGTCCCTGCTCAGTGCCCTCATTGGACGGGGATATGGAGATCCTTGACACCACTTTATAGGTTCTGATAGTTACAGCATCCATTTTCTACTCTCTCCTCAACTCCTCTCTTCTATACACTATAAGCATGCTTCTTATGAAGCTTTGTTTATTCTATGCCTTATTTCCTATGTCATGTACTGTCTGTATTGTTTTGAGGCCTCATGGGTGGGGTTTTTGTGACTTCTGCAACCATCTCTGGAAGGCTCTGCAGAGTTTGCACCTTTTGGTGCTAATTTTGCCAACCCCCAGCTTCCCTCTTCTTTTATTTCTACGTTTTACTTCTACCTTGATATTGTCATCCTTGACTGTTTGTATTCATTACTTAGGCTAGCATTAGTCTTGGGTTTCAATATTGTAAGCCACCTTTATTTTGAACATGCTTAGCTTGTTGTTGTCTTTATGGCAACTATTTTGTACATATTGACTGTCAGATTTGTTCACATTTTCAGTAGCTTGACTCATGATTGTCTTTTGTTGCCACTTTCAGGCAACTTTTTGTAAAGGCTGACACTAGATATTGGATAGTAAATTGTAAGTCACTTATATTTTGTATAAACTAAGCTCGTTGTTGCTGTCTGGAAAGTAACTCTTTTTTTGTAAATCTGCCACTTTTTGGTTTATATATAAAATTTCATTTAAATATAAAAAAGGAAAAGCTACTAACCAATTATGCCAGAAGTAAGATGTCATCTCTTTCAATTAGAGGAAAACCTTGCCACTCCCCTTGGACTTGATCCTTACACCATGCAGGGTAATAACATTGTGCACAAATGACATTGCTCAAGTTTTTAGATTGCATTGTAAATGAGGCTTTTGAGTTCTTTTTGTCATGAAATGTTATCATGAACTCAACTTGCTTTTTCTTCTGTGATCAATTCTCCTACCTTGGATCCAAGACTTTGTATAAAGCATTCTGTTGACAAATGCAGACCCGGGGATACCTGGACATTAGAGACACGGTTCAATGTGTGGAGCTTGCAATCGCAAATCCAGCTCAGCGAGGTGAGTTCAGAGTCTTCAATCAATTCACAGAGCAGTTCTCTGTCAACGAGCTTGCCGCCCTCGTCACAAAAGCCGGACAGCAACTGGGGCTGGAGGTGCAGACTGTAACTGTGCCCAACCCCAGAGTAGAAGCAGAGGAGCATTACTACAATGCTAAGCATACCAAACTCATTGAATTGGGTTTACAGCCCCATCTCCTCTCTGATTCTCTTCTTGACTCGCTGTTGAACTTTGCGATCAACTTCAAGGACCGTGTTGATACCAAACAAATAATGCCCAGCGTTTCCTGGAAGAAAATTGGTGTTAGGCCAAAAACTCTCGCCGCATAAAGTGGATTCCGCTTTCAGAGTAGTGTACGAGGAAGCTTCGTCTACCTTGTGTGGGTGTCGTTTTGACAGCAGAGTGTTCTGTTCTATTAGGCGGTGTTCTTTGTTATGTTTAGGTCTGTTAGTTTGTATGTCAAAAGACTTGTATTCTCTAGATGTAATACATATCTAGTTGGACACTTCATAGGCCGGCTGTTACTTTCATTTGCTGTCTACCCTTGAACATATAATGTATCAGTTGCTGATATATCAATGGCTAACATAGTGTCATTTAAATTATGTTCATATATTGCTAATCAGAATGTGCACATCGGGAAATAACCTCTGTGTGTTTCTAACAAATATGTATGGTTGCGTACATCCGACCTCAAATACCCCGCCATAGTTTGGAGCGTCTAAGACAATGGGTAATGTTGCTGTTGTATTGCTAGTCAGAAAGTGCACACCAACGGCCTCTGGAGTATATACTGCCAACTTTCGATGGATATGATCTTGTTTTGGTCTAAAGTTAGTGCATTGTAACTCAAAAGCCCTGACGTTTAAATCTCCCTGGTTCATGCTTTCAATCATGAATTTTCGAGAATGCGTGAAAGAGAAGGTTCAGTGAATCTCAATCAAAGTTTAGACGAGTATGTAATACCCAGTTACGAGATTTTTCATTTTCTTAGCAACTTATTTTGAATGAAGTACAAATTAGTTTGTGAAGTATTAAATCAAATTTTCAATGTAATAATCATATGCCTCGTGGTTCTAAAAGTCGATATATGATAAAATATGACCTGGAGCAGTCATATAGCACGACTAGCCAGTGCACATTCCTGATCGGTCCATTCGACCCGTGGTCTTGATTCATTGATTCTACTGCAATTTCTCCTATAATGGCATACCGACAATAGAAAATACTGTGAGTTCGGTTTAGCCCTCCAAATCATCATAAACCTTTAAACAGAAGCCTATCTCAAATACACACAGAGTCTAACAGCATATCCCAAATAGACAAAATTTCCCCTCCCCTTCTCTCCTTTTTCTTTCTTTCGACCTTTGCATGTTTGTTGGGTGGAAGGATCACTGGATGGTCTCGGAACTGTTGGAACTGTTCGGAAGGCTTTTTTTTTTTTTTGGGGACAACTAATGGCAACCTCTCAGCAATTTAGAAAAGAGGAGGAAAAGAAAAAGGAAATATCAATAAAGACGTGTTGTTTCCAAACATGCATTTCGCTCAAGAAACGCACAGTCCAACAAACTGAGATTATCTGCCCAGGCGGCATTATCTCAGGTTATCATAAACTAAATGCACTGATAAACCATAATTAAACCGTCGGTTAGTTAACAACGATCAACGGTTTAACTCTAGTGGCTCAGCACTCGAAGTCCTGCAGTTCAACAGTACATCACCCAAGCATGACTGTTCAGCCTCAATGGCATCTCAGCAAGGCATCATAGCGCCCTTACAACATTGAAGAATATGCCAAGGTTTGCACCTCGGCACCAACTTCAGCTTCTACACAAATGCCACACTTTAGATCACTTCAGCTGGGTAAGGAAGTCTTGCACTTCGGCAAGACTTGTTCCTGCACTTCGGCAAAATTCAGTTGTGCACTTCGGTAAAGGGACCTAGCACGATATTACTTCGTGGGACCCTCAAACAGAAACACAATTCAAATATAGTGACTACAGCTGGGTATTCTTCCTGAACACGCCAAGGTCACAACAGCCGTCCTACTAGTTACATCAACCAGGCCGGCCTATTAGTCACATCAGTCAGCCTACTGATCACATCAGCAGACCTACGGCGCCATAGGCTTTCTGCCCCAAGCAAACGTCCTATCCGCAATCCACTATCAGGGACTAAGGGCGGGAAAAAGGTCTATAAATGCAAGCCAACCAAGACAAAGAAGGGGATCCGAATCTCAAACAACCAGATTCTAAAGCAAGCTCATCATATCCCTTGCTCCTCGGCATACACTGTGAGAAACTTCTAACTCACCTTCAAATTATAATTTCAGTGAGATATGGCCCAAACTGACTTGAGCGTCGGAGGGTTATTCCCGGGGCCAACCTCCCGGGACCTCTGACCTGTGCTTCCTTGTGCAGGACATTTGGCGCTATTCCAGCTACAAACTTTCAATCCCAGTTAACAACTCTTCGAGTTAACTGACGGAGCTAATTTGAGGTCGTCTAGACCCTTGGTGAAGATCCGGCTTCATCATTTGGCGCTAGAAGGAGGGCCTCTTAGTCCCTTAACCAAGAAAACAACTACTCAAAGCCTTTCTAACGATTACTCAGAGCTTTTCTAATTACTTCAAGAAGCTATTGAGAGAAAGATGAGTGAAAAAGATAGTCAGGGGTCCAAGCAACCTATGACACCCAAGAGGAGCCAAAGGTCTTCTCAGCGACAAACTGATCAATGCTCTACGGAGCCGGGACAATCCTCAACTCCCACCATTGCCTTCACATATGAAGAGCACATGCGAGCCATTCGCTATGTTGCTCAAAACCCAGAGGTCTTCCAGGCTGTAGTAAGAGAGATGAAGGGGAAGGCCTCTGCAGCAAAGTCCAGTGGGTCCCATTCCGGTAACTCTCACCCACTGGAACATCTGGAGTATTCTCCCACTCGGTCAGGTTATTCCCCCAGGCGTTAGGCCGAATTTATGGCCGAGGCAAGATGGCCAGAACAAAAGTCTAGCCACCAGAGTTTAAGATGTACTCAGAAAGCCTCCTTGCCATTTAAACATGGCATAAAAATTGACAATAAAGGCAAAGCACCGTTGCAGGAAAGGTGCTCTGTCAAGATTCGGTTAGAAGGCCGAGGAAAGGAAAGGAACTCCCTGCTAGCTTCAAAAGCCCATATTCTATCCTACATGAGGAGAAAATCTCTGGCGAAAGAACCCCAGCCCCTGGCTGGACCAGTCCACAAAAGAAGCCATCGACTGTACTGCCTTTATCATCATGATATTGGTCATGATACAGAAGATTGTAGGCAGCTCGGGCAAGAGATTGGACGTCTTATCGAGCTGGGTCACCTGCAACATTTTTATAATCCGAGGTCTAGGCTCCACAACAGGCTAGACTTGGGCGGACCCCCTCCAGATGAAAGTTGTAAATCCTGGCCTCATCAAGGTTTTCTAAGTGATGAGGATTCAGATCCTGATGAAAGGGGGTTACGGGTTCCTGAGCATATAAGGCTGATATAACAGCAACAGTCCCTGATTCAATCGAATCATGGTTTATTTCTTCTTGGGCTCGTCCCATATCTTCTGGCTCAGCCTTATGTTATCAAGGGATCAATTCCTTATATTCAACCGGGTATTCTTATTTGGCATTCAGCCAAGAAAGTTAAGTCACCTTATGGTGCATGAAGCAATAATTTATGCCTATCTATCACCCACAATGAAAGTGGGGCCATACCCCAGCAGGTCTGGGAGGTTGAGCAGGTCTCAACATTATCTTTACCCCAGCAGGTCTGGGAGGTTGAGCAGGTCTCAACATTATCTTTACCCCAGCAAGTCTGGAGGTTGAGCAGGTCTCAACATTATCTTTACCCCAGCAGGTCTGGGAGGTTGAGCAGGTCTCAACATTATCTTTACCCCAGCAGGTCTGGGAGGTTGAGCAGGTCTCAACATTATCTTTACCCCAGCAGGTCTGGGAGGTTGAGCAGGTCTCAACATTATCTTTACCCCAGTAGGTCTGGGAGGTTGAGCAGGTCTCAACATTATCTTTACCCCAGCAGGTCTGGGAGGTTGAGCAGGTCTGGGAGGTTGAGCAGGTCTCAACATTATCTTTACCTCAGCAGGACTGAGAGGTTGAGCAGGTCTCAACAGCGGGATAAGTTCCCTATATATTCACCTCAGCATGACTGAGAGGTTGAGCAGGTCTCAATAGCGGGATAAGTTTCCTACATCCTCACCTCAGCAGGACTGAGAGGTTGAGCAGGTCTCAACAGCAGGATAAGTACCCTATATCTTCAGCTCAGCAGGACTGAGAGGTTGAGCAGGTCTCAACAGCGGGATAAGTTCCCTACATCTTCACCTCAGCAGGACTGAGAGGTTGAGCAGGTCTCAACAGCGGGATAAGTTCCCTATATCTTCAACTCAGCAGGACTGAGAGGTTGAGCAGGTCTCAATAGCGGGATAAGTTCCCTACATCTTCACCTCAGCAGGACTGAGAGGTTGAGCAGGTCTCAACAGCGAGATAAGTTCCCTATATCTTTACCTCAGCAGGTCTGAGAGGTTGAGCAGGTCTCAACAGCGGGATAAGTTCCCCTATCTTCACCTCAGCAGGACTAAGAGGTTGAGCAAGTCTCAACAGCGGGATAAGTTCCCTATATATTCACCTCAGCGGGACTGAGAGGTTGTGCAAATCTCATCAACGGGATAAGTTTGCCTATATTCCAACTCAGCAAAGCTGAAAGTGTTGATGAAAAGGGGATAAAGTTTTTCCCACATCTTAAAATTCATCAAGGCCCAGCGAGCTGAAGAGCCAAGTACAAAAGCTGAAGCTTATTACTTCGGCGAAGAGACAGCATACAAAAGATACTCTTTTGGCAAAGCTGAAGACAAATACTTGCAAACTATCAAAATAGAGCAAGTGAAGTTACTGAAGACAAATACTTACAAACTATTTGTTAGTGTATGTGCCCTAGGCCATGATTTGGATATTTATGTTATGCATAAAAGAGGTTTTATTATCATTATTGTTGGTTAGTATGTTACACAATTTTGATATATGTCCCTGATTCATTATTGTTATGGAGATAAAATAATTTATAATCAGTATGAGTATTGATTTGATAATCATGAGATGATTATGTGTATGGTGATACGAATCAATCTCATAGATACTTGTTAGAGAACAGTGTATTGGATAGACCCATCATGAGATTGCTACATGGATTAGCGTCATAAGTAAATCTCATGATAGTCATGTTTTAATCCTTTGACTTGAGATTGTCATAGTTTCCAACATAAGGACTATTATATTTTGACACGATCAAACGTTATCTGTAACTGGATAATAATAAAGGTCATGATTGAATGTGATAGAAATTATGTAGAGGATATTGAACAATCAAGATAGAATTTGTCCCTCTCTTTTGAGAGAGATATCTTTGGGCCCCCTCGATTAGTGAGACTGTGAAATGCATGGCCGTGCTCAAATGAATTGATAGTGTGATCAATATCATTTGTTTTATCAGTCTACTTAGAGATCGAGTAATCATATGTTTGAACTATATAAGTATGACGCTGACCATGACTTATGTTCAAACTAGATATCGTGTGACAAAGGGATTGGTGCATGTACTATTATTAGGCTAGTTGGACTTTACTCGTATTAATTGGGTAGTTGTAATGCCTTGCTAGAGGCCAATTACGACTTGTTGGTTTAATAGAGATTTAATCAACTGCCAATTAATATGGGCCTATCGGGTCACACACAAGAATGCGTAAGGCTGATATTAATAATATTAATAATATTAATATTGGATATTAATTATTATTATTATTATCGTTTTAATATTAATAATATTAATATTGGATATTAATTATTATTATTATTATTTTCGGTTTTTTGGTGATTATATATACATGTGTATTATCGGATAATAACAAGAGAATCCATATCTGATATGGATTTTGAATATCCTGATAGAATCTGTATATGATATGGATTTTGATTGGCATTCACTAATCCGATTAGGACTCGGATTCTGATGTCTACGTATGTGCATATATACTTGTGTATCTCGTATACACAAGACACACGAAAAATACACAGAGTCATAAAAAAACCCCTAGAGCCGTTTTTGTGAAAAACGAGTTCTTCAGCCACGCCGTTTGAAGAGCTAGCACTCCGGGCGGAAGCGTTCGTGTGGATACCGACAGAGGGTGTTCGTGATTTCGCACCTCTTCCATCTGCAGACTTCGAATCTACGGAGGTAGTTTTTGATTTCTTTTGTCGAATTAAACGAACAACATGGATCCTTGGTAGGAAATCAGAGGTCAAGTTTTGTTTTCCGCTGCGCGTTTTTGCAGTGATCTCGGTTGATTTCCTAACACTATTAACATAGAACAAGTAAGGCTTTGTAGAGCCAAGGACAAATATTTGTATTCACAATTAAGACGAAGCAAATACAGTTTCACATGCTGAAGACAAAGACAGCTGAAAGAAGCCGAAGAGCAAAAGTTGAGAAAAATGGATTCTCATTAAGTACAAAATCTATTACAACTACAACTATGTACGGGAAAAATCCTATCCTACTTTACAGCTTCTTCATTCTCTCTATAATCAACCCCACTTTGGAATAGCGCAATTTGGTTTTCAAGTAGGTTCCCAGCCTCAGGGTTGTACAGCTTGGCGATGCGAGGATGGTTCTTGTCCAGGCTGGGGCAAACCTCCGAACAAACATCAATTGCCCAAGTTTGCCCAACAGCAATTGCTGAGCCTTGAATCTTCAGAAAATTTCCGGTGAAAAGCTCAGACTGTCTGAACTCATCAATGGTTTTCTTCATCTCCTCAGCCTGAAGTTCAAATTGCTGGAGGAGATCAGCTTTACTTTTCTTCTCTGCCTCCAGTTGTTGGTTCAGCTCAGCTCTACTGTTGGACAATACTTGATCAAAAGTACTGACTTCCTTTTGGTAGAACTCCAGTTCAGCTTGAGCTTTGGAAGAATCTATCTCAGTGCTGGCTAATGATTCCTTCAGCTCAAATACTTGGGATTTAGCCTCGGCCAGCTTAGTATCAGAATCCTGCTTCTCATCTTGAAGTCTGGAGTTCTCCTCCATAAGTAAAGCCAGTTTGGAATCTGAATCTTGCTTGGCCATTTGAAGCCTGGAATTGTCTTCAGTAAGTGTAGCAACTTGAGACTTCAGATTATTCACCTCAGCCTCCAGTCCGTTACCGTGACATTAAGAATGTCAATATATATTTATTTGTTATAATATGTTTGTGTAAAATATATTATAATTGTTGATGTCTTTGCATGGTGCATAGCATGGCCTCAGGACCTATGTGATTGACTTAGTCATATTTCTGTTTTGGGTTATTATGGCCTGCGTGCCGCTGTAGTTTTTGTTGTATTTTATTATACAATTAGTTAGGTTTTTCTTTATTATTGTAATAAATGAAGAATCAAGCTACAAAAGTGGTGATGGCGACACATACCAAGGACTAGTGGATTCCATGGAGATGGAGGCACGAGCTCAAGACAAGAAGATATGTATCATTGCAAATGTTGTAATAGGAAGTCTTTCACATAGAGTTTCCTTTATGATCTTCATTTGGTCTCATGAAGATCATATTTAGTTTGGCCATGCTATGTCACGTTTACATATTTATCATTTTGTATGAGATGCGTGGATGATATATTATATATGCATATAGGATGCTACGATGTAATGATATGCAATGCAAGACATAAACTAAGTTGAACCCTCATTAATAATTTAAGTCTTGACGCCATCCATGTCTTAAACACCTATTAAAACTGGGATTGTATTAAAGTAGGTATTGTCAAAGCAATGTGCTTTAAACATTCCTAGCTACGTAGGATGAGTAATAGTGCTACTCATATGTTTAAAATTGGTTAGACTTAATTGGGCTATCAAAACGGTTTTGGGCCCAAGGCATTAGATGGAATCTAACATACAATGATATATGATGTCATTATTCCATAAATTCTAAGAGTTACATGAGATGTAATTGGTAAAGATGTTACCTACCTAAATAACTTAATTTTAAGCGTCATGCCAAAGCTGAGTTTAGAATTAAGTCAAATATGGATCTTAGCTCACTAAAATATTTCTTTTGAGGGTTATGTTTTAGTGGGAGTTTTATAAATTTTAACCTCATTATTAATAAAGTGTTACTTTGCATGTTTTGTAGATCATAAATGGCTGCTAATAACAATTCCACCTTATCGCTGCGATCTATCCTTGAGAAGGAAAAACTAAAAGAATGTGGGACTAATTTTGTTGACTGGTTTCGAAACTTGAGAATTGTTCTCAAGCAAGAAAAGAAGTCCTACGTGCTCGATGACCCTGTCCCCGAACCCCCTCCTGCTGATGCTTCTGTTGCTGTTAAGAACAAGTATAAGAAGCATGTTGAAGATTCTAATGACATAGGATGTCTAATGTTGGCAACTATGTGTTCAGGACTTCAGAAAGACCTGGAACACTTAGAAGCTTATGAGATGAGTGTGCATCTCAAACAAGCTTTCCAACAACAGGCTAGGCAGGACAGGTTCGACACCGCTGTTGCACTTTTTGACTGTAAGATGTCTGAAGGTGAATCTGTTAGCGCTCATGTTTTAAAGATGAAAGGCTATATAGATCACCTTGCAAGACTTGGATATCCCCTGAGTTTGGAACTCGCCACGGATTTGATCCTACACTCTTTGCCTAGCAGTTTTTCTCAGTTCGTCATGAACTACAATATGAATAATATGGAAAAGTCCATTCCTGAGCTACATGGTATGCTCAAAACTGCTGAGGGGAATATCAAGAAGCCTACCCATGTATTGAGTGTCAATACCAAGCTAATGAAAAGGAAAGCTAAAGGCAAGGGTAAGGCTAAAAGTGCAAAGGGTACAAAAGGGGCAAAGGGTCAAGCTAAACCGAAACCTGGTCCCAAGGCAAAGGTTCCTAAGGAAGGAACTTGTTTCCATTGCAACAAGCCTGGGCATTGGAAAAGAAATTGTGATGTTTATTTGGAGGAGTTGAAGAAGCTGAAGGGTAGTACGACTACATCTTCAGGTATTTATGTTATAGAAATTAATTTATCTACTTCTTCTTCCTGGGTATTAGATACTGGATGTGGATCCCATATTTGTACAAATATGCAGGGGCTCAAAAGGAGTAGGATGCTGAAGAAGGGCGAGGTGGACCTACGTGTTGGCAATAGAGCAAGAGTTGCTGCTATAGCTGTAGGGACCTACGAGCTTGTCTTGCCCAATGGGCTTTTGTTAGTTTTAAACAATTGCTTTTATGTTTCTACTATGAGTAGGAATCTTATTTCAGTGTCTGTTTTGGATGATGAAGGTTATTCATTTTTAATTAAAAATAAGAAGTGTTCTATTTTTGATAAAAATGACTTGCTTTATTGTATTGCAAGTAGTTATAATGGCATTTATGTCCTTAACCTTGATGATTCCAATGACGGTAATATTTATAACATATCTTCAAAGAGAACTAAGCCAAATGAACTAAACCCTGCATATTTATGGCATTGTCGCCTTAGCCATATAAATGAGAAGCACGTATCTAAACTCCATCAAGATGGATTATTAGATTCATTTGATTTTGAATCATTTGAAAATTGCGAGTCTTGTTTGCTTGGAAAGATGACAAAGACTCCTTTCACTGGACATAGTGAAAGAGCTAATGACTTATTGGGCTTGGTACATACAGATGTATGCGGCCCAATCAGCATTAGTGCCAGGGGAGGATTTCAGTATTTCATTACTTTTACTGATGATTTCAGTAGGTATGGCTATGTCTACCTAATGAAACATAAGCATGAGTCTTTTGAAATGTTTAGAACTTTTCAAAATGAAGTACAAAATCAACTTGGTAAGACAATTAAAACCCTTCGATCAGATCGAGGTGGTGAATATTTGAGCCAAGAATTTGACCAACATCTAAGAAATTGTGGAATCGTTTCACAGTTGACTCCTCCAGGAACTCCACAATGGAATGGTGTTTCTAAAAGGAGAAATCGGACTTTATTGGATATGGTTCGATCTATGATGGGTCAAGTAGATCTTCCTTTATCCTTTTGGGGTTATGCCTTGGAGACAGCTGCATTCATTTTGAACCGTGTACCATCTAAAGCGGTTGAAAAGACACCATATGAGATGTGGACTGGTAAGAGACCCAGTTTGTCTTTTCTTAAGATTTGGGGTTGTGAAGCTTATGTGAAAAGATTAATGTCAGATAAGCTAGCTCCAAAATCTATCAAATGTATTTTTGTGGGGTATCCTAAAGAAACTAAAGGGTACTATTTCTATATTCCCTCAGAGAACAAAGTGTTTGTTGCTCGAAATGGAGTCTTTTTGGAAAAGGAGTTTCTCTCCAAGAGAACAAGTGGGAGTATAGTACAACTTGAGAAAACTCAAGTTCCACAAGATATCGTTGAACCGTCTTTAGAGACGATTTCAGAACCACAAACAGTTGTGGAGCCTGAAAATGTAACACAAGTCCAACGCAGATCTGATAGGATACATCGTCAGCCAGAGAGATACGGATTTCTTGTGACTGATGATAGTGAAGTTATGCTCATAGATCAAGATGAGCCTACTACCTATCAGGAAGCTGTGTCAGGTCCAGATTCAGATAAATGGCTTGGAGCCATGAATTCTGAGATGCAATCCATGTTTGATAACCAAGTTTGGTCTTTAATTGATCCTCCCGAGGGTATTAAGACTATTGGTTGCAAATGGGTTTTCAAGAAGAAAACTGACATGGATGGAAATGTGCAAACCTACAAAGCAAGGCTTGTGGCTAAAGGTTTCAAGCAAACTCATGGTATAGACTATGATGAAACCTTTTCACCAGTAGCTATGCTTAAGTCTATTCGAATTCTCCTTGCCATTGTAGCATACTATGATTATGAGATATGGCAAATGGATGTCAAAACTGCTTTCCTTAATGGAAATTTACTCGATGATGTGTACATGACACAACCTGAGGGTTTTGTAAATCCTGAGAATTCAAAGAAGGTTTGCAAGCTTCAAAGGTCCATCTATGGATTGAAGCAAGCATCTCGAAGCTGGAATCTTCGTTTTGATGAAACAGTTAAGAACTTTGGTTTCATCAAGAATGAAGATGAACCTTGTGTTTACAAGATGGTTAGTGGGAGTGCAGTAGTGTTTCTGGTCTTATATGTGGATGACATATTACTTATTGGGAATGATATCCCTACCTTGCAAAAGGTTAAGGCTTGGTTAGGGAATTCATTTTCAATGAAGGACTTGGGTGAGGCTACATATATCCTTGGTATCAAGATCTATAGAGATAGATCTAAAAGGATAATAGGCTTGAGTCAGAGTACATACATAGATAAAATGTTGAAAAGGTTCAACATGCAAGAGTCCAAGAAAGGATTCCTGCCTATGTCTCATGGCATTCATCTCAGCAAGAATCAATGTCCTCAGACATCTGATGAGCGAGATCGAATGAATAAAATTCCTTATGCTTCTGCTATAGGATCGATCATGTGTGCCATGTTATGTACTAGACCAGATGTCTCATATCCATTGAGCACAACCAGTAGATATCAAGCTGACCCCGGTGAAGGTCACTGGACAGCTGTCAAGAATATTCTTAAGTACCTCAGAAGGACTAAAGAAGTATTCTTGGTTTATGGAGGTTTGGATGACGAGTTAGTTGTAAATGGTTACACAGATGCTAGCTTCCAAACCGACATAGATGATTTCAGATCGCAGTCCGGTTTTGTATTCACATTGAATGGTGGAGCTGTTAGTTGGAAGAGTTCAAAACAAAGCAATGTGGCTGATTCTACAACAGAGGCTGAGTATATAGCAGCATCAGATGCAGCTAAAGAAGCAGTTTGGTTGAAGAAGTTTATTGCTGAGCTAGGAGTTGTACCTAGCATTGCAAATCCTGTGGACATTTATTGTGACAACAATGGTGCCATAGCACAAGCAAAAGAGCCTAGGTCTCATCAGAGATCTAAACATATACTCAGACGCTACCATCTCATTCGAGACATCATCGATAGAGGAGATGTCAAGATATGCAAAGTTGACACAAACGATAACATAGCGGATCCATTGACTAAGCCTCTCTCACGGGTCAAGCATGATCAGCACACTAGATCTATGGGTCTCAGATATTTGTAGGCCTAGTGCAAGTGGGAGATTGTTAGTGTATGTGCCCTAGGCCATGATTTGAATATTTATGTTATGCATAAAAGAGGTTTTATTATCATTATTGTTGGTTAGTATGTTACACAATTTTGATATATGTCCCTGATTCATTATTGTTATGGAGATAAAATAATTTATAATCAGTATGAGTATTGATTTGATAATCATGAGATGATTATGTGTATGGTGATACGAATCAATCTCATAGATACTTGTTAGAGAACAGTGTATTGGATAGACCCATCATGAGATTGCTACATGGATTAGCGTCATAAGTAAATCTCATGATAGTCATGTTTTAATCCTTTGACTTGAGATTGTCATAGTTTCCAACATAAGGACTATTATATTTTGACACGATCAAACGTTATCCGTAACTGGATAATAATAAAGGTCATGATTGAATGTGATAGAAATTATGTAGAGGATATTGAACAATCAAGATAGAATTTGTCCCTCTCTTTTGAGAGAGATATCTTTGGGCCCCTCGATTAGTGAGACTGTGAAATGCATGGCCGTGCTCAAATGAATTGATAGTGTGATCAATATCATTTGTTTTATCAGTCTACTTAGAGATCGAGTAATCATATGTTTGAACTATATAAGTATGACGCTGACCATGACTTATGTTCAAACTAGATATCGTGTGACAAAGGGATTGGTGCATGTACTATTATTAGGCTAGTTGGACTTTACTCGTATTAATTGGGTAGTTGTAATGCCTTGCTAGAGGCCAATTACGACTTGTTGGTTTAATAGAGATTTAATCAACTGCCAATTAATATGGGCCTATCGGGTCACACACAAGAATGCGTAAGGCTGATATTAATAATATTAATAATATTAATGTTGGATATTAATTATTATTATTATTATCGTTTTAATATTAATAATATTAATATTGGATATTAATTATTATTATTATTATTTTCGGTTTTTTGGTGATTATATATACATGTGTATTATCGGATAATAACAAGAGAATCCATATCTGATATGGATTTTGAATATCCTGATAGAATCTGTATATGATATGGATTTTGATTGGCATCCACTAATCCGATTAGGACTCGGATTCTGATGTCTACGTATGTGCATATATACTTGTGTATCTCGTATACACAAGACACACGAAAAATACACAGAGTCATAAAAAAACCCCTAGAGCCGTTTTTGTGAAAAACGAGTTCTTCAGCCACGCCGTTTGAAGAGCTAGCACTCCGGGCGGAAGCGTTCGTGTGGATACCGACAGAGGGTGTTCGTGATTTCGCACCTCTTCCATCTGCAGACTTCGAATCTACGGAGGTAGTTTTTGATTTCTTTTGTCGAATTAAACGAACAACATGGATCCTTGGTAGGAAATCAGAGATCAAGTTTTGTTTTCCGCTGCGCGTTTTTGCAGTGATCTCGGTTGATTTCCTAACACTATTAACATAGAACAAGTAAGGCTTTGTAGAGCCAAGGACAAATATTTGTATTCACAATTAAGACGAAGCAAATACAGTTTCACATGCTGAAGACAAAGACAGCTGAAAGAAGCCGAAGAGCAAAAGTTGAGAAAAATGGATTCTCATTAAGTACAAAATCTATTACAACTACAACTATGTACGGGAAAAATCCTATCCTACTTTACAGCTTCTTCATTCTCTCTATAATCAACCCCACTTTGGAATAGCGCAATTTGGTTTTCAAGTAGGTTCCCAGCCTCAGGGTTGTACAGCTTGGCGATGCGAGGATGGTTCTTGTCCAGGCTGGGGCAAACCTCCGAACAAACATCAATTGCCCAAGTTTGCCCAACAGCAATTGCTGAGCCTTGAATCTTCAGAAAATTTCCGGTGAAAAGCTCAGACTGTCTGAACTCATCAATGGTTTTCTTCATCTCCTCAGCCTGAAGTTCAAATTGCTGGAGGAGATCAGCTTTACTTTTCTTCTCTGCCTCCAGTTGTTGGTTCAGCTCAGCTCTACTGTTGGACAATACTTGATCAAAAGTACTGACTTCCTTTTGGTAGAACTCCAGTTCAGCTTGAGCTTTGGAAGAATCTATCTCAGTGCTGGCTAATGATTCCTTCAGCTCAAATACTTGGGATTTAGCCTCGGCCAGCTTAGTATCAGAATCCTGCTTCTCATCTTGAAGTCTGGAGTTCTCCTCCATAAGTAAAGCCAGTTTGGAATCTGAATCTTGCTTGGCCATTTGAAGCCTGGAATTGTCTTCAGTAAGTGTAGCAACTTGAGACTTCAGATTATTCACCTCAGCCTCCAGTCCGGACAACTTTGTGCTATTAGGTTTTGCCACCTCAGCTAACTCATCATAGGCCTTTTTGAGATGGGCATTGGTCTCAGAGAGTTTGAAGAATCTGGTATGGAGCTCTTCAGCTCGTCTAAGAATGTTAAATTCTTAGACCCGATACTGCAAAAATCAAATTGGTTAAGAAAAGCATGAAGGGTCAAGTTGAAAAATGGAAAGTAGAGGAAAGTCATACCATGGCCATATTCTTCGCGAATGAGTTAGAGGCAGTATTCCAGTCCAGACTATCATACGTCTGCCAATCCTTAGGAAGTATTGACATTTCTGTCAATTTCCTAGCTACTCCAGCATCTTCGGCATAATTGTTGAAGCTGAACTCTAATGTCTTTTTGCCCCGTCGAGGTCGGGAAGAGGGTTCCCCCTCCGTTGCATTCTTCGCAGAGGACCCTCCTTCAGGTGTGTTTTTCCCGGAAGGTTCCCCTTCAAGATTATTTCCTTTAGGGGGCTCTCCCTCCGATGCTTTTACCTCAGAAGGTCCTTCCTCGGAAGCATTTACTTCAGGGGCCTCCCTTAAAAGATCAAAGGAGGGCACAACCTCATCAGCAGCCCAACCTCGGGGATGAACATTCTCCTTTTCAGCAGTAGGAGATGAAGAAATTAAAATGGGGGCATCGATTCTCCCACTCCCGTCCCCAGGTTGAGCTGAGGTTGAAACAGGGACCTGAGCTTCGGCTTGGGGAGGACTATCAGAAGTTTCAACTGAAAAGGAAAATTATCCAAATGATTGCATAGGAATCAAATGTCCAAGACTGGTGTAGGTCAAACTTTTACCTGGACGTGTCTGCATTTCAGATGAAGAGCTAGCAGAGGCTTGCTCTGAAGTGGAAGGTTGACATTCTGACCATGTTCTCTTCCTGGTGACCAAGTTCTTCAGCCTCTCAAGGGTCCCACGTACCATGATTTCTGCAAACTTCCAGGAACAAAGCAGTCAAAACACAGGTGCAATATCAAAATCAGTCAAAGATTTCCAGAAATGTTGCCATATAACCTGAACTATCCACAAAGCAAGAGGAATAAGAGGTCGAAAATTGTATTCCGGCCACAAATGTTCCAGGTCAGCAACCTCTATAATCTGCCTATTAACTCTCTTCCAATCTACGACCCGGGGTGGAAGTAGCAATTGAGAGGCTTCATTGCGAAATTGTTCACTTGGCCTCCTGTTATTTACATTACCAGTGTTCCAAGGGTTTCCTTCAGGTAATCCTACACTCTTAACAAAAAAGAAATTCCCCCTCCAATCTTTAAAAGAATAGGGAAGGTTTATTACAAAAGACCCCCCACTACTCTGAGATCTCCTATCAAAATTATACCAACTACCCTCCTGATTACATACAAATATCTCCCTAAAAACTGCAAGTGAGAAGCTCTTCTCAGACGCTCTTAGATAAAGCAGATAACTGAGGATAATTCTCAGTCCCTTGGGCGTTATTTGGGGAAGCCTAAGTTTGTAACAGAACAGTATTTGGAGTAAGGGAGCTGGAATGGATAAATCAAAGCCAGATCTAAAAAACTCCTCATAAACCGCTTCGTAGCCAGTTGGGGGGTCATTAGCAGTTTGATGAGGAAGGGGAAGAATGGGAGCAAAAATACTCTTGTCAACCTTATAATGTTGACATAGTTCAGAAAGGTCGTTGTTCTTCAAGGTGCACATTGAGTTATGCACTGAAGAGGAGGGTACCATGGATTCCAAGGTAAAAGAAGACGAAGCCATGAGTAAGATAAAGAAATCTTACAAGGAGTTGAAGACGTAAGGTTGAAAGAGCTGGAGTAAGGTCGGAGGAAAGCTTCGAAGAAGAAGAAGAAGAAGAGCAATCCAACAATACAGCAAAATAACCAGTTGAGCGGGATAAGGGAAGAAGAAAAGAATGAATCAGGGAAATTGTTTCTATTTATAAGTGAGAGAAAACAAAAGGCCACAACTTTTCGTTTGAAATGCAAAGAAGCAGAAGTTCACACATTTCCCTCCCTCGGGGAATGAAACCGCTGAAAAAGTAATAATGAGGTGTCGAAATTAGCGCTTACATTAAAAGCGGGGATTACTGAAAGGATAACCGCACGATCAATGAAGGTCTGCCACGTCACAGGTTCATCAGAACAAGATTTGTCCGCCTTTGCAGTTCAGCTCAGCCACACTAAATCTGGGGACAAATGATAAACCATAATTAAACCGTCTGTTAGTCAACAACGGTCAACGGTTTAACTCTAGTGGCTCAGCACTCGAAGTCCTGCAGTTCAACAGTACATCACCCAAGCATGATTGTTCAGCCTCAATGGCATCTCAGCAAGGCACCATAACGCCCTTACAACATTGAAGAATATGCCAAGGTTTGCACCTTGGCACCAACTTCAACTTCTACACAAATGCCACACTTCAGACCACTTCAGCTGGGTAAGGAAGTCTTGCACTTCGGCAAGGCTTGTTCCTGCACTTCGGCAAAATTCAGTTGTGCACTTCGGTAAAGGGACCTAGCACGATATTACTTCGTGGGACCCACAAACAGAAACACAATTCAAATATAGTGATTACAGCTGAGTATTCTTCCTGAACACGCCAAGGTCACAACAGCCGTCCTACTAGTTACATCAACCAGGCCGGCCTATTAGTCACATCAGTCAGACTACTGATCACATCAGTAGACCTACGGCGCCATAGGCTTTCTGCCCCAAGCAAACGTCCTATCCGCAATCCACTATCAGAGACTAAGGGCGGGAAAAAGGTCTATAAATGCAAGCCAACCAAGACAAAGAAGGGGATCCGAATCTCAAACAACCAGATTCTAAAGCAAGCTCATCATATCCCTTGCTCCTTGGCATATACTGTGAGAAACTCCTAACTCACCTTCAAATTATAATCTCAGTGAGATATGGCCCAAACTGACTTGAGCGTCGGAGGGTTATTCCCGGGGACAACCCCCCGGGACCTCTGACCTGTGCTTCCTTGTGCAGGACATTTGGCGCTATTCCAGCTACAAACTTTCAATCCCAGTTAACAACTCTTCGAGTTAACTGACGGAGCTAATTTGAGGTCGTTTAGATCCTTGGTGAAGATCCGGCTTCATCATGCACCTTTCAGACCTATCTGTGTTCTTCAATATCAAACAAAGCAAAAACACTCGCAGCGCAAAGTGCCTTTTCCTGAAGCTGCAGCTTACAACGTATCAACAGCATCCCAAAAAGTACAAAGGGAAGGCGACTGGCGATACAGTTAGATTGGCAATAAATGTTGGTTTAGCTAGTAAAGTTCATCTAACTCAACTTGTAAAGTTTTAGATTTGAATCATGCTGTCAACAATCTCTCTTAATGGACAATCTGTAAATTCCATTGTAAACCCTCGATGAGGTGGTGGTATGCCTTGGCTCATGACTGGGAAGCAGCCTCTCACCCTAAACTTCCTGTCACACACAAAAGAAAAAGAGATACAGTTTGGATAAAAATAACGTTGAGACTCGCAATAAACAATTTACAGATCATCACAGCCTATTCCTCAGAGCTAAACAATTTATGCAAAAGTATATACAAACTTACGAATACTACACTAATACATCACCAAGGACCAAATGTGAAATGCAATCTTTAGACCAAGGGAAAGGGGCAGTTAAGGCACTGCGTAGGGGGTCTGGCCTACTTATCCAAACAACAGCCCAACTGCTCTTACAGAAGACTTCAGAATCCTTTCAACTTGACATTGGAACATCAATTTCTGTAGTATTCTGATTTGCCGCTTCATTTGTATTCAATCTATCCTAATCAGCTACAACTGCAGTCGCACTGTCAACTTTATGATCATCTGAATACTTAGGTTGGTCCACAGGTACCACTTTATCTGCAGATTTGCATTAGCCTGTGTAGATAATAGGCCTTCTACACCGTCTAAAACCATGCCAGTACTGTTGGGATTAATTCGAGATACGTGTAATGCACATCACGTTGATTAAGTTTATACGAATTAATCATAAGGTAGACATTATGTATGATAATGTTATATGTCACATGTGTCACGTAATAATATTAATTGTTACGTATAACATACACACGTTAAGTGATCATCGGGTATGTTCGTGGATGTAAAGTGTGGTCCAAAATGGAAACCTCGAATATGTAAAAAGTCATATGGTCAAAGACCGTGATGGATGGGCTCAAAGTGCAACGACCATAAAGTGTATGACGTCTAGTCCCTGAGGGGCGACAATCCAAGTGTGGCTAGTAGATAAATGTTGGTACATAAATTAAATATTAAATATTAGATAATAATATTTATTATTAAATAATATTAATAATGGATAAAGATAACTTGATGATTATATCAAGTATATCCTCAGGTATTTGAGATAAGAAAATCTCTATCTATAAAGGAAGAGGGTTTGGTTTCAGATAAAACTCTAAACCCTAAACCCATCAGCGTTCTTCCTTTCTCCCTCTATATAAAGGAGGAGGGGTTACACCTCCTCACATGCTTCATATGACCGCCGGCCATACATACAAAAAAGGGGGGGCGTTGTGCCAGTTTTTCTATAAAGTCCACACTGCCTAGACTCTCCATTGGGTAAAGCAGTGAATTGTTGAATCCGTTCAAAGGGTGCATCAACAATTGGTGGGAGGTCGTGAATCATTGGATCACGCCAGATTCCTCTGCAGCAGGAGCATTACATGGTGGACAGATTAACATCAGCAATGGAGCAAGGTATAATTTCTGCATTTTGTTACTTTGTCTACTGATTCGAATTAACGGTCCTATTTAGAGATTTTTAAATAAATCCAACAAGTGGTATCAGAGCAGGCCTAATCGAATCAGTTTTGTTAATCTGTTCGTGTCTGAAAAATGGAATTTTTGGGTTGAAAACTGTTTTTTTTTCACCAAAATTTTATTCAGGTGGAATTTTAGCTTTTGTATAAATAAAAACAGCCCCCCATTCGGACCAGAAAGGGCTGGTGGCCAGCGCCCAGGACAGGCTGCGGTTGGTTAAAGGTTCGAAACTCCCTGCACCGAAATTTCAGGAGCATTTTTGATTTTCTGGAATTTCTGTCACTTTTAATATATAATTAAAGGCTCCCTTTATTTAAACCAAAAAAAGGATGCTGGCCTACTAGCCAGCGCCTAGGATAGCGACAAGCAGATCAGGTTCGAAACTGGGGGGCACTTTCTGGCTTTTTTCGGCGGGTCAAATGGCAGATTGGGCTCGGATCCGGTTCGACCTAGTCCAGCCCTGTTCCAGTATTGGGCTTCGGCCCAAAATCAAATGTAATTAAAAAAGGCAGTTTTGGATTTACAGAGTGGGCCGAGAGGTCTAACCCAACCCGGTTCGAAAATTGGGCTTCGGCCCGAATTGCTGTTTAAATAAAAAAGGAAATTCAGAAATTGGACCGGGCGGGTTTTGACCCGACCTGACCCGTGCCCCCATCCCCTTTATTTTCTAAATTTTTTTGTTTATTTATTTGTTTCTTATTATTATTATTTTAGATAAAGAAAATAATAATAATTTTTGTTATTATTATTTAAAGTTTTTTTTAAAAAATAATAATAAATTATTATTATTATTATCTTAAAGTTTTATAAAGGAGAAAAATAAAGTAAATAATAATGATAATAATCTAATTATTATTGTTATTATGCAAAGTTTATTAAGGAAAATAGTAACAATAAATTATTATTATTATTATTATTATTATTATTATTATTATTATTATTATTATTATTATTATTATTATTATTATTATTATTATTATTATTATTTTAAAGAAATCCAAAATAATAATAATCAAGTATTTAAGTTTAATTTCTAGTTATCAAATATTTTGCTTATATGCATGCAGTTATTTGTTTATTTATTTATGTCGTTTATGTTTATGCATGTTACAAGTTAAGGACTTAACCCAATAAGAATCTGAATCTTGTTTGACCTGGTTTAACCGAGTTCAACCAAGTTAATTCGATGAGCTAAGTTGAATGTGTTGACCAATAATATCAGGGCTTATCAATCAATGCGGTTTAAAACTCGTGATAGATGACTTATTGAATTATAATATAAAAAACACCGTGCACATACTTCTGTCTAAGAAAGCCGGTTCTTAAGCGAGACCATTGTGACTCCACCGGTGGCCTGAGAATTATGTGGAATAGCATTACACGCTTATGGCAAGTGGGTATTACCGAATCGGTTTATTTCAAAACTCGATATGACTCATCATAAGGCTATATCACTTGTTAAATTGATTGATAAGATATTGTTTTCTTAAACCGTAAGGAGAACAAAGCTTGGTTCAAGGTGGTTCTTTTTTAAGCCGTAAAGGGAATCAAGATGGACTGTTTTAATGGCTAAAACTTCATGGGGTGGAAGACAAGATTATGTTCTTGTTTACCGCTTTGCAAATTGGGTATTGCTGGGACCCAAAGTTAAAGGAGTTGCCAACCCCACGAGATGATGATATTGATGAAGTGAAAGCGGCCCAGAGGAAAAGACAGGAGGATAAGGTGTTGTGTCAGGAACACATGCTCAACAACTTGTCAGATCGTATTTACGATCTGTTTACTGCTACTTCATCACCAAAGGAGATATTGAATGCATTGGAGTTCAATACAACAACAAGAAATAAGACGTGGACAAATTTCAGATAATGAGTTATTTTAATTTTAAAATGGTTGAAAATATCTCTATAATAGACCAAGTGCACGAGTTTTAGGCCATTGTTTTCAAACTCAAAGAGTTAAGTGTGGAAGTTTTTGAGTCATTACAAGTAGGAGGATAATTGCTAGTTTCCCCTTAGTTAGAATGACTACATGAAAAATTACTGCACTCAACTGAATCCTTTTTCCTTGAGTAAATTCAGAAACATTTGCGTATAGAAGAGGAGACTAGAAGTTGTATCAAAAGGCATGTTTTTGAAGATGCACCAAAAGTGCATTATATCAAAGGGAAACAAGGGAATGGGAGTGGAAACAAAAGGAAGAACTTCGAAACAACTGAACCTATAGACAAGACAGAAAATCCCAAGAAAGGAAAGAGGCATTATAATTGTGGCAAGAAAAAACACCTGAAAAAGGACTGTTGGTCTCGAAAGAAACAAAAACATGATGGTGGTTCCCAGCATACCAATAATGATGATATGGTTGATACTGAACCGATGAACTGGTTGCAGTGGTCTCCGATTTGCATGTTGGTATGGTAACTGAAATGCATATGGCTACAAACGAAATCACAAATGATTGGTGGTTCGATTAGGGTGCAACAGTTCATGTTTGAAACAACAATGATCTGTTCAAGACCTATCAAGTTGTGGTAAATGGTCAGCAAGTGCTTATGGGAAACTGCAGTGCTACAAGAGTTTTGGGTAAAGGTAGTGTAGAGTTACACTTTACTTCTGGAAAAAAGTGGTTACGTGTCAACGTTCTACATGTATATAAGATTTCAAAGAATCTTGTTTCTGCCAACTTAGTCTGTAAGAATAGCTTCAAGATTGTTATGGAGGGGGACAAGATTATAATGTTCGAAAATGGTATCTTTGTAGGCAAGGGGTTATTCTTGCGAATGTTTAAATTGAGTATAAATCAAAATCCTGCAGTTTGTGCTCACTCTGTTGATTCTTCGTTTTCATTGTGGCATGATAAACTTGCGCATGTAAGTAGTGCAACGATTAAATTTATGTCTAAGCATGCCTTAATTTCTTGTAAAGATGTAAATGAAAGCAAATATGAGATTTACACACAAGCGAAAATGACAAAAAAAACCATTTTCAAAGGTTGATACAAAGTCAGAACTCTCAGAACTTGTTCATTCGAATAGTTGCAAATTGAATAGTGTTTTGACCAGAGGAAGAAATAGATATTTCATAACTTTCATTGATGATGCCTCCATATATACATATGTGTATTTGCTAAGGCATAAAGATGAAGCTTTTGACATGTTCAAAATTTACAAAATGGAAGTTAAAAATCAGACGGGATAGAAAATAGAAGTTCTAAGAAGTGATCGCAGTGGTGAATATTTTTCTCTTGAATCAATTCTGCGAGGAGAATTGTATCATACATCAGAAAAGTGCTCCTGATACACCCCAACAAAATGATGTGGTTGAAAGAAAAAATAGAAGTTTAGTTGACATGCTAAATACAATGTTATTAAACTCTGGTTTGCTAAAGAATTTATGGGGAGAAGACTTATTGACGGCTTGTCACATTCATAATAGAATTCGTTCTAATAAGTTTAAGGCTTCTCCATATGAAATATGGAAGGAAGGAAGACCAAATCTAAGTTATCTTAGGTTTGGGGTTGACTAGCCTATTATAAAGTTCCGGATCCAAAAAGCACTAAGTTAGGGCCAAGAGCTCTCAAAGGTGTTTTCTTAGATATGTTGAAAACTCTAAAGCATATAGGATTCTATACATAAAATCCAATGTCGGTGTTAAATCAAGGAATATTGAATTTTTTGAGAATAAATCCTTAAGAACATATTCAAATCAAGATTCAACAAGTGAAAATTTTAATGAACATATAGTTGGAAATTTCTCTAATAGTCCTCCTAGTGTTGAACAAGATCAAAGTTCTCAAACTGAGGTTAGGAGAAGTCAATGGACTAGAAAGAAAAATTATTTACATCTTGATTTCATTTCTTCACAATCCATTACTTTCTTAGTTGAAGGTAATATGACAACGGTATTTAATCAAATACCAATTGTATAAAGTGTTAAAGATGATCCTAAATCCTTTAAGGAGGAGATGTAATCGAGAGATGCATCATTTTGGGAGGAAGCAGTTGATGATGAGATGAATTCGGTGTTGTCTAACAATACATGGGTTCTCACTGATTTGCCTCCAAGTTCCAAAGCAATTGGATGTAAATGGGTATTTAGAAGAAAATATCATACATATGGTTCAATTCAAACTTTCAAGGCTAGATTGGTTGTAAAGTGTTTTAGACAAAGAGAAGGGATAGACTATTTTGATACATATGCTCCAGTTGCAAGAATAGACGTCAATTAGAGTGTTGATAGCTTTAGCATCCATCAATAATCTGTTTATCCATCAAATGGATGTTAAGACAGCATTTCTCAATGGTGATTTGGACGAAGAAGTCTATATGGAACAACCGGAAGGTTTTGTTGTACTTGGTAATGAGCACAAAGTGTGTAAATTGGTAAGGTCCTTGTACGGATTGAAACAACACCAAAACAATGGCATGAAAAGTTTGACACTACCATTTTGAAAAATGGTTTTAAGCATAATAATGCTGATTGTGAAAATTCCAAGTTTACGGACAAATATGATGTCGTTATTTGTTTGTACGTGGATGACATGTTGATTGTAAGCACTAATATGGAAGGAGTAAATGAAACTAAGAAGTATTTAACTTCACAATTCCAAATGAAAGATTTGGGTGAAGTAGATACTATCTTGGGGTTAAAAGTGTACAAACAAAGTGGGGGTTTTGCTCTTTTTCAATCTTATTATATAAGCAAAGTGTTGAACAAGTTCAAACACTTGGAGATTAAAGAAGCAACAACACCATATAATGCCTCATACAAATTGACTAAACATATGGGAAGAGCGGTAGCTCAACTTGATTATCTTAGTGCAATTGGTAGGTTAATGTACGCTACATATTGCACTAAACCAGCTATTGCCTTTGCAGTTTGCAAATTATTGAGGTATACTTATAATCCTAGTATGGACCATTGGAAGGTCATCGGGAGAGTACTTGGGTACTTGAAAAGGACTATGAATTGCAGATTGTATTATAATAATTTTTCCTCTGTGTTAGAAGGTCATACTGATGCTAATTGGATAACTAGTGTTGGTGATAACAAATCTACTACGAGTTGGGTGTTTGATTAGGAGGTGCTGCAATTTCTTGGCCTTCAAAGAAACAGACATGTATAACACACTCCTATATCGAATCCAAATTCATAACATTAGGGGCTACGGGTAAGGAAGCAGAATGGCTGAAAAATTTACTATTGGATATAGAGTTGTGGCCACAACCGATGCCAGCCATTTCCTTACATTGCGATAGCGAAGCAACGATGTCTAGAGCGTATAGTAAAATCTATAACAAAAAATCTAGACATGTCAGGCTTAGACATGATTATGTAAGACAACTAATTATGAATGGTGTGATAATCATTGTATATATCAAATCCTGCAATAATCAAGCGGATCCACTGACAAAAAGTCTTATAAAAGACTTGGTATATAGTACATCTTTAGGGATGAGATTAAGACATATTGTATAACTTCGATTGCGATGGAAAACCCAACTTTTCCTATCATATCACTATTCAAAGGTTCAATGGGTAACAACAAGTCTCAAAGTGAGGGATTAAAGCACTAAGATTGGTCTTTAAAGAATTGAAATATTAGTGTTAAAGGAGGATGAGTGTTAAAACACTCTTAATGAATGATTAAAAGGAACTATCTTAATCTTCACCTTTATGAACATGTGAAGTGGTGCCGCTTCAACAAGAAAAGATCTTGAAATTCTCATGAATACTAGGGGAACCACAAGGAAATAAAATGCGGTTTAAGATGAACTTCTAGGAAGAATGTGGTTTCATGGTATAACATTTCCGGTTCTAGCACAGAGGAATCTGATTCAAGCATTCGTGCTATCTAGATTTCGTTAGAACATTAAAGTGTTCTACTAATAAGAATTTCAAATCGAAAGATACTTCTTAGATGCATAAAATGTCGTAAATTGCTTTACAAACTATGTGGGGGATTGTTATATTAGTTTTTAAAGGCAATGGAAAGAAGAATAAAGGTTGATTGGAGCTTTAATAAAGCAAGAAAGCTTGGCACATGACATGGATCGGTCTATGCCTCAATTGGATCGATCCAAGTGGCTAAAAAATGAAGCTGATTATTCTGTCTGACTTTGATCGATCACATCGATCGATCGAAGTGACATGGTTCGATCAAGATGGGACTTGGATTGATCGAAGTCTCCTGGATGCAAAGTTGGAGCTCATTGTCTGACTTCGATCGATCACATGAATTGATTGAAGTAACTTCATCGATACTTCGAGCGATCGAAGTGGCCTGGATGAAAAGCTGGAGCACGCTGTGTAACTTCGATCGATGACCTTGATCAATCGAATTGACTTCGATCGATCACATCGATCGGTCGAAGTGGTCAACAGGTGCAACTTTTCATCAAATGTAATAACTTATGCACCAAGGGACACATCCAATTACCCATGAACGGTTTTCGACGTCTGATATGATGTTCGATAGTCTGTAAAAAGTCTCTTTAACACATTTCAAATTCACCTTAATTCCGAGATCAATCTTGCATTCAATTTCTTCTTCCTCTAACAATGCATTCTCAATTGAAAGTTTATTTGGTTTCTTTTCTCATTGATGAGTTGGGAAACCATTGGCTTGTTGCATCCTAGGAGAAAACTTACTTATAGCCCTGCAACAACTAGTGAGGGCAAATATTCCTTACGCAAAGTGTGTCAACACACCTGAAACTATCTCTCTATTACTTTTTCTACTCTCTTCACTCACCTTCACGCACGATTTGTTTTGCTAAATGTACCATAGAAGCCACCCCATGCTCCTTGGCAGCCACCTCATGTTCTGGGCATCAGAATTTTGGTCCTCGGTAGCTGCCTCCTCTTCATAACTTATCTGAACAGAAGCTTTGACATCATCATTTTCCGGAAGAGTCACCTCAGTCACCACCTCCTTGCCAACACACTCACCAATGTCCTCATCATCAGTCAGCAGCTCATTTAGCTTCTTCACCAGTTGCCCCAATCTCATGAGTAGCCTCATTTTCATCAGCAGTCTCATCCTTGTTGTCCTATCATTTGCCTCTTCCATTGCACTTTTTTTTTTTTTTGTAAATTAAAATTTCATATAGAAACTAAATAGGCGAATTTACAATAGACACTGTCCACATAAAACAAGCAGCTTAATAGAAGCAAGTACAGGAAATATAGATGGTTTACAATGTGGTTCCTATAACTAATGCCAACATTACAAAAGGTAGTCATAGGTGACACTAGATCTAAGAACTTAGAACTACAATGCGAGTAGAAATAGAAATTATCAAACCGTACAAAAGTTACCTAAGGCAATAACAAAATAAGTGGCTCATGATAAGCTACCATATGCCAATAGCAGCCGTAGTAATAATCTGAACCAACAAAATCGAGTGGTGGCACGGATCAATGTTTACATGTAGGCCATAAAATCGAAGGCTAGAATTAGGATAGTTTACACAATAGCAGTACCGCACTCACAATAATAATATCCAACCTAAATGGTTGTAGTATCAATAGTAGTAGTAGTAGATATCCAACCCGAATGGAGAAACAAAAGCAGAACCAAAAGCCAATTCTTGATTTATCCAAGTTGGAAGCGATCTATTAAATGGGTCTGAGAGCATTAACCAGGATTGTATTTCCAGAGTGAGCGTAACACCCGGTTGATGAGCCTCTCAACCAGCTGCTAGTCCCCGAGATCGTGGAGCAGGTACCTGAACAACAAACAAGCAAGCAAAGCAAAGCAACTCAAAAGTATCAAAGTAACCAGCATGTCCCTCAGCAGACAGTAACTCCGAAGTTTAAAAACTCAGATTGACCAGCCAATAGTTATCCCCAACCACCGAATAATTAAATACTATTATTCATTCAACTGGTAAATATAAATTAGCAAATGAAAAAACATTCATGCAATAACAAAGATTAATAGCAATAGACAAATGACTACATTCATAAAAATAAAAATAAATCAGTTTAATGTATCAAAATAAATAAATGATAATAAACAAGATTCATGTTATTAAAAAAAGTAATATAATAAATAAGATTCATGAAACTAAAAAAAATATATTACTTTAAACTAGGGAATATTTTTTTTATCGTAATGGACCTTTTGATATTTTGACTAAACCATAATGTGGCAATGTGATTTCTGATAAAAAATTAAAACATACATACAAACGGAATAAAATAACATAAAATATATTATTCAAAAGTGTCTACCAGTATGTCTCAATAAAAAATGACATAGACATAATACAAACACAATATGTCTCAAAAAATGTCAACCAGTACCATAACCCTACCTACGTCTGGGCCTCTAACAAACTCTACTATGTCAGAGTGAACCTACTTGTTCGCGCAACCACGCATGTGACTACACATGCAGCTATGACTGTGAATGCACTAGTAGCATATTGGTACCCTCAGATGGTATAGGTATCTCTGTCTTCGTCGAAGCTAAATCTGTCTGTAGATCTCTAACATACTGGAAAAGCGAAGAAGTGTCAAAGCCAAGACGTCTATGTCAATCATACCATCCTGATTGTCCTGACTAAATGCATGTTTACCATCAATGGATGGTGTACAGTAAGATTTGTACAGCTCCACTGATGCTCCAGTGTATGCATGCCCTGAGGCAGTCACAAATCTCTATGCATGCGCCTGTGATGATGCTCTTTGTATACATGTCCTAATGACCAATCCTACTACCAAGAAATGGCAAAATATGAAATATAGTCATCGATAGTATACTGTGTGGCTAATATTAGAGGTCCCTGTAAAATAAAATAACCGAGACCCTCTGCCATGAGCCTCTGTGATGCTAGCTCCATGACTCTCTCATCCCCCAACTCAATCCCTATATAGTAGATCTCAACCATAGTTTGCGTATACAAATCAAATGATAGAAACATCAATAAACAAATAGATTTAATTTATGAAAACATTTAATCCATAATGAGACAATACATAACAGAGAATGCAAATGTACCATTCGCATGTGACTAGATATAAAACCAAAAATCCCGCCATCGACTATGCTCTCAACACGAGGTTGACCAAGCGTAAGGAGTGTTTGAGGTATATACCGCTGCAAATACATCATCTGTCATGACAAAAATGCTCGATTATTCTAGTCCTATATATTAGTCTAGCATTAACCTGTACGTAATTGGCATTCACTGTCCATCTTGCAATTTGATGCAACGTGACACTCATATCGATATACCTAGACGACACCTCTTGTGTTAAAACAAACTATTCCATCACCCTATGAGGAAGATGATGCTTAAAAATGTGCAACAATCTTTGTTACGACCCGAATTTCTATATCAACGGAAATGAAATAATATAATGACAAATAGAACGCAAATGCAATGTCGATGAAATTTTGATGGAATTTAAATTTTTATTTAGGATTAATAAAGACATCAGCATTATATCTCGGGGTTAGAAACGCTCGATAAAATAACCGAACGATATGTTAACAGATATAGCATGACATGATGGGAGTAAATAACGAACGTTGCGGACATAATATACAATTTAAACAAATTAGTCGGTAGCAACATAAGTCAATAGATATAGATTAAACCAAATAAAAATAACCACTACGATAAGTTCACTACATACTTTTACCCCAGTTATCACATTTTCTCCCACTTTATCCTACATGACACAAAAGACAAATTCTCACCCTCCCCAATACCCTTAGGCCGCCTCTACCCCTCCAACAAGTCAACATCTACTTTCCTTTTCTTACAAACTTCTCTTACACACCTCATATATCACCATCATCCGCCACTTTCTATTTCACTTTTTTCATTTCTCTTTCCTTCCCTCCTTCTCACCATCCATGGTACCCTTCCCCTATTTTTCCCCCTCAGCCGAATTTCCAAGCAAAAAGGAGAAGAAAATATCTTCTCCTTTACCCAATCCTACACACAACCTCTTACAACTTTTTATCACTTTCATCTTTCCTTCATCATTTCATTTTCTTTCTCCTCCAAACTCCTCCATGCGTAAACCCTCTTCTCTTCCTCTTACTTTCTCGCTTTTCAACTAAATTTATCTCCCACACTTTATTTTTTACACCACTCTTACACTCTTCTCACCACTTCAACCAAAAACCCATCACATATTTCTTCTTTTCTCCCTACCCTCTCATTCCAACGACATGAACTTCCTCTACCATCTCCCTTACACCTTTTCATTTCACAACACCAACATCCTTCCATCTTCAACCAAACCCTCCTCTTTCCTGTCCCAGTCTTCCATTTTTTCTTTTCCTCTTTTCCTTGGCCAAAATTTATCAAGACATCACCAAGAAGAAAATTTCTGATTATTTATTTTGTAAACACTCCTTTCATTTTCTATACAACACTCCAACACTTATCTACCTTCCAACCGACCTTTTCTTCTCTCTCTAAAATGAGAACAAAACTTCCAAAGCTTTATTTTTATCTTCATCACCTGCATGGCCGAGAGTTACAAGATAAAGAACAAGGAGTGATTTTCTTTTCTTCATCTCATACACACCTCCAAAACCATAACTACAACATTCTCCTTCATTTCAAGCATCATGGCCGAAATTTAGGAGGTTGAAAACCAAGATGTAGCGAGGTAAAGACATCACCAAGTTTAACTATTCTTCTTCTATTTGTTTAGTTCATAAGTTTTACACTAACTTCATTTTTTCTTTTCCTCCAAAATGTGACGTTCAAAGAGAAAAGAGGTGGAGTTTCTTCCAATATAAGTGAAGAAATCTTCACTTTAAAGTGTAAGAAAAGTGGTAAAGACAAGTATTCTTACTAGATCCTACACGGATTTTCAAAGGCTAAGTTTATGTCTATACCAAAGGTTGGATCATCATGTAGTATTTTCTTTGTTTTGGAAGATCTATGCTTAAGCTATATATATATATATACACACACACACACACACACATATATATACATATATATATACACACACACATATATATATACATATACACACACACATATGTATGCATGATATATATATAAAAAACTGATGTTCCTCCGGCGATCGCGGGCGCTCCAGACGATTAGTGGCGATAGCCGCTGCCGCCGCCGCCGCCGCTACTGCATCCTTTCTTCATCAACTGCATCTCCATTACTCATTCCGACATCTATCTACTTTCGACCCTCATTATCCACTGCAAAAACCGTTACTTTTCTCGGTGTTTCTATTCGACGATGTCTTCCCCGCCGCCGTCATCTTTTGCGGCTGTGGTTGCCGGTGCCTCCACGACGTAGAGCATATAAATTTCACCCAAAACAGTATCTCGATACAAAGGCATTCCCATGATTTCATTTCTTGATTCTGAGATCGATGCCCTTGCTGCGCCATTCAGATACTCGCTGGTAGGTACTTTCTGGTATGGTCGTCCTCCTTTGAAGGTTATCCGTGATGTTTTTGAGAAAATAAGATTTCATCATGACCTGCGGATCACTCTCATTGATCCAACGCATATACTTTTGAATTTTCATAACGAAGCTGATTACCTGCGATGTTTTTATCGACGATCATGATATATTTCTGGCTGTCATATGCGTATAAAAAAGTGGACAGTTGACTTTGATCCCACTGCTGATGTCCCTATTGTGCCGATATGGGTTGCGTTCTAGGGCTTCAAATACATCTCCATCGTCGTGAGGCATTATTTGAGATTGTACGTCCTATAGGAACTCCCATAAAACTTGATGTGGCTACGACAGACGAATTGCGCCCATCAGTCGCTAGAGTATGCGTAGAGGCATATGTCTCCCAAGACCTACCGCAGAAGATTTATTTGCAGGCCAAGAATAGAGTTATTCTGCAACCCGTGGTTTATGAGGATCTTCATTATTCTGTACTTCATGTCGTCGCTTAGGCCATGCAACAGGTTTATGCCCCACAAAAGCTCCTGCGTCGGTGCCACCTACACCACCGCCGTCTCCGCCACCTCGTCCACCAGCAAAGAGGTGGACCCTAGTGAAAAATCCACCTGCGGTTTCTAACCAAGCTCAGCCAGAACCTCCTCTTGATATTCCCCCTACTGCTGATTGTATTACGACAACAATTATTGACATTGATAGCGAACCCACTGTGGAGACAGTATGCGCAGCTGCAGCACATCCTCCGCAGGAGGCTGCAGATCACTGCGACTTGGGACATTCTTCAGATACGGAGTTACATGCAGATGATATAAATACAGAATTGCCACATGTTCCAGATGATGTGGTCCGGCGAATGCAGTTACTCCCTCCATCACCCGATGTAGATGTTTTGATCTCGCGTTTGGAAGAATCCGCAGCGGATGCAGGTTTTATACCCATGGTTCCACATCGGAAACGTCGAGCATGGAAAGATTTGCCATCTCTACCACCCTCCACTATCTTGACACGTAGTGCTTCGCGGCTCTCTCAGGGAAGTGACACTACTCTTACTCAGTGAATATTAGAGGCATGAATGCCTCCATGCCTAGGTTACATCATTTGATACGTCAGCATCACTTACATTTACTTGCACTTATTGAGCCAAAACATTCTCCGTCTAGTATTGCTAGATTTGGTTTGGACCTTGGTTTTTCGCATTATTATTCTTCACAGTCGGAATGTATTTGGTTTTTCTGGCAAGATTCAGTGTTTCGTCTATTTACAACGCAGGATCAGGATCAAGTGGTTCATTTCAGCTTGATTTTTTGCCCGCTACAGTTGACCTTTGTTTTATCGGTGGTATATGCCAAGCACACGCCTCTGTTGCGTCGGACATTATGGCAATCCTTATGTGATTTCTCTCAGGTAACTACACTTCCATGGGTGGTAGGAGGAGATTTCAACAACTTTCAGACTCTTGATGATCATAGTGGATGTTCACACCCATCCATTACAGTGCTACAAGAATTTAATGATTGTATTGAATCTTGTTCTTTGATGGCGCGGCAATATCATGGGTCTAGATTTACTTGGGTGGATGGTAGGGGGCTGGACCGTGTACGTCGCAAGTTGGATTGGTTATTTGTCAACTCTTCCTTTCAAGATGCCTTGGCCGACATGAAACTAACTCATCTGCCAAGAGTCTCTTCGGATCACACACCTCTATTGTTCATATGTCGATTACCTACGGTAGGTGTCCGTCACACTTTTCGTTTTCTGGATTCATGGTTACTTCATCATGATTTCCATAACTATATGAAAGATGCTTGGACCTCATATCCCACTACTGGTGGTATGTATGGTTTGTACTCAAAATTATTTCGTCTAAAGAAGGACATTCAGCGGTGGAACAAAGAAATTTTTGGCAACATCTTTACCAACCTCATGCAAGCCGAAACTATGTTAAACAGTGCCGAGACCATATAGGATGCCGATCCCACTTAGACAAATCGCGAAGCATATCATAGAGTCAAGGCGGATTATCTTCGTGCTTCTAAGTATGAGTTGCACTTCTGGAAGCAAAAAAGCGCGTGTTCGGTGGCTAAAGGACGGGGATGCAAATACGCGCTATTTTCATTCGATTGTCAAGGGGTGGAGGTCGCAGTTACGAATTCAGCAAATTCACGCCTCTAATGATGTCTTATGTATCTCTCCCACGACCATCATGGAGGAAGCAATTTCTTTTTATACCTCTTTATTCGCTCGTGAAACAACATGTAATTATGATGTGATTCTACATCACATCCCACGGTTAATCACAGACGACGACAACAATATGCTCACGCAACTGCCGGATGAGGCAGAGGTTCGGGAGGCAGTATGGCATCTTGATCCTCAGAGTGCAGCAGGCCCAAACGGATTTCATGGTAAGTTTTATCGTTCGTGTTGGCCAGTTATTCATGCTGATGTGGTTAAAGCAGTGCAGGAATTTTTCCTTGGAGTTTCACATCCTTCAGTGATGGCAAGCGCATTAATCACTTTGATTCTGAAGATACCATCTCCCAACACGTTTAGTGATTTTCGACCAATTTGTCTTACCAATTTTCTGAGCAAAGTTTATACACGAATCATTGCCAACCGTTTAAATATACTGCTTCAAAAGTTAATATCTCCATAACAGACTGGATTCCTGCCAGGACATGATATCTCCTCACAAGTTTTATTGGCGAAAGAGATGATTCATATGCTAGATAAGGGAGCCTCTCAATTATGTTTGAAACTGGATATGATGAAGGCTTTTGACAGAGTCAGCTGGGAATACTTGGAATTACTGTTAAGACGATTTGGCTTTTCAGAATTCTTCATTCGGATTATCTTAAATCATTTAAGCACTACTACTTTGGCAGTCCTGATTAATGGCCAGCCTTCTGCATCATTTTGGCCATATAGGGGTGTAAAGCAAGGTGACCCTTTATCTCCGTTACTATTTATTCTTTCTTCTGAAGGTTTCAGTAGAGGCTTAAAGGCTTTAGTTACCTATGGCGATTTGCAACCACTGCATTTAGGAAGGATCCCTTTTCATATTACGCATTTGGCCTATGCGGATGAACTACTCGTGTTTTTACGAGCCTCACAAAGAAATTTAAGGCGGTTCCATATATTCTTAACATCGTATGAAACAGCCTCAGGTCAGAAGGTGAATTTTCAAAAGAGTAGCTTCCTCCCATCGGCTAGTATATCACTACATCGGCGAAGAGGATTTTTGGCTTTACTGAATATGAGATGTTCTGCCTTGCCATTCAAATATCTTGGTTCTTATTTGTATAAAGGCATCAATCGTTCTAGATATTGTGCTTCATTATTACAACATATTGACGACCGTCTGAATGGCTGGCATTCTCGGTTGCTCTCTTCTGTCGGACGCATTGTTTTGCTTCGTTCTGTGGTTTTGGCCATACCATCATTATCTAGCCGCCAAAGGTTTGCCTAAATCGGTCATCAAAATAATAGAAAGGAAAATGGCTACAATTTATTGGGGGCATCGGCATCATTGGGTTGCATGGTCCACTATTAGTACACCTTGCGCATTCGTGATCTTTACATGTTACAGCAGGCTTATCATTGTCGCATTTGGTGGTCATACCAGCAGCATCATACACTTTGGAGTAAGTATATGCATATTAAATATGGAAATCGTGGGGATTATCTGCCTAGGCTACCGGATTCATCTGTTTGGAAGATCATTTGTCGCATACATCCTATCGGATCGCATTTTAGTTGGAATCACACACCCTCAGGTGAATTTTCTTTGTGCTCTGCTTATGATATTTGCCGATCACAACGACCTACACTGCATTCGGCGAAGTTCATTTGGTATAAGCATCACTCGCCTGTCACTCATCAATTCTTATGGCGCATCTTTCATTCAGCTTTGCCTTTTGAAGACTACATTGTTAAGTACAATGCAGTTCGCCCCACACAATGCCCATTTTGTAAGAATGCATCGGCTACGGTGGATCACGTGTTTTTATATGATGTTGGAGTTCGGCCGCTATGGGTTTTTTTGCATGCCTCAAAGTGCACCTATGATTGCAGAAATACAAGCAGCGGTGTTTGGCTTGTTATATTTTCTGCCATTGTATCGATCACTTATTCTGGAATCGGATTGTGCTCAGCTTTCTATGCGCATAACAAGGCCACAGATGGTTTTTGGAAACTTTCATCTCAGCTTATTACACACATTAGTGCATTGCCATCGGTTGGATTTTAATCATATCGATAGAGAAGCAAATATGGCTGCCCATTACCTTGCTCAACATGCGATGCTGAACCCTCAGACACACTTCTTCTCTCACAGCAGCACTCTTCCTCCATGAGTCCATAGTTTAGTTGCGTTAGATCTCTCCTCCGGACATGTGCGCCTCATTTAAGCTTTCCCAGTCTTCCATATGGATTGGCACTCATTAACTCCTTCTGCCTGCATCCTACGGCATGCAGGCAGGCTCGGTATGCTTTGGTCTCTCTTAGTATTTCTATTATCAAAATGTCTTATATACTTGTTTAACATAGTATTCTTCTTCACCTGTGCATGGGCTGCCCTACTTCATTTGGTGACTGTTACATCTGGCATGGACATGGCTTCTGCTGCATGGAGGATCGACCGGTTTTCTTCACAGGAAAATCATGTGGATCGAGCGGCAACATCTGATACATTGTGTTTTAGATTTGCATTTTGTTTGATGATGTACTTTATTGCATATCACCTTTCCAGTTATATAAAAATGTACGCTTTTTACTTCGCCAAGGTTTTATCCACAAGGATGGTTTTACTTAGCAAGGTTTTAATGCGGCATATCATATATGATTGGCGGTTGATAATCATCACTTCTTTACATTCACATTTTTCTTACGACGACACTTCTCTGTAATAAGGTCTTCCTCCGTCAAAAGTGAGGCCATCTTTTAATAAAAATTTCTTTCTATAAAATATATCATCATCATCATCATCCGAACCCAGTATATCCCAACGACAGCAAAAGCTATCGTTAGGGTCTGGGGAGGGTAAGTGGTAGGCAGACAATACCTCTATCACAAGGGATAGAGAGTCTGCTTCCAGTGAGACCCTCGGCTCTACCTGCATAAATGACATGATAATAGAGCTATGTTATGCTAGTGTGTTAGTGAGTAGCTTCAAGAAATATAAAGAATTCTATAAAATATATACACACACACACACACACACACACACACACACACGCTATATATATACACACACACCATATATACATACACGCCCTATATACACACACACGGCTAACACACATAAAAATGGTGTATATGCACAAGAAAAAAAGATATATATATATATATCAACATAGTATACACACACGGCCCTATAAGGGTTTTGATGGTAAAATACATTTAGTGCATATTATACCTACACATATGCTTAATGTATAAAAATATGTATATATATAAACATACCTATATATAACATACGGCGAAGAGGTTTTTTTAAATAATTATAGCTTATATTGGATTATATACACATATATGTGCTCTGTATAAAATAAATATATGGAAATATATATACACATGTATAAGATATGGCCTTAAAGGCCTTTGTATGACAAAAATAATATTTTAGTGTATTAAGATTCCATGTAATTATATTCTATAAAATATAACTTCAAAAGTTATATATATACACACACACATGACAAGGTCAAAAATGGATTTTAGAGTTTTTAACATATTAATTACATGTTATAAGTATAAATATGTATAATGTTTAAAAATAGGTATATGTGTATATACACCCTCACATATACGGCCATAAGGCCTCTATTTGATAAAAATTGGTTTAAACCCATTTTATGAATAAAAATATGTTTAGTATTTAAATTAATATATATAAAGGGACCAAAATATCTACATTAAATAATATTGAAAGAAAGTATATAAATATAAGTGTACATATAAAATTTTTGGCCATAAAGTATTTAAGGTGAAAATGAATTTTAAAATAATTATATAGGTATAATATATGTGTTAAGATATGAAAATGAATAAGTTTTGGATATTATATAATATGTCATAAAATGATTTTATATATGTATACACAATATATATTTCGGCCATTAGGCCTATTATGATAAAATGATTTTATTATATTTTGGGTTATGTAAATATGTATGATATAATTGTTAAAAATATGAAAAGAAGGACCTTTTTATGTTTTATGTTTATATGTATTAAATATGATCAAATATATATTTTATGGTACTTAAACACACTTTAAGAAACCTGATATATATGAAAGTACATATTTGTACATACATAAAAATATATACGTGGCCAAACACGATGTTATGACATAAATGATTTTATTTCATGTTAGTTATATTCATATGTGTAATAGATGATAATATGTAAATCATGATATAAGTTATGGAATTCCTAGATGGTATATTATAGTAATTAGGAGTTATATGTTCTATGTACCTAAGTAATGAATTGTGAAATACATGTGTAGTTTAGATATTAAGAAAGTATGGTTATGTATTTGCTTAAGTTATGATAAGTAGACTGTAAGTAAGTAAGTGATGTTACTAGTGGTAGTATGACCAAGATACCCTCATTTGACCGAGTCTCATACTTCATGAAATGAAAGTTTGAAAAATGATTTTATCGCATTACATGTTTAAAAGTTCATATGCATGTGAATAATAAACGCAAGACGATTGATTCCATCGACACACGATATGTTATGTTATGATTATGATTATGTTATGTTCGCCAGTGTGACATCAGTACAGGGGTGGTAGGTGTCAGGGGCTTATGGTTACGTTTGTGGCCGAGTGTAACACTGGATCTGGGACACGGGATCTCCATCATAGTGCGTCACCATTAGCACCTAAGCAAGTCATATGTGTGCATCTTGGGTACAAATACATGGCAGTCCTGCTAGCATATCGGGACTGTTATATCCATAAAGTTTTGAAAAGGAAACATAAAAACGTTTTGATTAATGAAAATAGGAAAATTAAGATTTGGATTGCATATGGTTTAGGGAATTAAATCCTAACCAACTAGGAATACACTTTTATACCTTTTATACCTAGCCTCTAATTCCCTATTTAATTAACCTAAACTAATCTACACTACCCAAACCATCATCAGTCGATTCCTCCCTTCAGCAAACAAAAGAAAAATCTTCCCCAAACTGCCGCCCCTTTGCCTTAAAAAAAAAAGGATTCTGCAAACCCTTTTGCACCCCATTCGGCTTAGAGCTAGGAGAGGAGAAAGAGAGGTGATTCTTGCTTCAAAAAACCAATCCTAGCCAATTCACGGTATAATATAGTAATCAAGGTAAGTACCATATTTATATTTACTATGATTTTCGAAATGCGTAGTCTTATTTTTGTACCAATCTTTATATCATGCATTAGTATTCTTGCATTGAATAAATGAATTTCTTTATATATGTATGTGTCGTTTGTATATGCGTATATATATGATTAATGATTGTCATTAAGTAGCACACTGGCCGGATATTATTTTTGAGGGTGCACACCAGCTGAGGGTATATGTATGGGGGATGGATGATTGTATGAACATGAATACATATTAGTATATGTGTATCCTAAATTATATATATATATATATATATATATATATATATACTAGGTAAGTATATGTGTATCCTTTTTCTTTCAACCGAAAATAGCAATTTTATTTATATAACCCTCACTTGTGGCAGAGGAATACCAGATTACATGCTACAGGAAACTGTCATCATACGCAAAATGAGAGTATAAAGCTGTAAGAATCTGTAATCTCCAATCATATATGATATGTCGCATTAAAACCTTGCTAAATAAAACCACCCTTGTGGATAAAACCTTGCCGAAGGAAAAAGTGTGCATATTTATATGATTGGAATGCGTGTCTGTCTTATGTGTACATTGATAATAAAGATGAAATCCAAGTGTCCAGCCGCATATAAAGAAATGAGAAGAAGCCAATATATATCTCCCAAGAAGACTATTGCTCATATCACTTGATGCTAATCCTTCTTCAATTACATGTCGTTGATCATAGGTGCCCCTCTATCGAGACCGGAGCCAGAACATGCAAAGGATACAAATCATAATAAGTGGCAAAGTAAAAGATATAATAGCGTGGGAAAATCCATGAGATGCAAAGATACTACCCGTGTTGTCTGTATGCAAAGATACAGACAACCAGCCAATGAGAAATGCATTTAAAGACATAGCGAGTGAGCATACCCGGGTTGCCCATACCAAACAAAGATATGGGCAACAAGAAATAATATAGATGTCATCCATGTCGCAAGGTAGGGATAGTGTCAGTCTGTACAGTGGCACGAACTAGAGGCGGTAAATCTTGAAATGCTGTGAATTATGTAAGAGTCTGATGATACCGACCATGCTGAGCCAAGTAGTGCACAGCCTTATTAATCTCCCTCGAGATATATGCTAATGTGAGTGACTGTGAAGACAAAAGATCAGACAATATGCACGCTAAAGTAGATTGATGACCCTAAACATGACCCAAAACACTCTGCGCATCAACTTCAACTTCCATACGATAACCAAAGCGGACAAAGTATAGTATTGCTATCACTGTAGCCTGTAATTCTGCCTGGTCCGGAGATGAAATGGGCAAGGGGAAAGAGATGGCTCTGGTAAATTGGCTGTGGAACATTAGGCACAACGGCTGAAAGAGAAAAAAAGAGGGGGGTTTGGGCAGTTTTGGACGATGTGGTATAAATATGATTGCAAAGTTGGGTAAAATTATGTTTAAGGAAATTTATGTTTAACGGATGACAAAAAAGGTTACAAGCGTGTATACAAAATTTTCAGGGCTGCTTACTGGGTTTTTTTTCTTTAATGAAAGACAGACGGTACCGTCCAAGATTTTATTAATAAAAATAGCCCTCACTTATGGCGGAAGAATACCGTAGTTACATTTATTGTCCTATCTCTACGGGAGACTCTCCTAAAAAAGAAATGCAATTAAATACATGAGCCTAGAAATAGACAAGAATTGGTCCACGTGGCAGTAATCCAAGGTGTAGCACAAACGACAGCATCCATGTTTTAGCTCAGCTCCAGTCGGGGTATAGTAGAAAAGTATAAAGCAAGCAGCAGTTAGTGTAATAAAAGTGGCAAAATAGATAAAACATGAGAAGAAAATCCACGTACCCACGTTGCCTTGTCCTGTGGTGGACCAAGGCAACAACCAAGGAGACGTGCCAACCCAAGTGGGAGACATGAGTAGTCTATGATGCGATTGTAGAGGGGTGTACCTTGTATATCATGAAAAGAAGATGACATAAATAAATGTTTGTATGAGTCAAAACATAATAACGAAAGAGAAATATTGCGTACCCAGGTTGCCCGTAGTCATGAGGATTGCGACAACAGTTTTGGTAGACAGCCAACCTATTTGGGAGACATAGAAAGATCAGCTTCAAGGTTGGCATGCACCATGATAATGATAAGTATCAGAACGCCGAAACATATGTAAGGTGATGTCCGTCAATACTGTAGCTCAGATATATGATGGTAGATCACCGAAATTGGCATATGCCATGAAATGTTGCGTTGGGAGCGCTAACTGCGTGAGCAAGTGAGCTGGAACGTTGGTTTCACGTTGAGTGTGGACAATCGACAGGGAGAGTGATTGTGTAAGGGTACGTAAACGCATCAAGTCTGGTGATAGTGATCCGTGTGAAGACGAGAGTATTAATAGTAGATCAGCGCAGTCCGTATTGATGGTAACACATCCATAACGTGGTAGATAGTACATACAAGCAAGGAATATGGATTGAGCTTCTACCCTCAATGTTACATCATGGCGAAGGATAAAAGAGATTGCATGCTGGAAGGTACCAGTGAAGTTTCTGATATTGGCACCACAGCTGGCTGCAGATCGTCCAACTGTAGCGTCTGTGTTTAGTTTGAGCCGACCCACTGGTGGTGGAAACCATCGGAGTATGCGGGACCGAAGAAGACACAATGGCGGAGAGAGGCCAACTGAGATAAGTTGCGGTATGTTTTCTCCATACTAAGAGCCGGACATAGATGCTGCCCATGTGAACAGATCAAAATGGATGGATCGGATAATCAAACGAGGAGACCACTGAGAGGTATCAAAAATGATGGAGGCGTACATTTTCCACACATTCTACAACAACACACCAGGGAAGATTATTTGCATGGTGCCCATAAATGTGGAACATCAAATGAGCAATAAATATGATATTCAAGATCCGTTATTGAAGGGTGGAATATCTAGCAATGTCGCAAAGTAAGACCAAATAGTTTGTACCTCTTTGCAAGTGAAGAACAGATGTAATGTTGTGGCATTATCCTATCGACAAAATGGACAGCATGACGGAAGGACCTACTAAAACCTAGCCAAGAAATCGGGTATAGGGAGTGCTGCATGATAGAGATGCCAAAGAAAAAGCTTGATAGCTGGACGTTGTGTACTATGCCAAATGAAGCGATGTGATACAAGTGGTGGTTTAGCTATCCGCACCATAGAATATACTCCATTGATAGTGAAAGCTCCAGAAGGAGTGGGCCGAATCGGAGTAGATGACTGCATTGTAGAACAAATAGAGCAAAGCGGATGAACTGTACAAATGTGCTTCCATCCTGCAGAGTCATGTAATCAAGGACGAAAGTCTTGGCGATGCCCATAATGATGGCGCATGTAACGGCTCCATAGTGAGTCACTGGTGTGATATAAGAGCCATACCTTGCAGTTAAATGTATCTTGTAAAGTCTGTAAGTCACGCAGTCCTAATCCACCTTCGTGTGTAGGCAAGCATATTTGTGTCCAGGAAATCCAATGATGCAGGCCTGGGCCCCAGAATAAATGGGAGGTTTTAATTTGTATGGCTTTCGCTGACATCGATTTACATATCGACGTCTTGTATTCTTCTTAGTGAAATACGACAGGTGAGTCGTTTCAAGCATTAAGGCTTGGGACGGGTCGCTACAGGGACTGTACATCATCCATGAGAAATCGCTTTCCGCTAAACTATCTAGCTGATCGTGCACAGAATCCACTATGTGTTCGGGAACCTCCATAAAACTACGATTATTAAGCCACCAATTTGCTCATTGCGTATCAAGCAGCATCTCAAATTGACACCCAACAAGACGAGGCCGCAATGTTGAAAGCCTGTCCTATATCTAGAGCTGCAAAAGGTGTATTGGCCGTGCAATGCGATAGCCTTCTTCACAATAGTGTCCTTAGAGAGATTTTTAGGACCTCAGGTGCTACCAACTCTCCTAAAACCAATTGGTGACAGGAGATGCGCATACCCTAGTCTTATAGCGCATTCAGCACATAAGCACCCACGACATTCAACTGTGACTTGTCCCACCAGCCTACACCACGGGACAATTGCTACACCTAACAATCTCCCCCTTAGCAATTGCACCGCTGGGAATCGAACCCGTAACCTTGCTCTGATACCACTTGTAGGACCTCAGGCGCTACCAACTCTCCCAAAACCAATTGGTATCAGAGCCAGGTCTACACCACTCAAAGAAGCAAGATTCAACACCGTACAAGCAACACAAGACTAAGAAACAATATTTCAAAGTAGCTTGCTAATCTCAAAACAAAGGTACAAACAATGGCCATAGTTTCTCACAAAGGTGAGTTAGAAGGTATGTCCACACAACGTCCTCCTCTTTTTGATGGCAATAATTTTGTTCATTGGAAACTTAGAATGAGGCTATTCTTAATGGCTATAGACATTGGTTTATGGTCTATAGTTGAAGACGGGCCGTACATGCCAATGAAAATTGTACAAGTTAGTGGAGTCACTCAAGAAATTGAAAATATAAAAGTGAATGGTCATCGGAAGATAAAAAGAAAATATCGATGAATGCTAAAGCCATGCAATTGCTTTTAAACGGACTTACAACTTCTGGAGCATGATATGTTTCAAATTGCACAAGTGCACACGACATGTGGAAATCACTTGTATTAAAGCATGAAGGTACAAGCGGTGTAAAAGAATCAAAAATAAACATGCTTATGACTGAATTAGAATCTTTCAAAATGTTGCCAAACGAATCCATAACATCTATGGATTTGAGAATTAATAATATTTTCAATGCCCTTGAAGCTTTAGGAAAATCATTCACCAACAACGAGAAGGTGCAAAAGGTGTTGCGAAGCCTTCCTGCTGAATAGGATCCAAAAGTCACGGCAATTGAAGAAACGAAATCGATCACAAAAATGGACGCATTGATAGGCTCACTAAGAGTATATGGGGTAAAACTAAACCAACGGAAGTCCGAGTCATCTAAATCATCCAGTAAGTCAATAGCTTTCAAATCAACTGAATCACATACAAATAATGGTGATAGTAATAGTGATACTGAATTAGACGATGACTTGATATTGATAGCTAGAAAACTTAGAAAGTTTTTCAAACGTCCTAATAGGAATAGACAACGTTCTTCTTCTTCTTCTTCTTCTTCTTCTTCTTCTTCTTCTTCTTCTTCTTTTTCTCAATCTAAGAAAAATAACTCTAACAACAACAAATGGTATAATAAAGAGTTAAAGTGCTACGAATGCGGTCAAAAAGGACATATCTCATATGATTGCCCAACAAAGAAAAATAATGATGACAACAATAATAAACAAGCCAAGGACAAGGAGGCACAAACGACTAAGACAAAGGAGTCCAAGTCAAAGAAAGGCAAACGAGCAATGAAGGTGAGCACATGGAGCGACTTATCCGACTCAGAATCCGACACTGAGGAAGCTCAAGTCTGCTTCATATCCAACGAGGTAAGTTCTTCTTCTGATGATGATTCTGATAGTGACATGACATTTGATGAAATGTATGAAGAGTTTTTAAAAATGGATGCTCACTGTAAGAGGCTCTCTAAAGAAAAGAAGAAACTAATTGAAGAAAATGACAAGTTGAAGACGTCCAACTTGGAATTTTCCGATCAACTAGAATCTTTTAAACAAGAGTCTACTAATACTCTTGATTCTTTAGAGACTAAAATTGAATCATATAGGAAAAATGAACATACACTAAAAATTGAAAATAGCATGTTGAAATCTAAGGTAGAAAGTTGTGAAAATGAAATTGTATAACTTAAATCTTCCAAACTTACCTTAGAAAAAATGTTAGAACAATTTAAATCTGGTGTAAATAATTTAGATACACTTATATCATCACAAAAATATGGAAATGATAAAACTGGATTAGGATATAAAGAAGAAGATGACAAAGTTGATAAAAAAACTAAGTTTGTATCATCAACTACTAAACAACCTTATAAAGCTATAAAAACGACTTTGCGTGCTAAATCTTCTTCTACTCCTTCTACTTATTCAAAGATAAAAATGCAACATGCACCCACAAACGTACCCACATACAAACATGCAACTAGGCAAAACTTTGCATCTAGACAACCTAGAAATTATGCCTATATATATACAAATACAACTAGATATAATAAAATGCATCCAACTTATTATGAACTTAAGTATAGGCAACACTCATATAAGCTTTATAGAAATGCATATGAACACACGTACATAGCACCATTTAAGATACAAAATCATATGCCTTATACACACTATCAAAATTGGCCAAGACATAGTAATTATCCACCAAGATATAACATGTATGACAATGCATTATCTTTTTGGAATGGTCAAACATATGTTAATCCTTTATATTCAACTGATGTCAAAAATGTGCCTAGAAGGTATGTGCAAGTTTGGATACCTAAGGGATATCTAAACAAGGGTGGTGCCACTAACATTCAGGGACCCAAATAAAGGGTACCTAAAAATTTGTCTCCATTGTAGGAAAATCGCAAGGAATGCAAGAAGGAGGCAAAGTCAAAGGAATCTAAAAACTAAGTGGTTTTTAGATGGTGGATGTTCAAGGCAGATGATGGGGAACCCCAAACTATTCACCGAGTTGAAACATATAAAGAATGGAGGAAATGTAACATTCAGTGACAACAACAAAGGACAAGTTGTTGGAAAAGGAACAATCGGGGACCCTAACACATTTCAAATACGAAATGCGTTGTTAGTAAGTAATCTTTCTTATAATTTATTAAGTATTTCTCAACTTATAGATTATGGATATAATGTTTCTTTTCTTCTCAATTCTTGTGATATAATAAATGAAAAAGGAGAAATTGTTTTAAAAGGAAATAGGGATGGTAACATTTATACTCTTACCTTATATAATATGTTAGATGCTAAGGTTAAATGTTTAATATCACATGACTTAGATGTAAACTTATGGCATAGACGACTAGGCCATATAGGAATTTCAACTATTGAAAAGTTATCTAAGAAGAATTTAATAAGAGGCATGCCTAAGTTAGACTTAGATAATTTTCAAATGTGTGAAACATGTATTAAAGAAAAACATATTAAAGAAACATTAAAACCAAAACATGAAGTAAGTACTAGTCTTGTACTAGAATTGCTTCACTTAGACTTATTTGGTCCAAGTAGGACAAGAAGTCTAGGTGGACACTACTATGTTCGTGTCATAGTAGATGATTACTCACGATACACATGAACATTGTTCTTAACACACAAAGACAATGCTCCATTAGCAATCGAAACTCTTATTAAGCAACTTGAAAATGTATACGAAGAAAATGTTAAAAGAATTAGAAGTGATAGAGGTGGAGAATTTAAAAACAAAGATGTAATCAAGTTTTGTGAATTACATGGAATTAAACACGAATTCTCACCACCTAGAACACACAACTAAATGGAGTCGTTGAACGTAAAAATAGAACTATACAGGAAGTTGCTAGAACAATGTTATGTGAAAATAAAGTACCAAAATATTTATGGGCTGAAGCTGTTAGTTGTGCATGCTATATTATAAATAGGCTTTCTATTAGAAAGAAATTGAATAAAACACCTTATGAATTGTTAAACAATAGACAACCTAAAGTAGATTATCTTAAAGTTTTTGGTTGTAAATGTTTTGTGTTGAACACTAAGGATAATCTAGACAAGTTTGAACAAAAATCTATTGAATGCATATTTGTTGGTTATTCAACTAATTCAAGAGCATATATGTGTTATAATCATGCATCTAGAAAAATAATTGAATCTATACATGTGAAATTCAATGAAAATACATGCTTTGAAGTTCGTGATAAAAGTCAACATAAACAAGAAATTAATGTTGAAAATATGTTTGATGATGTTGTATTACTTGAGCTTGTAATTCATCATCTAGAACCAACTCCCCCTGAACAAGATATGCATGAACCCTTAGAGGAAATAAATGAAGAAACTTTGCAATTGGAAGATAATACAACTAATGATCCAATTACATACGACAATGTTCATACAAATGAAACATTTGAAGAAGATGATGGTGAACCTAGTCAACCTAGGAATTGGAGGCATCCTAAAGAATTAATCATTGGGGATCCAAGTGTTGGGTTTAGAACACGTAGAAATATAATTCAACCTGAAGGACATAGCTTAATCTCGCACTTAGAGCCTAAGAATGTAAAGGAAGCCTTAGGTGATATATCTTGGATAGATGCCATGCATGAGGAATTGAATCAATTTACAAGGAACAACGTGTGGGACTTAATACTTAAACCTGAAGACAAGTCTATAATAGGAACTAAATGGGTTCTTAGGAATAAAATGGATGAACAAGGAAATATTACAAGAAATAAGTCTAGACTAGTCGCACAAGGTTATAATCAACAAGAAGGACTAGATTATGAAGAAACCTTTGCACCCATTGCACGACTAGAAGCAATTAGATTATTACTTGAAATTGCAAGTTTAAGCAACATAAAACTCTTCCAAATGGATGTTAAGAGTGCGTTCTTGAATGGATACATCCAAGAAGAGATGTTTGTGAAACAACCCCCTAGGTTCGAAGATCCAAAGAATCCTAACCATGTTTACAAGCTTAAGAAAGCTTTATATGGTTTGAAGCAAGCTCCAAGAGCTTGGTATGATAGATTTGCAAACTTTCTTATTGCAAATAATTATCAAATGGGAATAATAGACAACACATTATTACTAAGAAGAAAAGATAATGACTTATTAATAGTTCAAATCTATGTAGACGATATTATCTTTGGTTCAACTAACCCTACCTTAGTAAAATACTTCGAAGAATGTATGAAGTCAGAATTTGAAATGTCAATGGTAGGAGAGTTGAATTACTTCTTATGGCTTCAAATCAAACAAACACCTCAAGGAATCCACATTAGCCAACTTAAGTATGCCAGTGATATGATTAAGAAGTTTGTCTTTGAAGAGTTGAAACCAACACCTACACCTATGAGTGTTAGCACCAAACTAAATAAGGATGAAAATGGAAAACCTTTTGATGACACACTTTATCGGTCTATGATTGGATCACTGTTATACTTAACTGCATTAAGACCTGACATCATGTTTAGTGTGTGTATGTGTGCTAGGTTTCAATCTTGTCCTAAGGTATCTCATTACAGTGCACTGAAAAAGATCTTTAGATATCTTAAACACACACCTCACTTAGGACTTTGGTATGATAGAAATGCTAAGTTGGAATTATACGCATATAGTGATGCTGATTATGGTGGTTGCAAATTAGATAGAAAATCCACTAGCGGTACGTGTCAATTCATAGGAACCAACTTGATCTCTTGGTTTTCTAAAAAGCAAGCTAGTGTAGCTCTTTCTACCACTGAAGCCGAGTATATAGCCTTGAGTTTATGCACTACCCAAATACTTTGGCTTAAACAACAACTTAGTGATTTTGGCATTAAAATGAATAAGATTCCAATTTTCTGTGATAGCACAAGTGCGACCAATCTTTCACGGAATCCAGTACTTCATTCTAAGGCCAAACACATTGAGGTAAGATACCACTTTCTTTGAGATCATGTTCAGAATGAGGATATAGTTATAAATCATACAAGAACTGATTATCAAGTAGCTGACATCTTTACCAAACCCCTTAATCAAGCCACTTTTGAAAACTTACGAGCCAAGTTAGGTATGATGACTTACGATACCATTGCATAGTTCTATCTTTTGCATGATTTGCAAAATAAAGGGGGAGATAGAATTAGAACATGATTTTAGTTGGTAAGTCATGATTTGGCTGGTTGAATATCATGCTAAGTTTCAATTGGTATGGGTTTTGGAGCATAGGTTAAGGGGGAGAGTATAAGTTGAGGGGCAGCACATAAATACATGAGAATTGATGAAAACAATTGGTAATTAGTTATTAAAACATTTGGTACAAATTTAGTGTACAAATTTAGTGAAACAAATTGGTGAGGTATTTGGTAGATTTATGATAAACAATTGGTAAAGAGTTGTGACATTAAAATCATGTCAGGTTATTTTGAAAATCATCTAAAAGGGGGAGAATGTTGAGAAATATGTTTGGATAATTTTCAAAGTCACGATTTTAAGTGGTAAATACTTAAAAATATCATACATGATGTTATGTGTGATTAAAAGTTGAAAAAGTTGACATCAATCTCTCAGGTTGTTACACTTCGATCGATCGATGTACTTCGATCCCTCACATCAATCGATCTATGTAAGGCAGTGAAAGTTTAAGACCTTACGGTGAGACATCAATCTCTAAACCTGAGACACATCGATCGTTTACATCGAACGATCGATGTGTCTCAGGTTTAGAGATTGATGTCTCACCGTAAGGTCTTGAACTTTCACTGCCTTACATAGATCGATCGATGTGAGGGATCTAAGTACATATACATCGAACCCTGACTTCGATCGATCGATGTAGGTCAGAAACAAGTTCTGAAGCTTACTGTGAGACATCGATCTCTAAAGCTAAGACACTTCGATCGATCGATGTCTATGGTTTTGAGAAATATTTTTCTAAAATGTGATAAATTGGTTGTTTTCATTTGTACATGATTTATACACATTCATTATGTGATTATTATGTGTTTTGATGATTATAAATACATTGTGACTAATGTGCCTTGGAAGTTTCTACAACTTACCAAAAAGGACAAAATTGGTATTTTGAGTTTTGTAGGAACATGATATGGTGGAAATACTTCAAGGATATATTCTTATCTTATTCATCATGACAAAGGTGTTATAATATTCATTTCTGACCATCAGGGTCATTTCTGGAGTTTTCTCACACCAGGGGCATTTTGGTCATTTCACCCCTGAGGATATTTTCGGTATTTTCACTCAAGGAATCTCTTGAGTATATTCTTATCATCATTCTGGATTTGAGCTATGATCCTTTTGAAGATTATATGGTGGCTCTATATTATTTCTCTCTTATGATGATATTATTGACTATAGCGGAATATGTGATGAGTTTTGATGTCACATTCTATTTCTTTCTTGAAGAACCTTTTATATATGTTATGGGAGTATATTTATCATCATTATACAGAGATATCAAAGGTGTTAAAGGTGTGAAAATGATCACTACATACAAGAAGAAATATTGGGAATTTTGGTGTTACATGTTGACATAATCTTGTCAATTATTATTTGGTGTTTTCTTCTTCAAAAATTTGAGTTGATATACATATAAGTATGCTCAAAAACGTGTATTAGCAGATGAGTATGATGTGTTATTCATTTTATGAGTTGGTGACAAGTGGACCAATAAAAAAGGAGCTAGTTGGCAAAATTGCCAACTTGGAATTTTCAAAATGGTAGCCAACGGCTACTAGGCAGATTTTGGAGCTTTTTTGGCTTTTGAATTCTTCAATTCTCACATGCCTATTTTCAAGCCAAGAAGTTGAGGTATTTTGGTGGCATTATCCTCTCTTATTATCTTCATTTGGCAAAAGATAATCAAGCAAATTCCAAGTCATTTTTCAAGGTGTAAAAATCGGTCAAGGTGATATCCATGGTGGACCAATTGTGTTGTGTTATTTTGCCAAGTGTACAAGTCTAACCAATGATGAGAAGACACTTGGGCTTGATGATGAAGATGGTGACGCATGTGCATTCTTATCTCCAAGGCTCACTTCACACTATAAATAGGAGGCAACGGTGAAGAAGATGAAACACACTTGAAGCTCACTTGAAAGCATTGGTTGATTTGTCTAGCTATCATCTTCTTGTTGTTGTTCTTGTTTCATTCTTTGTAGTAAAGGTGTTCTTGTTGTATTTGTTGAGCTACAAGCCTCTTGAGCTTCATTTGTGAGATTGATTAGCCAATTCTATAAGGCTACATCAATAGGTGGTAGAGGTATTACAACTAAGTGTTGAATAGAAGGTGTTCATCCAAGTCTTGAATAGGGTTGGTGTATAACCCAAGGATCAAGCTTGGTTATTGTTGTAAGTTGATTCATACCATAGTGAGATCCAAGGAAAGGTGTTCCTTGGGAACGGAGTAGGTCACATTGACCGAACCAGGATAAATCCTCGGGGTTCTTGTCTTGTTTCTACATTTCTGTTTTCTGCCCCGTTTTTACTGCAGTTTTCACACAACTTCTCATAATTTGAAAAAATATCTAAAAACTTTCAAATTTGTGAGTTTAGGTGGAGTTATACTTCAGACTTTTAGCTTTCAGTTGCAACAAGAATCACTTGATTTGAGCAAGAGAAAGTTAGTCTTTCAGTCTTTGCAAGATAACTGCTGCAATCTGAACAGTTTTGAGAAAACTTGAATTCTGTATTAATCAAGAATTTTTTAGGGTCAGGTCCTTTTAGAAACATCAACTATACATCCTAAGGAATGTTTTGATATAAATATCAACCTTTTTGGTTGAGTATTCAAAGAGAAATACGTTTTCCAAAATCAGAAATATTCTGTCCAATTCTGTCCAGATTCACCATCTGAATCTTTTTATTTTTTTGAAGGGTCAAACGATCTTATTTTTGTCTGATTTTTGGAAAGACTCTTGTTAGCACATTGAAGTTAAAATCTGGAAATTTTCATAATTTTTGGAGTTGTGTACAAGAATTTTTGAATTTTTCAAAAACGAGTTCTGAATCTGAGGTTGTCTCATATTCTGTTTTCAAAGGGATTTTTATCAAGGGTAGTAGTGTAATTTTTGCTAACCACTATTCACCTCCTCTAGTGGTGTTTATTGCAGGTGCACGGTCCAACAAGATTATGTTAAAAGCATGCCAGCACAATGTTGCTCCAAAAATATCTACTTGCACCAAAAAAGTCCCGTTAAGTGTACAAACACACCAACTTACACCTATCGTTGAATTTGGCACAAAACAAACCCCTCAAAAGCGAGAAGATGTACGCCTAAATCTAGATATAATCTGCTCAAAAAATGGATGTACCGGCATGCTACTATTAGTAAACCACTCTATAAACTTCTTTTAGTGCACACAGTTACTTAAAATATCTAGCAAGTCAGGAGTCAATCCAAGCAGCTCTGTACAACACTCACGCTGCTGCACTGGACTATATAAGGGCTCCCATCCTATAACAAGCTCACCGTCAATACATAGGCTAAACAAAACAACTAAATCTTGTGGCGTTACTGTCGTTTTGCCTAAATGTAAGTAAAAAGAGTGAGTCTCCTGTTGTCACCTCTCTACAAAAGGGGTAAGTCTGTGATCTAGTTTAACCCTACTACAATGCATCAATATCCATAGTCCCATATGCTTGATGCATGATACAACTATCAGGGGTAATAGGATCTATATACATATCAATCCTCTTTAAAACATCTAACGTCTTGTACCTGGTACTACTCCTAAGATGAATAGTCCTATGCTCGTCCTGTAGCATCAATAAATTACCGATATCCGGTCTCAAATCTTCAACAACACCACTACCACTATCATGGATCCAATAAACACACCTAAAAATATGTAACAATATATTAAAAATAAATACAAAGTAATTGACAAAAATTAAATATAATACAAACATAGATACATTATATTAAAATGTAAATAACAATAATTAAATACTACTATACAATCATGCATTTTCAAATTGAGTAAATAATAATAATTAAATACATCTACACATTCATTATATTGAATTAGTAAAAGACAATAATTTCCCTTCATGTCTCTAGAAAACTACTTTATAGAAGAAAGGTCTTCTTCTCCTTCCTCCAGAGCTGTGTAATTATTTCCCTCATTTGGAGCTACAGGATCAACTTAGTCCTTTGGAGCTTTAGGTTCTTCCACTCCCAGTTGTGGGAGATTCGGGAGCATGATACACAGCGATAGGAGCCTTTTTTATTAAGAGCACGGCCATATATGGATCAGTATTCTCAGGACTGGGAAATTGGGAGCTTGCGTGCCTTAGTCTGGTGTCTATCATCTCCCTTGGTTGTAGGTTCAAATCTCTCCATAAGTAATATGGACGTGAAACGGAAGTGAAGTCAATGCAGGACAAGAGTAGGGCTGCTTAAGGATCCAAGGTTCATGCAAAATCTTCACTATACGATGCAGTGTGCGATCCAGGTGTTGAGATTCTGAGGATTAGGAAGTAATCCCGTGAATGGGGGGATGTGTACAAGATTAGGGAAAATTTGATTTGATTGAATTGTAATTAGTAACAAAATTGTAACTGACAATTGTAATTGATTAGTTTCCTTGAATAGGTGTGTAACAGTCCTATAAGTAAATGTGTAGAGATGTATACATGATCACTGAAAAATTTTCATACGGAATATACAGTTTCCCTACTACGATTTTGCCTTCTTTACATGGTATCAGAGTAGGCTCCTTCCAAAAGGACCTGATCTGTCATTTCTGAAGAAATCTTTGGCTCGGAGGAGTATCTCATCACAGCCATAACCATCTTCTGACCAAGTATCCTATCTGTTTAATCTGTGTCATCCAGGCTCAGATTAGTATCCTCATTGCCCATATACATAACAATCCTTTGACCAAGCATCCTATCCGTTAAATCTGTGTCATCCAGGCTCAGATTAGAGATTAGTATCCTCATTGCCCGTATACCTTACCTTGACCCTGCCTCAGATCAAATTAGTCCCGTTCAAATCAGCACATCTGCAAAACACGTAAACCAACATGTCACACACACCACAAAGTTCAGAAACAAGATCAGAAAGATCAGAAACAAAACCACATTTCCTTGCCAACTTTGACTTATGCGAACAATTCGCCAAATTCCTTCAACAGAGTATGACTTCCCAAACACCTGTTCCAACTCCATCATCGAATCTGGCACTGAAAGTTAAACTTACAAGCGCCAATTGCCAACTTTGGTACAGACTGATGAAAATAGCCCTGGGAGGCAGGGGGAGGAGCGGCCACATCATCGGGGTTCTTCCACCCCCCCTGCCTACTGATCCAGCATACTCAGCGTGGGAACAAAATAATCAGCTAGTATTTACCTGGCTCATAGATAACATTGATGACAGTTTAGCAAACAACGTGTCAAGGTACTCAACCGCAAAAGTACTTTGGGACGGATTGGCAGTAACGTATGGATCAGGGAGAGATCCACTGCAAATATTTGATCTACATAAACAGTGTTACACCATTAAACAGGGGAATCGACCACTTGAAGTACTCTGGGACCAGTTTCAAGGCATCTGGATGACTATAGGTTCCATGGACCCAAATCCAATGGAATCTCCAAAAGATATAGCCATCTATGCGAAGAAAATCCAGGAATAAAGATTATATCAACTGCTCTGGCAATTGATGACCCTTTTTCAGACACAAAAAAGGAATCGCTGAAAAAAGAACTAAAGCAAACAGTAGAGATGGCGTACAATGAGCTACGCCATTCCAACATCCAAGAAGGAGTGCTGGCTATGACCCCATCAGACTCTCAACCATCATTTGGGATTGGACAAGGATTGGTAGTAAAGAACTCAGGCCACAGACAGCGCAAAGGAACAGAAGGTCCACCACCACACTCAGGACCATGACGGCGTGGGGTGGAAGATAAAACTCACCTAGAGTGCACCCACTGCAAAAGGAATGGTCACAGCAAAGATAAATGTTTCAAGATCCATGGGTACCCCGAATGGTGGGGTGAATATGCAAAAAGGGGGAAAGCCATCGTAGCTCAATCCTTTGAAGGAGAGCTTAGCAGCCATGAGTAGGATACAGGAGAAAATCAGGGCAAAAAAGGAGGAGCAGCCATGGCAATCACAGGCGCAGTCGAAGCGGGAAAGAAGGAAACTAGGGAGGCTGCCGCTGAAGGTAAAGGGGTTAGGGTTAACCCTAACCCCAATCTGCATTTAAATACCTTAGCAAATGATAGAATTGCACCCCAAACCCCTGTTCTTAATTGTAATGTTATCTCTGACTCCAATCTTTCTAGAGTACACAGTTGGTCCCTCAGGCTAGCAAAATTACGCCCGAACCCCTTCAGTCTCCACAATGTCCTCCTTATGCCCAAATGTTTCATTCCAGTGCAAAACAGTCCCACATCTCTGAAGAAATGACAAAATCACCCCCCAAGCTGCCTCAAATTCCAAATCTGCCCCAATCCCACAGTTATACCATCCACAGCAAATCCCAATAGATCTTTGACTGTGGGGCCGCAGACATAATGACTAATGACCCTTCTGACCTCATCACTCATATACCCCAAATAAAACCATTGTTTAGACAACCAATGGAGACACAATTCTAGTTGCTGGAGGTGGATCTATTTCTATCACCCCAACTATAACTCTCAAAAATTGCCTCTATGTTCCTGCTTTATCCATCAAACTTCTGTCTGTTAGTCAAATTACCAAAGAATTAGATTGTATTGTTACGTTGTATCCTAATTTTTGCCTTTTGCAGGACATTCGTACGGGGGTGATCATCGGGCGTAGTACTGAGCGCCATAGACTGTACTTTGTTGATACCGTGGAGTAACAAGGACAGTCTAATCTTGCTACCGGAACGGTCAATCATCAAGTATTGTTATGACATTGCCGGTTAGGGCACCCTTCGTTTGGTTATTTACACTGCTTGTTTCCTAGCCTATTTACTTCAAACCAAAATAATTTTACCTGTGATACATGCCTCCGGGCGAAACGAACCCGGACGTCTTAAGTTGCCAATAATACACGTGTTGATCATATGTTTGCTTTGATTCACTCTGATGTTTGGGGTCTATCACCATACAATACACCCTTTGGGTTCCACTACTATGTTATCTTTATTGATGATTTTTCTCGTATGACCTGGCTATACATTATGAAACAAAAATTAGAAGTCTATCAGAAATTTGTTCATTTTTATAATATGGTCCATACTCAGTTCGATATAAAGATCAAAATTCTTTGCTCCGATAATGGCGGAGAATACCTCACTACTAATCTCCGTCAGTTCTTTCATGATAATGGTATTATCAATCAAATCACGTGCTCATATACTCCTGAACAAAACGGAGTTGCCAAACGCAAGAATTGCGTCCTTCTCGAGATGACTCGGGCAATGATGATTGACTCATACGTCCCAATGAGTTTCTGGCCGGAGGCTGTATCAACTGCCACTTACCTTCTTAATCGACTCCCAAGTAAGATCCTGAACTACCAAACTCTGATTCAAACTCTCTCTACCCAGCATACTATTCCCTCCATTTTTACTCTGCCCCTGCTCGTGTTTGGGTGTACAGTCTTTATACATACTCCCAAGCACGAGCGCACTAAACTCGACCCTTGTGCTGAAAAGTGTGTTTTTGTGGGATATGCCACCTCCCAAAAGGGCTATCGCTGCTATAATCCCAGACCCATCACTTTTATGTCACCATGAATTGTGTATTCCTTGAGATCGAATTTTATTACCACCCCTCATCTGGGATTCAGGGGGAGTGTATATACCCCATTGATGAAATCCTCGATTGGTTGATGCCACAACCTACTTGTCCGGCAACTGTTCCAACACAGCAAGTAGATAGTGCCGACTGCCCTGCAGCTCCCGAAAATGCAACACCTATGGCACATGTACCATATGATGATATCCCTCCGAAGAATGAACTATCAGAGGTAAGCAATTTTTGATACACTTAATGAACAATTTGGCTCTATAAATGTTCAAAGTCACATTGAAAATAATCCTAGCACCCCTACTAACATGTCCAATGTTCCCTTGAGTACTCCAAAAGTTTGTGCAGGAGATAATATTGCTATGGAGCAACAGCAGGTACGGGTCTTGCCCCATAGGACAAAACAAGGAGTGCCTCCCCAGCGATATTCTCCCACTCAAGTATCAAAAACATCAAGGTATCCAATGACTACATCCTTAGAAAATATATCTGATCTGTCTCGAAGCTTCTTTGCGTCTTTGTATTTAGAATAGGTACCATGAACTGCTGAAGAAGCTCAGGACCAACCAGAATAGAAAAAAGATATGATGACTGAAATGCAAGCCTTGGAAAAAAATGAAACGTGGGAAAAGTGCATTCTCCCTGTTGGAAAAAGGTCAGTAGGATGTCGATAGGTGTTTACAGTCAAACACAAAGCAGACGGAAGTGTTGAGCGATACAAAGCCAGACTAGTGGCAAAAGGCTACACCCAGACGTATGGCATCGACTACTCAGAAACATTCTCGCCTGTTGCCCGAATCGATACCATCCGAGTACTATTTTCTATTGCAGCAACCCAGAATTAGCCGCTTCACCAATTTGATGTAAAGAATGTGTTTTTCCACGGTAATTTAAAAGAAGAAGTATATATAGATCCTCCCCCGAGTTTCTCTACATGGTTCAAACCAAGAGAAGTCTTTAGGTTGAAAAAGGCTCTATATGGACTCAAACAGTCTCCTCGAGCATGCTTCGGCAGATTCACTGGAGTAATGAGGAAGGATGGTTGCCGGTAGAGCAATGCTGACCACACGTTATTTGTCAAAAGGAGAAAAGGTATGGTAACGTGTCTGATTATTTATGTTGATGATATGGTGATTACTGGTAGTGACACTGAGGAGATAAATTGTCTCCAAGCGCATTTGTTCACCGAGTTTGAAATGAAGGATCTCAGAAACCTGAAATATTTCCTTGGAATTAAAGTCCTAAGATCAGAAGCAGGGATTTATATATCACAGCGGAAGTATATCTTAGACTTACTGACAGAGGTAGGAATACTCGATTGCAAGCCATGCGACACACCAATGATCATGAATCATAAGCTGGAACTAATTAAAGGAGCACCGTCTACAGATGAAGGAAGGTATCAATGATTGGTCGGCAAACTAATCTACCTATCACATACACGACCTGATATTGCATTTGCAGTAAGTGTGGTGAGTCAGTTTATGCATAGCCCACAGGAACATCATATGGATGCCGTAACACGTATTCTACACTACCTAAAGGCTACACCAAGAAGGGGTATTGTGTTCCGAAATAATGGACATCTGAATATTCAGGTATATACAAACGCTGACTAGGCAGGCAGTTTGACAGATCGTAAGTCCACATCTAGGTACTTTACGCTCGTCGGGAGAAATCTTGTAATGTGGAGGAGCAAGAAGCAAATGGTTGTTGGTCTGTCCAGTGCTGAGACAGAGTTCCGTGGAAGTGTGAAAGGCATCGTCGAGATACTGTGGATTCAAAAATTGTTTAAAGACGTTGGACTCCTAGTAAGTCTACCAACACCATTGTTCTGTGATAATAAGACGTCTATAAGTATATTTGAAAATCCCGTGCAACATGACCATACCAAGCATATAGAGATAGATCGACACTTTATGATGGAGAAATTAAAAGGTGGATTGATTGAGTTGCCTTATGTGCGTTCAGAAGATCAGCTGACGGATGTGTTGACCAAAGCTGTTAATGAAAGGTCGTTTGAAGTCATCTTGTCCAAGTTGAGCGTTGTTGACCCACCGTTCAACTTGAGTGAGAGTGTTGAGATTCTGAGGATAAGGAAGTAATCCCGTGAATGGGGGGATGTGTACAAGATTAGGGAAGATTTGGTTTGATTGAAATGTAATTAGTAACAAAATTGTAACTGACGATTGTAATTGATTAGTTTCCTTGAATAGGTGTGTAGAAGTCCTATAAGTAAATGCGTAGAGATGTATACATGATCACTGAAAAATTTTCATACGGAATATACAGTTTCCCTACTAGGATTTTGCCTTCTTTACACCAGGTTGCCTTGAGTGTAAGTCCTCAAGTTCTTTCCACTTCACGATTTCTCGTTCCAAATCATGGATCTTAGCCTATGGATCCAAGTTGACTTCCCAGAGTATTTGAGCCCTCGGTAGTAACTTCAAAGGCATCAGGCACAATGTAAAGATGCAGAAGCAACAAAAGATTAGGATCAGTTCACAAAAATAGAGAGATCACGGCTAGCAGTATTCTCATCACGTTGAAGCAGTAAAGAAACATGCTAGTTGAATGATGAGGGCAATAATTTTCATGCATCAAGTCAAGTATAATTCTCAAATTGCATCCGTAAATTATACTTGGGGTTACTGAGGTATACCTGATTCTATCCGAGTCATCCGGAATTGAGAATGGCCCAATAGACCTATACCGGATCTCTCGAGCAATGTTTTAACCCAAAAAAGTTAGATTTTTTTTTAAAACTTCAAGTAGCACAAGAAAGCGAAAAATGAGAATATGGATTTAATAGGTGTTTAGGGCAATAGAAAAAACTTCAAGTAGCACAAGTAGCTTGAATAGGGACAATACTTTCAATCACCTCCGTAGGTGTTTCACCCAACTTTTGGGTGTCTACCTGTTCATTATCATCATTCCCATTGTTGTCTCACATCCTCCTTCAGTATCTACAGTGTCAATTCTTTGCTTCTCTGCAGCTTCTGGAAGGTAACTCTCGGAGATCTTGACATCATCCAAAGAATCACTGCACCGTGCCTTATTTAGACGTCAACGTCGTTGCTTGTGCAAGCCTTCATACAGGGATCAAAGAGGAACAAGAAGTTCTCGAAGAAGACCTCCTTGGAGACCATTATAATCTCCTCTTTGCTTCTGGTGGCATCAAGTTAAGCCTTCCAGAGTTCCGTCTGACTTGCAGTACGCTGCAATTGGTTCTGTTCTGTGTCAAAAGAGCCAAGGACTCATCAGCTTGCTCCATTCTTTGTTGTCCCCTCCAAATCTTTGGAGGCTCGTTTTGCCGTAGCGGAAGATTCAGCCTTGAATTTCAGCTCATCTATCTCCGCATCTTGGGTGCCTACCCTTTTGCTCAATGAAGCAACGATGGCCCTGCCAATTTTTGATGTTGGATTTAATTTAATAAATCCTTGAATAGGACCGTTTAATCGAATCAATGGACAAAGTAACAAAATGCGAAAAATATACCTTGCTCCATTGCTGTTGTTAATCTGAATACGTACGCTGCAACTGCTCTGGCTGATGATGAATCTGGCGTGATCCAAGGATTCACGACCTCCCACCAATTGCTGATACACCCCTTGAACGGAATCAACAATTCACTGCTTTACTCGATGGAAAGGCTATGCAGTGTGGCTTTATAGAACAAGGTTAGCACACCCTCCCCTTTATCTCTCTATAGGCCAATTTCCTTGATGGTTGTTTGATGATATGAGGAGGTCCTCCTTTATATAGAGGGAGAATAGGGAATCCTAATGGGCATATTCCTTAATGGATAAAGTTTCTTTTATCCCAGATGCCTGGAATATACGTGATGTTATATTCAAGTTATCTTTGTCCATTATCCAATAGGAATCCTGGTGGGCATATTCCTTTATGGATAGAGATTCCTTTATCCCAGATACCTGGAATATACTTGATGATATATTCAAGTTATCTCAATCCATTATCAAATATTATCTAATATTTAATAATAAATATTATTAAATATTATTTAATATTTAATTATTGTACCAACAATTATCTACTAGACACACGTGGGTTGTCGTCCCTCGGGGACCAGATGTCGTAACTTTATGGTCGTTGCACTTTGAGCCCATCCATCGCGGTCTCTGACCATATGACTGTCTACATATTCGGGGTTTCCATTTAGACCACACTATACATCCACGAGTATACCCGATGATCACTTAACGTGTGGATGTTTTACGTAACAATTAATATTATTACGTGACATATGTGACATATAATATTATCATACATAACACCTTATGATTAATTCGTATAAACTTTATCAACGTGCTGCGCATCACACGTATCTCGAATTAATCCCAACAATCTCTCACTTGAACTATGTATGTATCTTAAAGATTATATGTCACCCTTTTGAGCTCATATACCGTATGTCCTTTAGTGTGTCTTTTCTTTTCTGGTCCATCAGCAAATATTAGCAAAAGACTTAAGCCGCACGCCGCCACATTGAATTAGTGACTTGTCCCTCTTAAATCATGATGCTAACATTCTACTGAATGACATGGATACTGAAATGGATATGTAGTGTGGAATTAATATGCTAGGTGATCGTACATATTAATTCCAACTTGGCCCTACTTTAGCGAGATCAATAGAATTCAGAATGTATGCCGTAACTGCTTAATGTACATTACTTCTATAGAAAAACTTTAATATAACCGGAATATACATTATACTGTATGTCTGAAATAAACAACTTTATTGAGCACAAGAAAAACCTCACAGACTCCCACTAGGATAAAACATCCTCAACTGGACTAAGACCCATACGGCTAACATGCTTGTGAAACACACCCGGTTCCACAACCTTAGTCAAAGGGTCGGCCACCATAGAGTCTGTACTGATATGCTCAATACTGATCAGACCACTCTGAATTCTTTCTTTAACAGCCAGATACTTCATCTCTATGTATTTCGCTTTAGATGAACTCCGGTTGTTATTTGCATATAGCACCGCAGCTTTACTGTCATAGTAAATCCTCATTGGAGATGAGATAGTCTCCAATACCCGCAGCCCTGTGACAAAATTGCGAAGCCATATCGCCTGATTGGATGCGTGGAATGATGCAACAAATTCCGCCTCCATAGTGGAAGACGCCAATAAGGTCTGTTTCACGCTTTTCCACGAGATCGCACCTCTGGCTAAGTAAACACATAGCCTGAGGTCGATTTCATGCTATCCTGACATCCAACAAAATCGGAATCTGTATATCAAGTGATCTCTAACTCATCAGATCTCTGATACGTCAGTACGTGTTGCTTCGTTCCTTGTAAGTATCTCAGCACCCTCTTTGCCGCGGTCCAGTGATCCTTGCCCAGATCAGAGAGGTATCTGCCTAACATTCCTGTAATGAATGCCAACTCTGGTCGTGTACATACTTGGGCATACATTATACTCCCTACTACTGAAGCATAGGGAGTATTCCTCATCTCTGAACGTTCAAACTCTGTTTGGGGACATTGTTTCAGGCTGAATTTGTCTCCTCTTGCCACATGGGTATTAAGTGGTTTACACATATCCATGCTATACCGCTTCAACATCTTTTCGATGTATGCCTGTTGTGAGAGACCTAAGATACCTTGGGTACGATTCCTTCGTATCTCAAGTCCTAACACATATGACGCTTCACCAAGGTCTTTCATCTCAAAATGTTTTCTCAGAAAGGTTTTGGTGTCGCTTAACATGTTTACATCGTTTGTTGAAAGCAGTATATCATCTATGTACAAGATCATGAATATGAACTTGCTCCCACTAAACTTGTGATACACACATTCGTCAATTTGGTTTGCCTCAAAACCGAAGGAGGCAACCACTTTGGCGAATTTGAAGTACCACTGTCAAGACGCTTGCTTGAGCCCATAGATGGATTTCTTTAGTCGACAAACCATGCCTTTTGGATCTCCCACCTCGAATTGAGGTGGTTGAACCATGTAAATGGTCTCGTCGAGTTCTCCGTTTAAAAACGCAGTCTTAACATCCATCTGATGTAGCTCAAGATCTAAATGTGCCACTAAAGACATGATTATCCGGAAGGAATCTTTCGTGGATACTGGAGAGAAGGTTTCCGTATAGTCTATACCCTCCTTTTGGGTAAACCCTTTAGCAACAAGTCTGGCCTTATATCATTCTACATTGCCTTTTGAATCCCGTTTGGTTTTAAATATTCATTTACAACCAACGGGCCTCGAACCTTTAGGCAACGAGACGACTTCCCACACCTTGTTGTCGTGCATAGACTTAATATCTTCTTCCATAGCTTTTATCCATTTTTCTGAATTTCGACATTGCAATGCTTGTTTGACATTTTCGAGGTCATCGTCCAACATACCAATATCGAATTCGTGTTCTTGGAGATACACCACATAGTCGCTAGGTATGGGGTTTCTCCGTTCACGAGTGGATCTCCTTAGGGGCACTTGTTCTTGGGATACTGCAGGTTCCTGAACTGCATCAGCCGGCAATTCATCGGGTTCTTCAGTAACTTCCTCAGGAACATGAACTTGTTCCTGTGGAGCGTCACTACTGGGATGAGGTACCTCAGGTGCGGGTATCGCTGATGCTATCTCCCCAAAAGATGGTTCGATTCGCATTTCTATCACATCTGAGTGTGCATCATCTATCTCGATGATCTGCTGATGCAAATTACTCCCCCCAGACCCAAAGTATCCTCAAAGAACTTTACCGAATTTGTCTCGAAAAACACTTTACTTGTGGGATCGTAGAATTTATACCCTCGTGACCTTTCTGAGTAACCAACGAAATAGCAACTAACTGTTTTGGTGTCCAGCTTTCTTTCATTTGGTCTGTAAGGCTTTGCCTCTGCTGGATAGCCCCAAACCCTTATGTGGTTAAGGCTAGGCTTACGCTTAGTCCATAACTCATAAGGGGTCTTTATCCTTGCCTTAGTTGGTACTCGGTTGAGGATGTAAGCTGCGGCTTTAAGCGCTTCTCCCCAGAGGAATATCGTAGTTTGACTCATCATACTACGCACCATGTCCATAAGTGTACGGTTTTGTCTTTTAGCTACACCATTCATGCTTGGTAACCCAGGCATGGTGTACTGAGGGACGACTCCGTTTTCCTCTAGGTATTTAGCAAATGGTCCTGGACACTGTTCTCCTGATCCATCATATCGACCGTAGTATTCACCCCCACCGCCTGACCTGACGGCTTTAATCCTTTTTGTTGAGTTGTAACTCAACTTCAGCTTTATAGGATTTGAACATGTCTATTGCTTGCGCTTTGTCTTTAATCAAGAATATGTAGCCATATCGCGAATAGTCGTCAATAAAGGTGATAAAATAAGAGTTGCCATTTCGAGTAACCGGATGAAATGGGCCACTAATATCAGTATGAATCAACTCTAATGGACTATTTGTACGATTTTCTTCATATCTTCGGACTTTAATTTGTTTTCCTTTAGCACAAAATACACACGACTCTAAGTCGGTTAAGTCTAAAGGATTGAGAATTTCTGTTTTGACAAAACGTTCTATTCTGTTTTTAGACACGTGTCCTAAACGTCGATGCCAAAGTGAACCTGAATTCTCATGAGTTAATTTTGCTTTAACATTTCGCGTTACAACATGCAAGGTTTCCTGATTTGAAGCAACATTTATTGAATAAAGTTTATCAATTTCGGACATTATACCGTGACCAATCAATCTAGAAGCATGATAAAGTTGGAAATTTCCATTTCCAAAATAACCGTAATATCCACTTTTATCCAATCGATAAAACAAAATAAGATTTCTTTTAAACGATGGTACTAAAAAAGTGTCATGCAAATCTAGATAGAAACCGGATGTCAACAGCAATCTGAAATGCCCGATGGCTTCAACCTTTATGCCGTTGCCATTTCCTCAATAGACGTATCTTTCATTGTCTCTTGGTTTTCTATGGCTTAGGCAACCTTGCATAGTCACAGATAGGTGAGTCGTGGCTCCCGTATCGATCCACCAAGTGGCTATATCCGAAAGAAAATTAATTTCAGAACAAACTAAGAATGTACCCTTTTTCTTGAGACAAGATATATAACCAGTACAATTCTTCCTTAAATGTCCTTCCTTATTGCAAAAGAAACAAGTCATGCTTTTGGGTGTGTCAGTAGTAGGCACCTCCTTTCCCTTTTGACTTGCCTTTTGCATAGTAACAATTTCTGCAGCTTTGCGTTTCTTACCACCGAACTTGGTGGCGACAGCATTCATAACTTTATGCATGCTTATGCTGTCGATTCCACGGTACTGTTTCGAGAAAAGTTTCTTTAAGAGATTGCGTGCCTCGGCTTTCTCATTCTTTACATATCTTTGCTCGAGATAGGCTAAAAATTCTTTAGCCGTCGTGGACTCAGAAACGTGTCCGCTGAAGCATTTGGGGATAGTCTTTTGCATGATCATAAGACACATGCGATTTGATCGTAGCCGCATGTGAGATTTTTTCTCACTGGTACTTTTGTTTGTTAGCACAGCTGGACGATCTATCTGTAACGCATTGTCTAGATCAACAATCCCCAGAAAGATCTCAAATTGACCTTTCCATTGCTTATAGTTTGAACCATTCATTGTAGGAATATCCTTAATGTTAGACATTATTGCTGAAAAGCAAACAAGAAACGGACTTAAATACACAACACATGTAATCTTTAAACTGCATAAAAACAAATATCAAAATAGAACCCCGATTCCATCTAGCAATTGTCTTCCAATATTGGGGCTCTTTGGAGTCATCCCAATACCTTCCAACAATTGGGTGTAGTGGTCAATATGACGGCTCTCCAAGCACGGGTTAACGACCTTCCTTTGGGCCGATGAGTTAACCTATGCATTTAAAGCTTCGCCTCCGGCCCTATTTGGGTCCACTACCATGCTTATATGTGTTTTCGACAATCACACCTTCCTTTGGGCCGGTCAATGATTGCCTCCAACACATACATGCCTTTCACGATCATAACAAAAATAGTGGCGATGATATGATTGCCGCACTTTAAGGGGATCATGTTAAAGCCCTACATTTGCTAAGTCGCGTAACTTTATGGTTCTACATGATCCGCAGTTTACTGACTGACCCTTCTGCACGTACCGTGCATACTTAATCCCAACATCCGTTTTGGTTTACTTAAACCAATTCGAACCAGCTTGATTCCCTTTACGGCTCAAATAAGAACCACCTTGAACCAAGCTCGGTTCTCCTTACGGTTTAAGAAAACAATATCTTTATCAATCAATTTAACAAGTGATATAACCTTATGATGGGTCACATTGAGTGTGAAGTGAACCGATTCAGTAATACCCACTTGCCATAAGGGTGTATTACCATTCCACATAATTTTCAGGCCACCGGTGGAGTCACAATGGTCTCGCTTAAGTACCGGCTTTCTTAGACAAAACTATGTGTACGGTGTTTTTATCACAACTCAATGAGTCATCTATCACGAGTATAAACTGCATTGATTGATAAGTGTTGGTTAATTCAGTCAACCTAACCCATCGAATTAACTTGGTTGAACTCGGTCAAACCGGGTCAAGCAAGATTCGGATCCTTATTGGGTTAAGTTTCTTAACTTTATTTTATTTATTTATTAACATGCATAAACATAAGGCATAAATAAATAAATAAACAATTAACTGCATGCATATAAAGTAATACTGCAATAATAACCGACAATTAAACTTAACACTTGATTATTATTATTTTGGATTTATTTAAAATAACAACAATAATAATAACAAGAATTTATTATTATTATTATTACTATTTTCCTTAATAAACTTTAAATAATAACAATAATAATGGAATTATTATCATTATTATTTACTTTATCCAAAATAATAATAATTAATCAGAACAAATAAAAAAACTGAAATTAAAAAAGGAATAGGGGAAGGGGGCTGCGGGCACCCAAACTGTTTCCCTTTTTTTTATTTGTCTGAAATTTTTGGGCCGAAAGCCCTATATTAGAAACCTGTGGAGCCCGCCCATCAGCAAGCCTGCCAGTGGAGCAATTGGATCCAGTCTGCCAGAAGGAAACCGGATATAGCCCGCCACAGCAGGGCCCGACAGCAAGAGGCCCAGTCCGCCAGAAGCCCTGCCGAAAAAGAAGGAGACTTTCACCCCCTTCCAGGATCGAACAGCTGACCTCTCGTTGTCTGGAGCGCACTGCAACCACTGGGGTAGCAAGCTATTTTGTTAGGTTTAAGGGATGTTCTTTATATATATTAAAACTCTAGGTTTTCCTGAAAAACAAAAGACTGCCGAAATTTTCGCAAAGAGGGATCGAACGCGAGACCTTTTGGCTGTTGAAGCGCTTCTGTTCCACCAGGCCAGAAGCATTTTGTTTAATATTAAGGAGGCTTTGATTTATATTAAAACTTTGAAATTCTGGAAAATCAAAAAACTCCTAAAATTTCGGCCAGCAGGAATCGAAACTGGACATTCAGGATCTTAAAAGGCGTTGCTACCACTAGGCCGAAACATATTTTGTTCAGAAGAAAAGGCTGCTTTGATTTTATATTATAAACCAGGATTTCCAGAGAAAAGAAAAAAGCAGCCGAATGCTGTTTTGTGTTTATGAGCCGGGCAGATTTTATATATTAGTAAAAAAAACTTTTCATTTAACATCACTTGTTTCGAAAAACGTTTTTTTACCCGAAAAATTTCTGTTTTTCAGTATGAACAGATTAACGAAATTGATTCGATTAGGCCTGCTCTGGTACTACTTGTTGGATTTAATTTAATAAATCCCTGAATAGGACCGTTTAATCGAATCAATGGACAACGTAACAAAATGCGGAAAATATACCTTGCTCCATTGCTGTTGTTAATCTGAACACGTACGCTGCAACTGCTCCGGCTGATGATGAATCTAGCGTGATCCAAGGATTCACGACCTCCCGCCAATTGCTCATACACCCCTTCAACGGAATCAACAATTCACTGCTTTACCCGATGGAGAGGCTATGCAGTGTGGGCTTTATAGAACAAGGTTGGCACACCCTCCCCTTTATCTCTCTATAGGCCGATTTCCTTGATGGTTGTTTGATGATATGAGGAGGTGAAGGCCTCCTCCTTTATATAGAGGGAGAATAGAGAATCCTAATGGGCATATTCCTTAATGGATAAAGTTTCTTTTATCCTAGATGCCTGGAATATATTTGATGCTATATTCAAGTTATCTTTATCCATTATCCAATAGGAATCCTGGTGGGCATATTCCTTTATGGATAGAGATTCCTTTATCCCAGATACCTGGAATATACTTGATGATATATTCAAGTTATCTCTATCCATTATCAAATATTATCTAATATTTAATAATAAATATTATTTAATATTTAATTATTGTACCAACAATTATCTACTAGACAAACGTTGTCGCCCCTCGGGGACCAGATGTCGTAACTTTATGGTCGTTGCAATTTGAGCCCATCCATCGCGGTCTCTGACCATATGACTGTCTATATATTCGGGGTTTCCATTTAGACCACACTATACATCCACGAGTATACCCGATGATCACTTAACGTGTGGATGTTTTACGTAACAATTAATATTATTACGTGACATATGTGACATATAATATTATTGTACATAACGTCCACCTTATGATTAATTCGTATAAACTTTATCAACGTGCTGCGCATCACACGTATCTCGAATTAATCCCAACATTTGAATCTGACTGGGTCTTCCCTGCTCTCTCTGCCTTCTCAGCGCATTCATTTGAACTTGATATTTCTTCCCAAGCCTTTTTTAGGGCTTCTTCATGTTGGAGAAAATTGAAAGAAATTGAATTTGGCCAAGTTGCAAACTGTGGTTAGCAACGTACTTTGAGCTTAATTATAATTAGTTTTTGTTATCGACAAGTGGAAACTAATGAAGCCTTAATTATCTACGTAACGAGAAGATGATTTTAGGCTTTGAAATCACTCAATTACGATACCGGGTGAATGAAAAAATAATGTTCAAAATATGGGTAAAATAAGGAAAAATTCAGCTCAACTCGGCTCGGGCTTGTGCTCGGGTTGCAGGCTACGGGCCGGATCCTATCTTTTTGGAGAAGTTTTATTTAAATTTTAATTTCTCCCAGATGGTTGTGATTGGGTAAGGTTGAGATTTGAAAAACTGTTAAGACTAACTGTGCTGGCTGACCTCCTACGGTTATGTGATCTGAGGGCTTAGGTTGAGTAATTATTTGATCCAACGGTTGTAGACATACCTGATGCAGTTATCTGATCTGAGGGTTCAGGCCGAGCATGTTTTTGATCCAACAGATGTGGTTGAACTAACAGTAACCATCTGACCTTGGTTTTCTCCTATAAATACTAGACCGAGCTGACATCTCTGGTCATTCAAAAATCGATTAAGCAATCAGTTTCTCCTCTTCATTCTGCATAAAATCTCCCTCTCTGAAAATCATCTTTTCCTGCATACAATTATCCATCCCTGCAATTTTTCAAGTCATCCGAGAAGTCAGAAATATCTTACAGTTTTATTGAGTTCGTACGCTACAGTGCCGCTCGTCTGAACTGATTACGTTGTATCCTGGGAGACGATTGCTTCCTTTGGTTGGGCACAGTATACCGGAGAAATACGTCTTAAGCTTGTTAGAACAAATTCGAAATTCTGTAAAACGATTCTGTACAGTATGTTCAGGTGGTCGACAGGTCGGGTCAGTCAGTCAGGTCTGATCGGTCCAAGCAGCGCAAATGAGTTTGCGTCCTGGACAGACGCCGACCTGCCAACCTCAGCACAGTAGTACTGCAGTACAACAGTGTTGTGCTACCAGCCGTTCATCTGGGATAGCACAGCAGCACTGCAGAATAGCAGTACTATGCTAACAGCCAATCAGTCGAGCTCAGCACAGCATCAGCTCAATAGACCAGTTGAGCTCAGCACGGCAGCACTACAGATCAGCAGTGTTACGCTAACAGTAGTTCAACTGATGGAATGGTGCGCATCTTGGCACTAACGGACAAAACAGTGTTGTTCCTGTGGCACCAAACACTGGGGTGCCTCCGAATGTTCCTACACCAGGGCCTGTTGTGGCCCAAGTGGAGAAACCAGAGAAGTTCGGTGTGAGCTTCTTGAAAAGGTGGCAGCAAAAGATGTTCTTCCTGACTGCGTTGGGACTGGCCAAGTTATTGACCGAGGACCCTCCTGTGGTGGAGCTAGTTGATAACCAGAACCAGAATATGCAAAACAATCTTTTTGTTGAATAGTGGAACTTTAACTATTATGTTTGTCTGAGTCATTCTGAGTTGTCTAGACAATTCTTTATACGGATTATACTGTACTTATAAAACTGTAAAGTCTTTGTGGCATACTATGGAAAAGAAATATCACACGGAAGATGCCGTTACAAAGAAGTACATTGTCGGCAAATTTCTCGATTTCAAAATGTCAAATTCTCAAACTGTTGTTTCTCAGATTGAGGAACTACAGATGTTGGTAGCCGAAATAGAAGAGAAGGGCATATTGCTCAGTGAATCTTTCATAGTGGTTGCAGTGATTGAGAAGCTACCTCTTTCATGGAGGGAATTTAGAAGCTATCTCAAATATAAGAGAAAGGAAACGACATTGGAAGATCTGTTGTCTGACTCCGTATAGAGGAGGATAATCGAATATATAAGAAAAAGCCAAATTTGAGTTCTGGTCATACCAAAGCCCATGTTGCAGAGACAAAGAAAAAGAAAAGTCATCTCGAAGTGAACAACAAAGGCAAACAGATAGCCAAGAAGTTCACAGAGAAATGCTACAACTGTGGCATTCAGAGGCATGTCAGCAGTGAATGCTGCAAGCCGAAGAAGAAGCATACCAAGGAAAAAACAAACCTCGTCGATGCCATAGATGATCCAAACATGTGTGATGTGGTATCAGAGTGCAATGTTATGGGGAAAATGCATGAATGGTTGCTAGACACTAGAGCCACAAGCGCAATATTCTCAGAGTACAAGCCTGGGAACAACAAACAACTAAACACGGGGAACTCTGCCTCGTCGAAGATAGAAGACGAAGGTAAAGTTTTTCTAAAGCTGATATCAAAAAAGCACATGACTCTACAGAATGTGTTGCACGTCCCCGACATTCGAAAGAATTTGGTTCCTGGGGCTCTACTAGTCATGCATGGGTTTAGACTAGTGTTAGAGTCTAATAAAGTTATTGTTTCGAAGAATGGTATGTATTTGGGGAATGGGTACTTATCGGATAAATCTAAACATCATTACTATTGTACCCAAGAAAGAATTGCCTGAAGTGGCCAATAATAATGCTTCCTCTTCTGCTTACATGCTTGAGTCTTCTTGTTTATGGCATTTTCGTTTAGGACATTTAAATTACAATTCAATAAAAAGAATGGTTAATCTTGACTTATTACCTAAATTGAATTTTGATAAGGGAAAATGACAAACTTGTGTTGAAGCAAAAATGGCAACAGCGTCATTTCCTTTAATAGAAAGGAACACTGAACCTTCGTACTTAATTCATACAGATGTATGTGATTTAAATTTGTGCAAATGAGAGGTTGTAAAAAGTACTTTGTCACCTTTATTGATGATTGCACTAGATACTGTTATGTTTATTTGCTAAGTAGCAAAGATGAGGCCGTTGATGCTTTTAAAGACTATAAAAATGAAGTTGAGAATCAACTTAGCAGACGAATTAATTCGTAGTGATAGAAGTGGCGAATAAAATACCCTTTTAATGACTTTTGTTCCTAACATGGCATTATTCATCAAATGACTGCACCATATTCACCTCAATCGAATGGTATTGCTAAATGCCAAAAGCCGTATTCTAAAAAAGATGATGAATGCTATGTTGATAAGTTCGAGCTTACCTCAAAACTTGTGGGGGAAGCAATTCTCTCTGCTAAGGCCATTTTGAATAGAATTCCATCTAAAAAGCTGGATGAAACCCCATACGAACTTTGGAAGTGCCATAAACGTAGCTGTAAATACTTGAAAGTGTGGGGGTGTCTAGCTAAGGTTGCTATACCTAAACTAAGACAAGTAAGAATTGAGCCTAAAACGATTGATTGCATAGTCATATGATATGTGATTAATAGTAGTGCATATCGGTTCTTGGTGCACAAATCGGACATTCCTGACATACACGGAAATGTTGTCATGGAGTCAAGGTTTGCAGTATTCTTCAAAGATGTCTTTCCAATGAAAGGCAAAAACAATAAAGGAACAAATACTGGTAAGCAAGTACATGAGACAACATTACGGAATATGCGCGAATGGTGATTTGACACTGGAGCCACAATACATGTCTCCTCTAACAAAGCAATGTTCTCATAATACCAGCCCAGGAACAACGAACAAGTTTACATGGGGACCTCTGCCTCATCGAAGATAGAAGCTGAAGGTAAAGTTGTTCTGAAGTTGACCTCAAAGAAGCACCTGACTCTGCAGAATGTGCTGCATGTCCCTGACATCTGGAAGAATTTGGTTTCTGAGACTCTACTAGTCATGCATGGGTTTAGACTAGTGTTAGAGTCGAATAAAGTTATTCTTTCGAAGAATGGTATGTATTTGGAAAAGAGGTACTTATCGGATAGGATGTTTAAACTAAATGTCATTACTATTGTACCCAAGAAAAAATTGCCCGAAGTGGCAAAAGCGCCATTTTCTTCAATAGAAAGGAACACTGAACCTTTGGACTTTATTCATACAGATGTGTGTGATTTAAAGTTTGTGCAAATAAGAGGTGGTAAAAAATACTTTGTCACTTTTATTGACGCTTGCACTAGACACTGTTATGTTTATTTTCTATGCAGCAAAGATGAGGCAATTGATGCTTTTAAAGATTATAAAAATGAAGTTGAGACTCAACTTAACAAACAATTTAAAACAATTTGTAGTGATAGAGGTGGCGAATATGATACACTGTTTAATGAATTATGTTCATAACATGCCATTATTCATCAAACAAATGAAAGGTATTGCTGAGCTCTAAAAGAGATGATGAATGCTAAGTTGATAAATTCGGGCTTACCTCAGAACTTGTAAGGGAAGCAATTCTCCCAGCAAACGTCATTTTAAATAGAATTCCATCTAAAAAGATGGATGAAGCCTCATACTAACTTTGAAAGGGCCAAAAGTCTAGCTACAAATACTTGAAGTGTGACATGTCCGGCAAAGGTTGCTATACCTAAACCAAGACAAGAATTGGGCCTAAGACGATTAAGTGCATAGTCATAGGATATGCGACTAACAGTAGTGCATATCAATTCTTGGTGCACAAATCGGAGATTCTTGATATACATGAAAATATTGCCATGGAGTCAAGGAATGCAGCGTTCTTGGAAGATGTATTTCTAAAGAAAGACAAAACAATGAAAGAACAAGTATTGGTAAGCGGTTGCGTGAGACGACTTCTCAAGGAACTGAGGAACTTCGTCAAAGCAAGTGAGCCAGAATACCAACATCGTTTGGACCAGATTTTCTAACCTATATGATAAAAAACGAGCCGAGAACTTTCTCTGAGGCAATGACAACTCCAAAAGCTCCCTTCTGGAAAGAGGCAAGAACTAGTAAGATAGAATCTATTCTTCTGAATCAAACTTGGGAGCTGGTTGACCTTCCACCAAGAAGGAAACTACTTGGGTCCAAGTGGATTTTCAAGAAGAAATTGAAAGAGGATGGGTCTATCGACAAGTACAAGGCCCGGTTGGTAGCTTAAGGCTATCGACAGAAGGAAGGCTTTAACTTTTTTGACGCCTACTCACCAATAACTAGAATCACTTCTATAAAGGTGTTAGTTGCTATTGTTGCATTCTATAATTTGGAAGTCGATCAGATGGATGTGAAGACTGCCTATCTGAATGGTGAGTTAGAGAAGCAAATTTATATGGAACAACCCGAAGGGTTCGTCATTCCAGGACAAGAATCGAAAGTCTATAGACTGGTTAAGTCATTGTACAGACTTAAGCAAGCCTAAACAATGGCACTTGAAATTTGATCAAGCGATTCTAGCTAATGGTTTCAAGATCAACTAGTGTTACAAGTGTGTCTACATCAAGAAGACACCAATGCCTATGTAATAGTATGTCGCTATGTAGACGACATGCTAATCTTGGGCAGTACTCGTGATATCATCTTAAATACAAAGAAGGTGTTGAAGAGAAACTTCGACATGAAGGATATGGAAGTTGCCAACGTTATTCTAAGAATTAAAATTTCTAAGATAGCCAAAGGACTCATTTTGTCACAAACTCACTATATTGAATATGTTCTAAAACGTTTCAATATGTTTGATGTGAAACCAGTGAAGACTCAACTCGACTTAAGTATACATTAAGGAAAAACCAAGGCGAGCCAGTAGCTCAATTAGAGTACTCGCAGGTAATTGGAAGTCTGATGTACATAACAAACAGTACGAGACCAGACTTATCATGATCAGTAAACAAATTGAGCAGGTTTACTAGTAATGCAGGTGATGATCATTGGAAACCTCTAAATAGAGTGATGAGATACTTAAAGAATACAATGAAACTTAGATTACATTACACAAGATATCTAGCAGTATTGGAAGGCTATTATGATGCCAATTGGATATCTGATAGTAAAGATTCTAAGTCCACCAGTGGATATTCACAGTTGGCAGAGGTGTTGTGTCATGGAAATCCACAAAGCAAATGTGCATGGTTTGTTCCATTATAGAAGCTGAGTTTATAGCACTAGATAAAGCTGGTAAAGAGGCTAAATGGCTTCAGAATTTCTTGGAAGATGTGACGTGCTTGCCTAAGCCAATCGCTCCTATCAGCATACACTGTGATAGTCAGTCAGCTATAGGACGAGCTCAAAGCAGCATCTACAATGGTAAGTCTCGACACATACGTCAGAGACATAACACCATTAAGCACTTGATCTCTAATGACGTGATTTCTATTGATTATATAAATCAAAGGAAAATCTTGCGGATTCGCTTACAAAAGGTTTGCCTAGAGATTTGAAAAACAGAATAGGACTAAAGCCTACAATACAAGAACCTTTGTAACGGTAACCCTACCTTGTTGACTAGAGATCTCAGAATCTTGGTTCAATGGGACAACTTGAGTTATGAAGTTTCAGTTAAGCACTTGCTCATTCTATTAAATAAAAGTGATGTATGCACAAAGAGTTAGGGTAAGATGAGGCTTTTATTGTTTCCTATATCTTGGTATATCAAGTGGAGTATGGCAGAATACTCTTTATAGAAAACACCATATAACTGTGAAGTGGAACCGCTTCTATGAAAGTTCTGTGAGACAAGAATTCTATAAAACACTTTCTGAGACCAGATGGTTCATAGACAAAATGAACACAATCATGAGAACCAAAAAGGTGTTAAAGGAAACTTTGTGTGAATGTTGTTGTTTAGGTTCACAATAAAGGCTGACTAGTTCAAGACATCAAGTCACTAATTAGCCGAGTGGATCTGATAGTATATCAGTAAGAAAGGTTCAAAGCCATAAGTTACCTCTTCTGATGCAACATTTTCTTGTCTAACTTCTCGTTAAAGTCTGCATATGCATTTGTATTAATTTCCATTCATGTGGGGGATTGTTGGAGGAAATTGATAGAAATTGAATATGGCCAAGTTGCAAAATGTGGTTAGCAACGTACTTTGAGCTTAATTATAATTAGTTTCATTAATGACAAGCGGAAACTAATAGATCCTTAATTATCTAACGAGTAGATAATTTTAGGATTTGGAATCACTCAGTTACGATACCGGGTGAATGGAAAATTAATGCTCAAAGTAGGATGCAAAATAAGTGGAAATCAACTCAGCTCGGCCCGTGCTCGGGCTTGGGCTCTGGTTGAGGGCTGCAGGATGAAGATCGGATCCTATAGGCTGCATCATATGTTAACTTATAAATTGTTTTGATAATGAAAAGATGTTTTAAATAAGTTAAATTAATGTTTGAGACTTGATGCAATATGAGAAAATTTCACTATGTCAAAAATGGTTGAGATTGGAACTCACTGTCCAACATCGATCTCTCAGGCTGGGGACATCGATCGATTGATGTCACTTCAGCCTCTGACTTCGATCGATCGATGTCAGTCAGAAAGGTTTCTGTCCAACATCGATCTCTCAACCCAAGGACATCGATCGATCGATGTCACTTCAGTCTCTCCTCAGGGAGACTTCGATCGATCGATGTCAGTCAGAAAGGTTTCTGTCCAACATCGATCTCTCAGTCCAAGAAACATCGATCGAACGAAGTGACATCAGTCTCTCCTAGGGGAGACTTCGATCGATCGATGTCAGCAGTTTCAAAAACTGCAAAGTTTCTTGAGGACATCGATCTCTCCCCCATGCACTTCGATCGATCGATGTCCCCTAGAATTCAAAATTTTTTGAACATTGGAACAAAACCAAGGGAGATTCATGGTATTTTCTCTATCCAATCTTGCTCAAATTTCTTGTAGACTTTAACCCAACATATTACATGCTTCCTTGACTATTTTATCCATGTCTAAGCAATCCTAGGTTGGCTATTGAGTATCAAATCACTCCATAGGGTGGCTAAAGACTATTTGGGCATTATCTTGACATTTGGAGTAGTTCAAGACATGGTGGAGAGCTCAAAAACGTGGTGAACTTAATCTATAAAAGGAAGAGGCTTGGATGAGGCAAAGACACACCTTCAACATCATCTAGCTTCATTTTCCATTGTTGTATAGTACTCTCACATTTGTAAAATTGCTTAAAGCTTGTTAAGCTTTTCTTTGCTCTTCATTGTTGTAAATTGAGAGATAGAGAGTCTAGCACAAGAGGAACCATAAATATTTGATCTCTTGCTTGTGCTTAGACTAGGGAGAAAGTGTGAACCTTACTATATTCCTCCAACCCACTGTGAGAAAGTTCTAGAGGGAACTTTGTTGAAGTTGTGAGGTAGCAAGAAGTTGCTCTTGCTAAAGCTGTAGTTACTGTAGTTGCACAAGTGTGTTTTGTGCAAGACGTTGCTGTTATTGTTGCTTACACTAAGGTGTTAGTGTAAGTGTTGCTGTGGTTGTTTCTTATTGCTTTAATAATAAGAGTAGATGTTGAAAATTCACTTTGGCAACAAAGTGGTAGTGGAGTAGAATCATTTACGATTCGAACCACTCTATATCCGGTGTACACATTCATTGCTTCTCATCTCTCATTCTTGCTTTGATTTTGAATTTCTTTTAAGTTGAGTCAAACAAGAAAATTCTGCAAAAGTGTCAAACACTCTATTCACTCCCCCCCTTCTAGAGTGTATTTCGGACCTAACAATTGGTATCAGAGCCTAACCTTGATTGCTTGGCCTATCTTTGCAAGTAGCAAGGTTAAAGATCATGGCAATGACAACCTCAACTTCAACCTCTTCATCTCACATTTCATCTCCCAAGCCTACTGCACTATTTTCAGGATCAAACACTAAAGCATCTATGTTTGATGCCCAAAATTATTCTTTGTGGAAATTTAGAATGATCAATCATTTGAAAGGTTGTGGATTTGATATATGGAGAGCTGTTGTCAAAAGAATTGAAGTTCCTATGATCACCAACTCAAAAGGAGAATCAATGTTCAAAGATGAGGATGACTACACCAATGAAGAGAAGATAAAATCCGCCATCAATGTCAAAGCATTTGATATTCTCTCAAGTGCTCTTACCACCATCGAACTCATAAGACTTCAAGGTCTTGAAACAGCCCATGAGGCATGGAAAAGGCTTGAAATGATACATGAAGGGACTGAGCAAGTGAGAATAGCCAAAAGACTCATGCTCATGAAGGAGTATGAGATGTTCGGAATGAAGAGCGGTGAGAAGATTGAGGAGACAATCGACCGATTCACAAGAATAGTGAATCAACTTTCCATGGTGGACAAGAAAATCTCAAATGAAGAAACCTTGTCTCAAAACTCCTCAACTCTTTACCAAGAGAATGAACACCTAAAGTCACCACCATCACCGAATCAAAGAATCTCAAGACTCTTACCCTTGATGAGCTATCCGGTAATCTTCTTACTCATGAAATTCTTATTAATGAACAAAATAGAATGAACTCTATCAAGCCCACACAAACATCACACAAAGGGTTGGTGGTAGAGTATGATGAATCGGATGAGGAAGTTGCCCTTCTAGTAAGAAAATTTAGAAGAATGGCAACTAGAAACAAAGCTCAAGCAAGAAAATTTTTCAAAAGACCACCCAAGGAAAAAGAAGCAAGTGAAAATTTCTATAGATGTGGTCGACCCGGTCACTTCATTGCCGATTGTCACGTCAAGGAGCCGCAAAAACTAGAAAAGAAGATCTTTCATCAAAAGAAGAAAGCTCTTAATGCGGAGGTAACAACGTGGGATGATCTCCTTTCCGAATCGAAAGGAGAAGAGAGTGAAGATCAAGGTGTTGGACTTGTTGCAATAGTTGACAGTCCAAAGATTCAACATACTTGTTTCATGGAAATTGAAGATGATCTTGAGGTAAATTCTAATCCTTCAAATTTGCAAGATGAAATAGGAGATTTGCAAGATGATTTTGAGAAACTGAATTTAAAATATAAACATTTGAAGAAAGAGTTCAGGAAGTGCATCTTTGAAAATAAGAGCTTGCATGGTAAGAACATTTTGATATTTCAAGAGCATGGCATCATACTCACCATGCATAAAACGTAGCTCTTGAAAATGTAGAAATTAGGAAAGAATGTGAGAAACTAAGGTTAGATTTACAAAGACTAACAAATGGTAAAAATAATTTGGACATACTACTTGGAAATCAAAGAATTGGAAATGATAAATCCGGTTTAGGATTTAATTCATCACATTCTTCCATTACGCCTAAGTCATTAAAGAGAAAAGCACAACATAACTCATCACCTTCTAAACCAAGGCATGTACCCACTTGTTTTCATTGAAACAAAGAAGGACACGTGAAGAATGAATGTAGAGCTAGATTTGGAAGCATGTATGTTTGGAAGCCTAAGGGTCGACAAACTAATCCTAAAGGACCCAACCATCAAAGGGTATCAGTGCATAAATCTTTTGGTTTTGTAGTCTCTCAAGATAAATGGAGTTGCCAAAGAAGAAGGAACCAAATGGCTTATGGACAGCGGATGTTCAACACACATGACCGGAGACAAAATATTGTTCACCAAACTTAAGCTCCAAGATGGTGGAACGGTGCATTTTGGCAATGGGAGAGCCAAAATCCTTGGACATGGAGAAATTGATAACTCTTCTTTCACTATTAATAATGTACTATATGTAGAAGGGCTTAAATATAATTTGATAAGTGTAAGCCAACTATGTGATGCTAATTTTCAAATTGAATTTGTGAAAAGAAAATGCATTGTGAAAAAGAACGATAAGATTGTTTTTGAGGCTATACGTAAAAATGATGTTTACAAATTTAGCACACATGATTTGATATCACAAAATATTTCTTTCCTAGTTGCCAAAAATGATTTGACTCAACTATGGCATAGACGACTTGGACATATTAGTTTTAAAATTTTCAAAGAGAATTGCAAAAATGAAAAAGTCCAAGGTCTTCCAAAATTGAATTTCGAAAACTATGGCTTATGTGACACTTGTCAAAAGGCAAAGCTTGTTAAAACAAGTTTCAAGCCCAAAAGTGAAATCTCCACCACCAAACCTCTACAATTACTTCATATGGATTTGTATGGGGACATTGGTACGGCAAGTCTAAGTGGAAAACATTACACCTTTGTGGTGGTAGATGACTTCTCTAGGTACACTTGGGTAATGTTCTTAGCTAAAAAGAATGATGCATGCCAAGAATTTATAAAGCTTTGTAGGACACTAGAAAATCAAAGAGAAGACACAATTAAGGAAATTAGAAGTGATAGAGGTGGTGAGTTTGATGGAGAATTTCAAGAATTTTGTGTATCCAAAGGGTATGGACACAATTTCTCGGCTCCAAGAACTCCTCAACAAAATGGTGTTGCAGAAAGAAAAAATAGAACACTTCAAGAATTGAGTAGAGCCATGCTAAACGAATTTGAACTACCCAAATATTTTTGGGCGAAGCGGTAAATACCGCTTGCCATGTAATAAATAGAGTTTATTTGAGACCATCTCTCAAAAAGACTCCTTATGAGCTTTGGAAAGATAGAGTACCAAATGTTGGTTATTTCAAGGTTTTTGGTTGTAAGTGCTTTATACTTAACACCAAAGATAACTTGGATAAACTTTACTTCAAAGCGGATGAAGGAATCTTCATGGGTTATGCTCAAAATAGCAAGGCATTTAGAGCATATAATAAAAGGATCATGAAAGTTGAAGAATCAATTCATGTCAAGTTTAGTGAACTCATTGAGGATGAACCAAACACTAATAATGATGATGATGATGAAATAATTGAAGCAAGTCATATAGAGAAATTTGAGAGTCCAAAAGGCAATATTGTCATTGACCTTAGGATTGATCCCTTTGATCCCAAGGTTGAAGACGAAGAAGTAGGAGGAGATACCTCAAATTTATCGGATTTATATAAGTATAGGAAAGATCACCCTAAAGAATTAATATTAGGTGAAACTAGTCAAGGAATAATAACTAGGAGGAAATTCAATAAAAATGCTTTCATTTCACAAGTTGAGCCTAAAAATATAAAGGCGGCTATAAATGATGAAGATTAGGTATTAGCCATGCAAGGGGAATTAAATCAATTTGAAAGGAGTGATGTTTGGGAATTAGTTGCTAAACCTAGTGATCATCCCGTAATTGGCACTAAATAGGTATTTAGAAACAAAATGGATGATAAAGGAAACATCACTAGAAACAAAGCTAGGTTAGCAGCTCAAGGATATAGGCAAGAGGAAGGCATAGACTATGATGAGACCTTTGCCCCTGTAGCTAGGTTAGAGGCTATTAGGATGCTATTAGCATATGCATGCTATAAGGATTTCAAACTATATCAAATGGATGTGAAATCCGCATTCTTGAATGGAATAATTCAAGAAGAGGTGTATGTAGCTCGACCTCTGGGGTTTGAAAATCATGATTATCCAAATCATGTATTTAAACTCAAAAAGGCCCTTTATGGACTTAAACAAGCTCCTAGGGCATGGTATGATAGATTAAGTAACCTCCTTCTTGAAAATGAGTTTTCAAGAGGAAAAGTCGACATTACTCTTTTTATTAAAGAACAAGGAAATCATCAATTGCTTGTTCAAATTTATGTGGATGATATTATATTTGGTGCTGCTAATGATTCTCTTTGTGAGCATTTTGCTAAATTGATGGAAGGAGAATTTGAAATGAGCATGATGGGTGAACTCAACTACTTTCTTGGTCTTCAAATCAAGTAAACTCAAGATGGAGTGTACATATCTCAAACGAAGTATACAAAGGATTTGCTCAAGAAGTACAAATTTAAGGATGGAAGAAGTGTGAGCACTCTAATGAGCACAAGTACAAAGCTTGACAAAGACAAAAAAGGAAAGCCGGTTGAGGTAACCAAATATAGGGGTATGATTGGTAGTCTACTTTATTTAACCGCCAGTAGACCGGATATTTTGCATGCTGTGTGCTTATGTGTTAGATTTCAAAGTATGCCTAAGGAATCATATTTAGTTGCTATTAAACGTATCTTTAGGTATTTGAAAGGAACCTTGAACTTTGGATTGTTTTATCCCAAAAATGGTTGTTTTGATTTAAGAGGGTATAGTGACTCCGACTATGCCGGAAATCTTGTTGATAGAAAAAGCACCTCCGGGACATGCCAATTCCTTGGAGATTGCTTAGTTTCTTAGTTCTCCAAGAAACAAAATAGTGTGTCACTTTCAACGGTGGAATCCAAATATGTATCGGCCGCTTCGTGTTGTGCACAACTACTTTGGATGATCAAAGAAATGATTACAATGTCAAGTTTGATAAAGTTCCCATCCTATGTGGCAACACATCAGCCATAAGTATAGCACAAAACCCGGTTCACCATAGTAGGACCAAACACATTGAAGTGAGACATCACTTTATAAGGGATTGTATTAAAAAAGGATTACTATGTGTTGAATTTGTTCCAATCAATGACCAACTAGTAGATATATTTATCAAATCCCTTCCCACTGAGACATTTGAATAAATTAGAGCAAGATTAGGTATGATCAACAATGTTTAGGGGCTCAAAATTGTCAAAAAGACAAATTCCAGAACACAACGATCGATCGATGTGGCAGTCTCAGAGACTAATGTAAAAAATAGACATCGATCGATCTATGTCTAGGACATCAATCGATCGAAGTCCCAGACATCGATCGATCGATGTTAGTGGGACAGAGTTTTTATAAAAGCTGCAAAAACCCCAGTTCTTCATCTACTACATCGAACCCTAAGTCTCCTCCGGCGAAATACCTAAATTTTGACCCCTAAACTACAAATCTCTTGCTCAAGCTTAAATGTTTTCTTCAATACTATCTAAATCCACATATATTCTCCAAGTTCCATCACTATATTCACAAGTTTCGTGCCCTAATCTTCTCATATAGCACCAAGAACGAAAAATCACCCAAAAAGGCAAAAAAAACTTCACAACAAGGAATACCAACTGGTTCTCGGACAGCAGGACTGAAGAAGCAAACAGAGACCTCCCAAGAAAACCTGCTACGTGAGGTTAGAGAAAGGGTCATGATTAAGAATTTCCCTTGGCTTAAGACTGGAGAATTTGAGAATGCACTGGCAGCACCACTAGATTCAAGTTTATTCACTCATATCTCTCTTAGAGCTCAATTGTTATTTGAAGATTGAGAAAGTACCAAGAGGTCTACTATTCCGTTGAAACTGCTCAAAACTGAGGACATTTTGAGCAATGAGGAATTAAAACCAATCATTGATTGGTTGGATAATCAAAAATGGAGTCCTATTTGAGATTCCTCTGAGATGAGCTCTACGTCAACTCGTTATACCCGCATGTTTTATGCTAATCTATGGGTAGAATATCTCAATGGGAAGCCTTTTTCTCTAAATTCGATTATTGATGGTCAATTAGTTGCGTTTAATACCAAAACTATTAATGAATTTCTTGGTGTCTCTGATGAGGGATTCCAAGATTTTGACCCTTGGAAGCGGGACAATTACAAGTACCAAGTGTCAGAGGATGAAGTAAAAACCTTTCTTGGATTCCATCTTACCAAAAACACAAACAATATGCCTTTAGTTTACCGAGTTCTACTTGCCATTATCGTCTTCTGTGTAAATGGCAAGTCGGCAAAACTTCCAAGTAACCTAGATTTTTATATTACCTACCGCATTGCCATGAGGGAAAAAATAAACTTTGGAGAAGTTTTCTTTGAAAATGCATTGGAAGCAGTCACCAAGAAATCCAAAGCGCTTCCATATAGCAATCTGATTTATAGATTATTGAAAAAGGCCAATGTAGTGTTGGATGACGATTATGAAGAGACCATTACCAACAAGAATTACTACACAAAAGTCAACATCCAACAAATTCATAAGTTGAGGAAGGAAGCACAACGACGGGATGGTACCCATGAACCTGAGGAAGATGAAGCTGAAAATGAACCAGTATTGTCAACACACCCTACTGAGCCTCTCATTGAACCCCAATCTCACCCTCAAAGTCTAACCTCTCGAGTGGACAAAGGAAAAGCTCCAATGGAGGAAGGCGGTGACTCAGGGGATGAATTCAACGTTGAAGCTGAAATTGATGACATCCGTCATACACTTGGTCAATGGGGGAGGACTTGACCACTGAAGCCGTTCGCATTGATAATCTAGAAAAAGATTTTAAGAACCTTCAGGACCATGTCAAGACGATAGAAACGAAGGTTGACACTCAAGTCACAACACTACAAACGGAGCTGAACGTGCAAAAGACCAAGTACCAAAAGCTGAAGACAAAGCTCAAGGCGGCCCTCTCCGGTTTATGCATCTCTTCCGATGAAGAGTAGTTCATTTATGGTTCCCCATTTCCCCCGTAGCTTTAGGAATATCTTAGAGATGAGATCACTCGTGTATCTCATGAACTTTTCATTTACTTAATGATATTTCACTTCTTCAATTTCGTGTCTTATGATTTTTTTTGATGTTTTCAAAAAGGGGGAGAAGTTGGTATTATTCTTGATGGCTTAAGTTTATTGATATGATAATTTTGATATGTTGAAATTGATATTGATGGTATCTTGATATGTCTTGATATATTGGTATAGGTATATTGAAATTGATATTGATAGTATCTTGATATGGCATGGATGTATTGGTATTGGCATGGTTTTGTCTTGGTTTGGTTGGGCATGTTTTGGCATGATTTTGGTATGGTTGAGCATGGTTGTCTTAAGTTGGCTTTATTGTTATCTTGATATGATATTGGTGTTTTGCATAACATAGCTTAGTTTGAGAAGTTGAATTTGGTATAGCATGGCATGAAGTTTCTTGATATGCTTGTGTAAAAGGATTGATAGTCATTGCTTACTTTGTGAGGATATCTTACATATTGAAAGAGTGAAAATGTGAAATTTGATGCATGGGTTGAGGGGGCGCATTTTGGTATTGATATCACATTTATTGATCATGGGTAGATTGCATGTTGAAAAGAAATTTTTGATGTGTTCATATGATGAGGGAGCATGAACTAAGGGAGAGTTGTAAAATATCAAGTTTAGATGAAAATGTATCATGTAAAAACATCTTTTGAATTATAGTTTTGAAATCATCAAAAAGGGAGAGATTGTTAAGTTATAAATTGTTTTGATGATGAAAAGATGTTTTAAATAAGTTAAATTAATGTTTGAGACTTGATGCAAGATGAGAAAATTTCACTATGTCAAAAATGGTTGAGATTGGAACTCACTATCCAACATCGATCTCTCAGGTTGGGGACATTGATCGATCGATGTCACTTCAGCCTCTGACTTCGATCGATCGATGTCAGTGAGAAAGGTTTCTGTCCAACATCGATCTTTCAACCCAAGAACATTGATCGATCGATGTCACTTCAGTCTCTCCTTAGGGAGACTTCGATCGATCGATGTCAGTCAGAAAGATTTCTGTCCGACATCGATCTCTCAGTCCAGGGGACATCGATCGATTAAAGTGACATCAGTCTCTCCCAGGGGTACTTCGATCGATCGATGTCAGCAGTTTCAAAAACTGCAAAGTTTTTGGAGGGCATCGATCTCTCCCCCAGGCACTTTGATCGATCGATGTACCCCAGAATTCAAAATTTTTTTGAACGTTGGAACAAAATCCAATGGAGATTCATGGTATTTTCTCTATCCAATCTTGCTCAAATTTCTTGTAGACTTTAACCCAACATATTACATGCTTCCTTGACTATTGTATCCATGTCTAAGCAATCCTAGGTTGGCTATTGAGGATCAAATCACTCCATAGGATGGCTAAAGACTATTTGGGCATTATCTTGACATTTGGAGTAGTTCAAGACATGGTGGAGATCTCAAAAACGTGGTGAACTTCATCTATAAAAGGAAGAGGCTTGGATGAGGCAAAGACACACCTTCCACATCATCTAGCTTCATTATCCATTGTTGTATAGTTCTCTCACATTTGTAAAATTGCTTAAAGCTTGTTAAGCTTTTCTTTGCTCTTCATTGTTGTAAATTGAGAGATAGAGAGTCTAGCACAAGAGGAACCATAAATATTTGATCTCTTGCTTGTGCTTAGACTAGGGAGAAAGTGTGAACCTTACTATATTCCTCCAACCCAGTGTGAGAAAGTTCTTGAGGGAACTTTGTTGAAGTTGTGAGGTAGCAAGAAGTTGCTCTTGCTAAAGCTGTAGTTACTGTAGTTGCACAAGTGTGTTTTGTGCAAGAAGTTGCTGCTGTTATTGCTTACACTAAGGTGTTAGTGTAAGTGTTGCTGTGGTTGTTTCTTATTGCTTTAATAAGAAGAGTAGCTGTTGAAAATCCACTTTGGCAACAAAGTGGTAGTGGAGTAGAATCATTTACGATTCGAACCACTCTATATCCGGTGTACACATTCATTGCTTCTCATCTCTCATTCTTGCTTTGATTTTGAATTTCTTTTAAGTTGAGTCAAACAAGAAAATTCGGCAAAAGTGTCAAACACTCTATTCATCCCCCTCCCTCTAGAGTGTATTTCGGACCTAACATCATATCTGTTGGAGAAGTTTGTTTAAATTTAAATTTCTTCAGGTGGTTGTAATTAGCTAAGGTTGAGATTTGAAAAGCTATTAAGCTTAACAGTGTTGAGCTGACCTGAGCAGTTATCCGATCTGAAGGCTCAGATTGAACAGTTATTTGATCCATAAACATTTAACTTATGTCCTTTAACTAACTTAAGCGTCGGAGACTTCTTTCAGAATTAATCTCCATAAACATTTAACTTATGTCCGTTTTGCAGTGATTCATTCGTTGAAAGATTAAAGTAATTATTCTCAAAGTCCAGTTTCACTGCCCACTGCCTCAGTTTAAATGTATTCGTTCTTGCAGGGATTCATTCGTTCTTACTCAAATAGAATCCGACTATTTAAAATCATTTTTGCTTATGATCAAAAAATTTATAATCATTAATCATATTCGTAATTTGTCCTGGCATAATTTCCAACATGATTTGTGATTCAACCTTTTTCTTTCAGTACTTGTTCATTTTATGAAAAAAAATGTTTAATGCTTACACTAATAAGTATGTTACGAGAGTTAACCCAAAAAAAATGCTATGTTGAATATATTATATTAGCTATATCGATAATTATTTTATATTAGCTAACATTTTGTATTAGTCATAGACGAGAGTCTCTAAGGAAATGGAATAGAATAATGTTGTTGTATATCGATAATTACTCAAATTTATCGAGTTAAAATTTCCAAAGTGAAGTCAAACATGCATGATTTTCTGTACAAATTTAAATCAAATAATAAAAAACTATAAGTTTTATGACAAAAACATGATTATAATAATCAAACCAACCGACAGATTTTCCAAGGTGAGGCCATGTCTTTCTGAAGAAGATCGCACGTCCCAATATTGCCAAAGCATAGACGAAAATGGCCAGTGATGGTGTAGACAAGGACTAAAACATTAAAATTTAAAAGAATGCTAGTTGGGAAAAGTTTGAAAGATCTTCAATTCAGTAAACACTCACTCTTTTTGTTTATTTTTAGACGATATGGGTATAAAAACATCACCATATTGCTTTAGAGACTCCCGTCTATGACGAGATATTGGGGGCTCATATGTAAACAATCATATTCATGTGTCAGAAACACACATTAATGGTGTCCCAATTACTCATAATGAAAATTGCGTCAAACTGTGTCGATCAACTGCTACTTTACAATATAAGAAACACACCCGAGTCATTTTGCTTTGTTCCATCATATTCCAACGTCAAAGAAGACTGTGTCCTTGACTCTATTGGAAATTGAAACAATACGTGTATAAAATGCACAAGATGAAAAAAGGCTATGGATACAGAACCGTGCTGCAACAGATTCTCTTGTAGAATTTGTACATCAAAATGGCAAGAACCACTCTGTATCAACAGTTATCTTCAGCAAAATCGAACCACTGTTTGAATAGGAAGCTAGTTTCTTGTAGATAAGCTTGCCATTGGATTAAGGATGTGTAAGGCACTGGAGAAATCATTCCAAAGACAAACCCATTGCAGCCCTGCTGGTTACCAAAAAACTGTTCATCAAAAGTTACGTTATTGTTACTTGTCAACTTTGCTCCCAATCCAATTGGCGACCATTGGAGTAAGTGCAACTGTAGGAGGGAATCTGATGGGAGATGCAGCTTTATGTGCTGCATAGGCCAGAGCAAAAGTCCCTACTTTTTCACCAGCCTCGTTTGTAGCAATGCCCAACTGGAACAAAAATGGCACAACACCTTGAGACCTTGGTGACCCTTTGAACACCACATGAGTGTTGCTCAAAAGAAAAACGAAAAGCGAAAAGGTTACCTTCTGCAACAGCGCTGCAACATCAACACCAGCACTAATGAGAGTGTAACATAGGGCGAACGATATCAAGGAGAGGGTAATAGACGTCGCCAAGTATGCACCCCCATATTTTGCTAGGAGTTCCTTGGCTTGGTCGCCTTTCGATTTATTCTCCTTCATTCCTTCACTGCTTTCTTCGTTTGAGCTAAAGATCTACAAGTCCACAATGTGCCATAGCAAAAGCCAAAATCAAACATTTGGGTGGTTTCAAATCTAGGGAAGCAAGTCCTCATTGTGCCATAGCAAAATCCAAAATCAAACATTTTGGTGGTTTCAAATGTAGGGAAGACTACTCCTTACAAATGAAGGACAAAGTTAGCAGACAATTCGGCCCAAATAGGTTGCATTTCCAAATCTATATTTTCAAAAGGAAGCAGAAAAAGGTGGTGTCAAAATTCTAAAATCTGAGGTAGCTCATCACTAAAAAAAGACGTTGGTCGTGCACTAGGCTCACGCGTTTGCGTAGGGCTGAAAAGGGGCTGGATAGCTTCGCGATCTAATATAGACACCTTACCCTACATTTTGTTCAAGATGCTATTTCCGCGCTCGAACCTGTAACCTCAAACTCACACAACACCAACTTTACCAAATGCTCCAAGTCCGACTTCAGGTAGCTCATCATTCAAAACGCTAAATATACCATTGTTTTTAGATAGGCACTTTGGACCCTAATTAATTTCTTAACAAAGCAAACGCAAAAATCACTGCAACAGCGCATAGATGAATTACAGACATATTACAATAATACTGATCATGAAACAACGAAAGCATTTTTCTTGCCAAATTGCTGAGCAGCAGTAAACAAAATGCAATATCACTCTTCTTCTACCTCCTATATTTAGTTAACTTTTGGTGGGGGGGGGGGGGGGGGTTCTGTCAACTAAATTTGCTAGATTCGAAAAACTTTTGAGGATAAGATATGCTGAAATCAAACCTTCCAATTAGAGCATATCCCTCATTAATTGAAAAACAAAACTATGGTTCCAAGACACCTGATCACAAACTTGCCATCGTTACCTAAATATTGTAAATTTTCAAACTAAAAATATCAATTCAGAAATAAACGATAATAGACCTAGAAAGGAAAAGGAAATCAGCATATCCTTTCTCAGGATTCCGGGATGTGTATACCAAACAGTTATTACTTCCAATGCAAATTATAAATTTAATTCTCAAGACCACGAAGGGAAAAAAAGAAGAAAATTTCTGGAAAAAAATTATGAAAATTCCCCCTCTATCGGCCATCATGAAGAAAAAACAGATTTTGGGTTTTATGGTTTACCTTCCAAAGGCCCGCTTCAAGTCCATACTTCTTGGTTATGTCCTCAGCAGAAGATTGGGCTTTCAATTCCTCCGCTGTCTGCTTGGAAGCTCTAGCTCTGAAGCAATTGAGCTTGGTCCTGGACCAGGGTTTTGAGAGATGAAAGCATTCGACTCTGTTAGCATAGACGAGAGTTTTGGTGGTCAAACAATAAGAGGGCATTTGAAGACCTGCGGCCATTGGATACCTGAAAGGTCCGTCTTTGAAAGGGTGTGGTGTTCGATGATGGAGGTCTCTGTAAAGATAGAAATGGCAGACGGAAGGAGTGACAAGTAACACCATTGCTGGCCCTGTTTCAACAACCAATTTTATCAGAAACGTCATTAGAGTGTTGCCTCTATTTTCAGCCGTCAATTTTCAGATATTTTCTTTTAGGGTTAATTGCACCTGGTATCCATTGTTTTCCACGAAGTTTTAAGTAGCATCCAATGTTTCATGAAACACACTTGCCATCCAGACTTATAGGGTTAATAGATACCTGTCATCCATGCTGACGTCATAAAAGCAATTTTCATTTATTTTTTAAAAGTTTATAGAAAAAATAATTCAAAAATAAAAAGAAAAACCCCACCCCCAGCCCCCCACTCCCACCCCGCCCACCCCCCACCCCCACACCCCCACCCACCCCAACCATACGACCTCCCTCTCAAACCTCTCCTCTCTCTCTTTCTCTCACCAACACCACCGCCATCAAAGCCACCGCCATCGAGACTCTTACATTATGAGGACCTATAATGGTGCCCGTCCAAGAACGCATGTAGATATCATCTCCATCATCCATTCCATAGCTCACAGTACCATCTCCAATTCCCTTCTCTCTGCGTTCAAGTTCTTCCAGCAATCTGAAATTCCGCGAAACTGCAAAAATTTCCACAGGTGAAGAAAATGAAGGTTTCAAACTTTCCAAAACTTAAATAACAGAATAACAACACCTACATGAATGCAGTATTAAAGGGGGGAATTATTCAAACCGGAAATATAACAAAGAAAACTTATTTTTCTTCCCAGAGACTTTGAAAGCCCGAGCTATCGAACTTCCCCATTCAATTATCACCAACTGATACATCAGACTTCAGTAAGAAATCCTAACCCATCAATCCCGTACAAACAAACCCACCTTAATACCACAAGCATCGTGCACGAGAAACAAAATCCGAAGAAGCCATTAGTAGATCGGCAAGGAATTAGAGAAAATATCAAGAAAGAAAGAATCTTGAGAAACCCAAGTCGGAAAGTAAGAGAAAAGAAATGAAAGAAACGTACCCACCACAATGGATTCTTCGGAATTGACTTTGTTCAGAGCTTGATCTATAAACCAAGCCATGATGTTTGGGAAATTGAAGATGAACAATTCCTTGTACAAGAAGACAGCCGTGGCAGCGCAACCTGCACCACCCTCGGTTGCGCCGCCGTCCCTCCACCCAAAAAATTAGTTTCCGTGGTCCCACCGCAACCATCTAAATTACCTTTAGAAAACTGCAAAAGAGCAGCAAAAATAAGAAGAGAAGCGCTTCAGAGAATTACTGGAAAGTCAATTGAAGGCATGCCTTTGGAAGGGTTTGACTACGACTCAATTCTCGGGCAGTGCTGTGAGATGCCGGTGGGTTATGAAGATGAAGATGGAGGAATGTAGATTAATAGGGGAGGATGAAGATGGAGATGAAGGAACAAGATGAAGATGAAGGAAGAAGGGGGAGGGAGGTCGCATGGTTGGGGTGTGGGGTGGGGGGGTGGTCGGCGTGGGGGTGGGGTTTTTCTTTTTATTTTTGAATTATTTTTTATAAACTTTTAAAAAATAAATGAAAATTGCCTTTATGACGTCAGCATGGATGCCAGGTGTCTATTAACCCTATAAGTCTGGATGCCAAGTGTGTTTCATGAAACATTGGATGCTACTTAAAACTTCGGGGAAAACAATGGATACCAGGTGCAATTAACTCTTTTCTTTTATTTTACTCCTTCTTTTTAGAAAAAAAAAAAATTAAAAGTAGAATTACACTATACACTCAGAACCGGGATAGATTCGACCGAGATAAAGAGTTGATAAGTTTGACCGGAGTTGAACCATTTCATTGTATACGATAAATTAATACATACATGTATGCTGAAGAGTACATATAAATTTACGCGCACATACACACATATATACATATACATATATATATGTATAAGTGTATGCATATATACAATCAATAAATTTGATTTTTCAACCTTAATAATTAAAATTTTTTATATTGTTATGATTTATACCAGTTTGTATCTTAACTACTTTGTTTTGCATGGAGCTAAAATAGATACTTTTATGAGGGAAAATAAAGTACATGTAAAAAAGACGGTTTACTAAAATATAATGAAAAGACTAAATAACTTGCTAATTATAAGAATAAGTAGTTCTCGATGAAAAAGATATTAACATTCCTAAGTTTAAAAAACTTTCACAGAATAATTCAAGTAAACTTCTGTAAATAAGGGGACATGCAAAGCTGATACTTTCAATGTAAACAAAATGGCCTATACGAAATGAAGCGTCAGCCTGGTGGTCAAAGTTGCAGTCCGATTCGAGTCTGAGAACAGAATAAAAAGGTATTCATTAGCAAGAGTCACTACAATACTAGGGGAATAAAAACCTCAAAATTGACCGAGCAATGCATTATCCGGTTTATAAATGACGTTATCGACCAATAGTCTGAATGAGTCACGATCTGGTCGGTCTGTCCGATTCGAGTTTGACACTAGAAGAAGAAAGGTATTTATGAACAAGAGCCACTACAATACTAGGGGATAAAAACCTTAAAAAGAAAGAGAAGTTGAACTAAACCCTAAATGAGCAAGCTTGTTTCAAGACTTTCATAGACCATTTCATGACATTAAACTTTAGAACATGTGCCTTAGTCTAAAGCAATGGTGCTCATACAACATTGGTTTTTATGCAGAGATGGTGTTAATCGATGAGGACAAGATTCAGTGACGTGATGGGAGGGGGGACGCGTCAGACGCGCCCAATAAAGAACTGACACGTGTTCTTCTGTAAAAAACAAAAAATAAAAAATAAAACCTCCAACAGTGCCACATGTCTCTCCTATTGGGCACGTCCATCGCGTCCCCCTCCCACCGCGTCACCGAAACTTTACTATAATCAATGTGACAAATTAAGCCATGACAATAAATATGGTCATTGGTTGAAAGAATTGAGACACCCTTTTGCTAAATCTGAAACTAATATGTCAATTCGTGTGTTTAAAACCCTTTATGCTTATTTAGTTTGGCAAATTATGTCCAGCTACATAACATTGGAGCGAAATTGCAACGGATTCAGACGGTGAAATTAAATTGCTGTGGGTTAAAATCATTTACCTTTTTTTAAATGTCCTTGAAACGTGGAATAGATATGGCAAGGATTTTGCTGTATGCTTTGGGGATAAACTGCGAAGAGATCACGATTTTATGTTAATTGACTCAAGCATCAGGAATGACCATGTTATGTAGATAAATAACAAGAATCACAATGTGTATCAAAATAGAATTTGAATAACAAAACTGATAATGCTCCGTGAGAGGATTGCTATTGGCACCACGAGAGGAAAAAACAATATATTGAAATTTGTAACTGGAATTCTACAATATTCTGACTAAAAACAAACATAGAAGAAATAGAAGAGGCAAGCATGCTTTCATTTTTTGGTGGCTCTAAGATTTTCAACAATGGAATTGGTAAGTGTCCTGATGGAATGTCATCCCTTTTCTTAGGCTCTTGAGTTCGAGATCAACTTGATCCAATTTAGCTTGGACGATGTGAACTTAATACCTTCCGGCTCATGTTTGAAGTAACAGGTTGACTCTTTGATCCAAAAGCGGTTCCGAATCATGAATAAGTCATTGTTTCGTTTCTGTTAATCGAATTCCATTATCATACATCTATGTAGTTATTGTTTCAACTTCATTGCATAGAAAATCATCCATTTGTTGTACGTCTGCTATATCTTTTCGGTCATTTTGTACCATTATTTTGAAATTGAATGCAATTTGGTAAGAAACTTGAAGAAAGATTTGTGAAGCTTGTGGTATAGAATGCACCATATAGTCCAGATGCGGAGTCTTGACAAGGACCGCTGCATCTAAGCTAGGGTTCCCACTGGATGGTCGGAAAGCGATGCCAATAGAGCTAGGGTCACTGCATCTCTGAGTGAACTCGGCTGCAGTGAAAAATAAATAAGAGTTCTTAGGTCTAAGTTAGATACTAAGAAAGGAAAGACTAGGATAGGTAGGTGATGCAAGCGTGCGTGCAATCCACTCATCCACCTCAACGTCCTTCATCGCAATTGGGATTGGCACAAAAAAGAATCCTTCTCCTTGCTTACTTTGTGTAGAAATCGACTGGTTTGAGAAAAATACCAAAACTAACGTGTAGTTGTTGATAGGCAAACCAACAATGCCCTCCTAGACAATACTCGTTGCCATGTCAAACACCTTCAAAACGCTCATTCTTGAAGATGATTAGCCCTGATTTTTAATGGAAAATCAAGAAAACAAGTCTCACACAAATGGAGAGAAAAACCGAAGTTGTATTGATTGAAAATAAGCTAAGGAAGAATCGGCCATTAGGCCCTTTTATGCTGGTCTTAGCTACCTAAAAGAGTCCTAGATAGATCAAATTACATCTCAAAAGTCTATCAAAAATCTGGATAAAAACAAACTACAAGTTAAGATAATATTTGAAACTTTGATAAGCTAGCATTCTTGTCTTTAAATTTGACTTCTTGTGTTGATGCTTAGAAACTCCTTCTTCAGCCGATTTTAGATATCCATTGGAGGGATAGTTGACTCAATCTTGAAGTTGCGATATGCTTGGAAGAAGTTGGCTGAATTGAAATTGAATTGCCTTCAAGTTTGAATTCAAAGTTATCTACAACTTGAACATGTACATTGGCTGGTTCAATAGTGCTTGAATTGATGATAATCTTGGCTTCAAAATCTTGATGAGTTGGCTTCCAAGACACATCCAAAACCGTTTATAAGGGATGGGGAGCCTCAAGACAAATATGCCTCAAGGCAAACATTTCTCTAGACAAACATTCCTCAAGATAAACATTCCTTGAGACAAATATTCCTCAAGACAAACATTCCGTAGGACAAACATTTCTTCTTGGACAAACATTCCCGTTTGGACAAAACATTCCTTGGGCAACATTTTCTTAAAACATTCTCTTTGTCTTCCAAAGTATCAACATTCCTTTTGACTTGGATTTTTGCATGCCTCTCCTTTCCTATATAACAAAGACATGAAAACAAGGATCATTAGTAAACGAGACAAGAATTAAGCTAAAAGAACACACACACAAGTTATCCAAAAGGTTTCATTTTTGGGCTCAATGAGGTGAACCCAATGAACCTGAGGTTCATCTTGCACATGCCTATACAAGAAGCTGCCAACTTCATAACCAAGTTGTTTGGCCTTGCTTCTTGTCATAGGACCATGGACCTCATGATGGGATCATTGATCCTCATCAATCCTCCTTCCTCAAAAGGATTCGTCCTCGAACCAAAGGAATCAGTAGGAAAAAGGGATCGGTCAGCTACATTAAGAGTAGAACAAATTGAACCATACCTTTCAGGAAGATCAAGAATATACGCATTCTCATCAATACGTTGAAGTGCTTTAAATGGTTCATCTCCTCGAGGAAACAACTTATCATCATAGTACATGTGAACAATAAACGGTGAAAAGTTGTTTTGTCGCATATCATGTTTTAAAAGTTCATATGCATGTGAACAATAAACGCGAGACGATTGATTTCATTGAAACACGATATGTTATGTTATGTTCATGATTATGACTATGTTATGTTCGTCAGCGTGACATCGGTACAGGGGTGGTAGATGTCAGGGGCATATGGTTACGTATATGGCCGAGTGTAACACCAGGTCTGGAACATAGGATCTCCGTCATAGCACGTCACTGTTAGTACATGTACATATGTTTATGATGTTTTATTTCGTACATGTACTATATGGGAAATCGATCGGTATGTCGTGCGTCATTATTCTTATGAAAAGTGCTATAGCAAATAATGAAAATGTTATGTCTTCATGGAAATATCATTTTACGCAAGTTATGAAAATCGCGTCAAGTTATGAAATGTCATGTAACGAATGAACATGTTATGAAAAGTCATGTTTTATGCATCATGTGATGATCATGTCCCTTAGGTTATGATTAGAATATCTGCATGATCATTATGCCTTAAGATGATTAAGGAAGATTATGCATGTAGAAATGATGATTGTAAGTGATGACCTTAGCATAAGATGGATTAGTACTTAAGTATAGAAAGGCATGCTAGGGATATGCTGAGGAAGAAAGATATGATCTCTAAGGTATGATGTAAATTCTTATGTTCTGTTTTATTCTTGTATTATGTTATTATTTGTAAACGGAGATGTGATTATTTATGTTCGTTACTTTATTACTACTTGTCACCCTATTTCCCCATGTATGATCCACATGAAGTATCTAGAAAGATTACTTGCTGAGCGATTAAAAGTTGGTGGCTATCGCTCATACTTGCCTCATAACATTTCAGAGAATAGGAACCATGACGCCTTGTTCATTGAGGAGGAACCCCAGCTAGAGTATCCATGAGATGAGATGTAGGTCGAGGCTATGTACTTGCTGTGTTGAGCTTTATTTCATTATGATGTAATAAGACTATCGTGAGACATTGTACTTGTAGTTTGTACGCATTTGAATGATTTGTATTATTATTATTATTATTATGCATGTCGTGAGCTTATTTTTATGTTGCTTCCGCTATATCAATTACGATTCATGTCGACATGCACATGTATAGTGTCGACGCCTTGTACTACTCGTAGTAGAGTATGGCGGGTGCACCGTACCGAAACCCTAGTTCCGAGCAGGGCGCTACACAACTACCACACAACTTCTCTATATCTACACGCATGTGGGGCTAATAGAAGTGCTCTTTAAGGGTTTCTACGGTCTTAAGGACGCCAAAATGTCCTATCAACCCTCCTCCATGGGCTTCTCTAACAAAAATCTCCCTCATGGACGATTGTGGGACACACAACTTATGCTCCCTAAAGAGGAATCCCTCGTTTAAGTAAAACTTTCCAAAAGGTGCTTCTTTCCATGCTTCAAATATGATGCCAAAATCATGGTCATTGGTATACAATTCCTTAAGTGATTCAAAGCCTAGAAATCAAGATGACAAGGTAGTCACTAAGGCATATCTCTAAGAAAGAAATCAGCGACTACGTTATCCTTACGTTGTTTGTATTTAATCACATATGAGAATTGTTCAATAAATTCTACCCACTTGGCATGTCTCCTATTCATCTTACCTTGCCCTTTAAGGTACTTTAAAATTTCATGGTCAGTGTGAATCACAAACTCTTTAGGTTGGAGGTAGTATTGCCAAGTTTGTAGGGATCTCACAAGGGCATATAGTTCTTTATCATAGGTGGAGTAATTTAAAGAATCTCCTTTCAATTTCTCACTTAAATAGACTATGAGTTTCTTTCCTTGGGTCAAAACAGCGCCTCACCCACTCCACTAGCATCACATTCAAACTCAAAGGTCTCATCAAAGTTAGGTAACCTAAGAATGGGTGCAGTGGTTAGCCTTTTCTTAAGTTCATCAAATGACTGTTGTTGCGGCTCCTTTCACTGAAAAGGCATATCTTTCTTGGCGATTTCATTTAGGGGTGCTGCTATGGAAGAAATGTCTTTTACAAACCTCCTATAGAAGCTTTCAATGCCATGGAAACTACGCAATTCTCCTACAGTCTTAGGGTTAGGCCATTCAATAATGGACCTAATCTTCTCTTCATCTACTTCTATTCCTTCAACCGTGATTACAAAGACTAAGAAAACAACTCGTTCTAAGCAAAGGGAACACTTCTTGAAGTTGGCATAGATTTGTTCTTGTTTGAGTTTCTCAAAGACGGCTCTAAGATGGTCAAGGTGATCCTCAATAGTTCTGGAATAGATAAGGATGTCATCGAAGTACACCACTACAAATCTTCCTATAAATGATCCCAAGACTTCATTCATTAAGCTCATAAAGGTACTAAGGGCATTGGTGAGGCCGAAGGGCATCACAAACCATTCATAGAGCCCAAATTTTGTTTGGAATGATGTCTTCCATTCATCTCCCTCCTTCCTCACTTGGGAATAGCCTTGTCTAAGATCAATTTTGGTGAAATACCTAGATTCATGCAACATATCCAACATATCATCCAGCCTATGTACTGGGTACATATACTTCACACTGATCTTGTTTATGGCTCGACAATCAGTGCACATTCTCCAAGTTCCATCTTTTTTGGGGTCGAGAATAACAGGGACAGCAGATGGGCTTAAGCTCTCTCTAATTCGTCCACTGGCTAAGAGTTCCTCCACTTGTCGTTGTATTTCTTTGGTTTCGTTAGGGTTGGCTCTATAGGCAGGCCTGTTTGGGAGGGACAGCTCCTAGGACAAAGTCTATTTGGTGTTCAATTCCTCTCAGGGGTGGTAATCCTGATGGTGGGTCAGTGGGGAATAAAACATCATATTCCTGAATAAGGGATGCCACAGAGGTAGGTAAGGTTGAGGGTAAATCATCACTAAAAAGGAGGCATTCTTTATAGATTAAGATTATGACAGTTTGGTTATTATGAAAGGCATGTGTCACCTCTCTTTGTTTTGCAAAATACATTTCTTCCTATTTTCTTTTGTACCAGCAGGAACTATTTCCTTTTTCTTACTCTCTTGGGTTTTAGCATCATATTTCATGCAATCCACAAACTTTTTGTCAGCTTCTTTTTCCTTAGGATCGGCCCTAGACTTAGACATACGCTTTTGATCTTCATGGACCTTATAGGGTGGAAGTGCATGCAATTTAAACAGTTTACCATTCAATTTGAAAGAATATTTGTTTAAATAACCATCATAAGTCACATTTCTATAAAATTGTCAGTCACATTGTGGCGCCCCGCACCCCGGCCCCGCCGAAGTCGGTGCACCCGCCGTACTTCACTAAGGAGAGTACTAGGCGTCATCCATACGCGTCGTGATCCATGATAGCAATGCATGGATTTTTGTGCTTACGCGCAACAAATAAGCGAAACCGTGGCAGAATAAAAAGCTTCAAATTAAAAAGTCATCACAACCACTTAAGGTTTACAACCCACATCAATGTAGCAGAAAACAACAAAAGCAAATTGTTTATCCCATCGCAATTACATAAAACCATCATCCCTTAATGCTGGTACGTTTAGTCTCCTAATCCTGGCCATCCTTTAATGCACTCACGGGTAGGAAACTCTAGGCTCGTCATCAATCCATTCTACTTTGTCTCCTGCCACCTCTGGAGAGAAAAATAGGGTGAGTGACAACGTCACCAGCAAGTATACTATAATAATCATGGGTTAAATGGAAAGTACGAGCAAGAACCGAACCCAAACAATATTTGGTCTAGAAGCATACCTGTTCTCCGACCAACAGTCGATAAGGATCACTGCTTAATGTAATAAGATCATAGCTTAAGAAAGAATCACCAGTCAAAGCAGAATATAACATTAAGAGACTGTAACTTATATCGATAAATAACGCCATAATAATCATCACTTAGGATCTACAGAGTCGTCACCACTTAATCTTATGAGTCGCTACATAAAAGTAATAAGCATGCATATGTTCATGTGATGCATCGTGATAAAATGAAATATGCTCTTTCATGTTTTCTTTAAAAATCATCGTCATCGTAAAACAGTAGAGTGTTCAGATCTATCTTCCCGGATCTGAGGCGGTAACTTCTCCCCTTCGAATCAATTACTCCCGGATTCGGAATGGTAACGTAATCATACTTGCCGGGTCTATTCTATTCCGGGCCCGCACGGTCATCATACTTGCCGGGTCTATTCTATTCCGGGCCTGCACGGTCATCATCATCATTCTCATCATCAGGCCTATTATATTCCGGGCCTGCACGGTCATTCTTTCAGATCACTTAACCCGGATCTGCTCAGGTTCATACTGGCCAAGTTCATACTCACACACGGTACCGGTGGGGAAGCGTTCTTTTTAAAACAAAAATCATCCTTTTGAAAACGCTTTTCATCTTTCTTTCACATAAAATCCATGCCATAAATCATGCAAGTGACGATGATGCAATATATGACATGTAACATACAAACAATGGCATAATGCATGATATAAACGAATAGACATGTTTCGTTGACATGCTGGAATTTTCCAGCTTAGTAGCGTCTACTTCTCCTTAGGAATTTCCTACTAAAATGCACGTTTTAGACTCATTTGATCACATGTCCTTCTCCATAAATGTCATAAGTGAATGCCATGCATGCATTGTGGATTTACGATGTCGATAAGGGACTCGTTTGCTCTTTTTTCATAAAACGGTGTAACCTGAATTCTGAAATGACCCTCTTTTACTATAAAATTAATTGTGACTAATCCTTTAATCTTTTTCTGGAAATTCCAACTCTCCAACTTAATAAACTTATTGGGCTAGCATCCTGTCAATTTTTAGCCCAATTCCAATTTTCTAAGGCCCTTTTCCAGATCATGTAAAGTGTGACACAAATTCGGTCCATCCAGCACATTTCAGTTTGACCCGTTTTACTAGAAAATTTATTAAAACTAAACCACAGATTATTTTGACAAAATTCCAACTTCCACCTCTTCTTTATTCATTAGGCTAGTACCATGCTGAAAATTAGTGGATTTGCACACCTCTAAGGTCCATTTCTAGACCACCAAACACGTTACTTACATTCTGTCCAGTACAACTTTTTCCAGCAGGACCAGTCTTAGTAGAAAATTCATTAAAAATAAACCGTGGCTCTTTTTAATGTGATTCCAACTCTCACATCTAACCAACACATAAAACTAATAGAATACCAAAAATTAGTGGAATTGAAGGTTCCTAAGGTCCTTTTTCTGGATTCACAAAACAGCTAAAATTTCAGTCCAGCTCCAGAATTTTCCAGTGATCATATATTCCTCCTAAATGTCCTTAACTCACATTTTTGTCACCAACACTTAGCAACAATTTTGAGATGAACACACGCACCCTTCACCAACAGCCTCACTATTTAGTGCATGCAAGAAAATCATATAATCAAGAGTATTTTAAGCCTAACACACAACAAGATCAAATCTTGTCCCCACTTTCTTGCTTTATCAACATTTTTCATGTAAACTCACCCATCTTGCCTTAGCCCTTCCACCGTGGGCCTTTCATCATGAAAGAAAGAACCTTTAACATATTCAAGCCTAGATTAGAACATAAATATGCATATAACCATCAAAGAACACATCTTTGGAGCAAAGTACCTCTCCTACACATTTAAATGCCTAGGGCCGAAAGTTTTGGCCTTGCAACTTACCATTTTACAACTAAGATTAGATCTTAGGTATTTCTAGCCATTCATGCACACACTTTCACATCTAAACCATAAGAAGTATAGTGTACTTGCCTTTGAAGCATTTTGCACGGTTTGGTTGACACAAGAAGCTCTTCCCCCTTCCTTTTCCTATCACACACGGTCATAAGGCTTTTGTTAGCCATTCCTTGGATTATGTAATATATCTTATAGGAAGGATGAAGGGTTTCTTACCATTTGCATCATGAAGGGTTTGAGAATGATTCTCTTTTGCTAAGACACTCTTCTTTCTCCCTCCACCTTTCGGTCTCCTCCTAGTACCGTGAGGATCACGGTGTCCTTCAAGGAAAGAAGGCTTGTAAGTTTCAATCTTCTAAGGTGTATCTTGTTAACAACTAGAGAGAGTAAACTTACCTAACCAAGTCTTGATAGGGAATGATCTTTGGCCTCCCTTTGCTCTACCCGAATTCATTTGGGAGGAGGAAGAGGTTTAAGGGTTTTTGAGAGAGAGTCTTAATGATGGGAGTTAAGGAGACTTGTTTAATGGGATGGGTATTATTTCTCTCTTGGAAAGAGAAGGCAGCCGGCGGCTGCACTTGGGGGAGAGGAAAAGACTCCCTCTAACACATGAACTCTTTATTCCTTTATCTATCATTCCCTTGATGGTTCTTACTAAGAGTTGGTTGGGTTTACTCCTAAAGCTAAATGACCGAACCAACACCATGTACTCCATGTATATATATGTCTTCCTTAATAACACACCCCTTTTTGGTATATCCGTTATATGTACGTATATATATATATATACTTGTACTTTATATGTAGGCATGTGTGGCTGTACATATCTTCTTCCATGTATGTATATGTATACGTATTTATGCATGTATAGGCACACGCACCCATACCTACACCTATATGTCCATATTTCTTTTTCTTTTAGAAATAAGTCATAATCCTCAAGAATACTCTCTATCTCCTAACTATATGTGCATACACACACCTACTTCTTTGAAAATTATTCTGTCGTCGTTCGTATATGCCTTGAGTCGTATTTGTGTGCATCAATATGCCTATCCCCTTGCTATCCATAATCTGTCCATATCTTAGACCTTGTTGTTGCATCTTAGTTATGCTTAGGTCTCCGGGACTTATGGAATCATACGGTGGCTTTTACTTTATATAGTCCCCCTACATGTATGTACACTCATATATATATATATATATATATATATATATATATATATATATATATATATATATATATATATACCCAAGGCTCACACAAGTGTGTAGCGCTACTTATTCTCCGCCAAGCTAGATCTGCTAGACCTTATAGATTTGTAAAATTGATGGCCCATCTTGCGGCGTATATGCATTTCTAAGTATGTGCTCATACCATATGCATATGGGCAGGTTATATAATCAGAATTCTCATTAAGGTCGCCTGAACGTACTTCTTATATTAGTTCTCAGTTCTTAGATCATACCGAGCACTTATCTGTAAATTTCAACCAGCCCTCTTGATTCAGGTTTTGCAACTTGGGGTAAGCTAATTACCTTAAATTCTATATAATCATAGGTAAGCAGGTGATATCTTTCTTTCGAGGTCCCCTTATTCCATCGTGCTTCTCTCTCTACCTTGGTTGCTATGTTAGTTTGGAGCGGGGTACAACACACATATTCATTAGTTTCTTCAATTAGCATAACTTGTCTATTATTAGGGCATTCTCTTCCTATGTGACCACGCCATTGACACTTAAAACATTTGATATCTATATATCCACTAGAAGGTTTAGAAAAACACCCATTAGAGGCATTTTGTTTGCCTCTTTCATCCTGATTTTGTGTGATTTGCACATGTGTGTCATTCATTTGGGTTCTAGAGTTGTCACGGTTTTGGCCTCCTAAAGGCCTAAAACTGCCAACACCTGTGGACCTGCTTTGAAACCTTGAAAAAGATTGATTAGTATGAAAACCAGAATTGAAATTAGAAGAGCTACGAACCTTAAGTTGTTGCTCAATCTTTTTAGCCATATGCATCATGGATGTAAGTCAAGATAGGGTTGGAGTTCAACCCTTTGGGCTATGTGTTGTACCCCAACGACCATGTACTTGAAACTATGATTTAGTGACGGAATGAAAACAATGATTTCTTTAGTGCATGTTACTTACGCCAACTTAGCACTCTTTACTTAAATACTTTTGTGATGGATACTAAATAATTATAAAAGGGGATGTCACAAGGTATTGTGATACCTTATGAATTTCGGCCAAGAGGCCTTGATCAACCATAAAACAATTTCATTTCATAAGAATGTAAGCCTAATTGATCCTCACAAAGCAAGATTAAAATCATATTAGATAAAATAAATAATAGTATAAATTATATAAATGTGGATAGGATAAATGTGAAATGACCAAAACACCCCCAAGAGCCTAAAATTTCGGCCAAGGCCTGGGGAGAATCTAGAATTCTCTACATCCTTCCAAATAAATTTTAAATAACAAATTATATAACAATTAAAAATATAAAATAACCAAGTTGCATGCAAAAAAAAGTATTAAAATAAGAAAAAGAGGCCTAGGGTGTAAGAAAAAGTGAAGTCTAGGTCATCTTTTCCCCTCTCTCATGCCCAGCCGGCTGTCCATCCCCCTTACAACCTTAGTTTTTAAATTTTGCAAGACTAGCCCCAACTCATTCTATCTTGAACATATGCTCAAGGAAGCCTACTAGCAACACTTAAGAAAATTTTCATCTCCCTCCTCACCAACAACTTTCGGCCCCTTCATCTTGAAGGTTAGGAATCCAACTCAAGCTTCAAGACTCAAGAAACATCTAGGTAAGTCTTGTTCCAAGCTTCCTTAAGTGGATCTTATTTTGATAAGGAATGAAGCTCACATGAATTCTTTTTCTCCACCCCAAACCGTGGCCTCCATGTCCAAGTAGGTGAAAGCCTTCAACTCTCTTAGGTGGTGCTATCTTGTTACACTTGAATCTCCATTCCAAGACTACTTTGGTAAGATGTTTTAACCTCAATTAAAACTCTATTTTCACTATTGAAGGAAGACTAACCTTCCCCCTCCCTCATCTTCAAAACCGTATGTCAAGGGTGAAAGAAGAGGAGGATTTCAACTCAACTCACTCCATAACCAAGCTAAGACAAGAACTTTAGCTTGAAGAGGCAAGTATACACTATTCTCTCATTATTTATTTAAAGAATTAGTAGCTTGAATGGTTAGAAGTTCTTAAGATATGATCTTTAGTTGAATATCTTAAGTTTAAGATTATATCTTAGTGATTCCTTAAGAACAATGCTTTGCATGTGATTTATTCCTTCAAAGATGGAGTCTTTTCCTACATGCAATATGGAATGAGGCTGATTTAGAGTGAAATAAGGTTCACCTAAGTAAGTCTAGACAAGATTAACTCATGGATGTAATATGAAAGGTCCTAAGAAAGCATGCATGTGAAAGATATGAGTTTTATGAAGTTGTTTGTAGGATTAGATTAAGATGAATCTTGAATGTGATTGCATGCTGAAGATTTGTTGTACAATATGGTCAAGGCACCCCATATGTTTCGGCTTAAAGGATGGAAAAGAAGGTGAATATTGACTTAAGGAAGAACACTTGTTTTGGTGCATACATGGTACTTGCATTGTTTGCTATCTACAAATTGTTTGGTACAAGGCAAAAGTGACCTTATAATGAGCATGAAATCTGGATATCCATGTTACAAAGAAGTGTAAGTGGAAACCAATAAGCTATTTCATAAGAACAAGAGGTGTAGTGGATATTTGACTTGAATAAAGGATAAAACACCAAACTACTAGAACCAGGCAGAATGGAGTAACGTTTTCATTGTCTTGAAAGAGGACCTTGCAGACCTCCAATAAATCGGATTTTTGGTACAAAGCTATCCTTATGAGTTTAGTACAAGTGAGAGCTGGAATTTTGGTAAAATAAGCTACGGATTATATTTAAGAAATTATGTGGTAAAACTGCTCCAATTGAAAATTCTGGAGCTGGGCAGAATTGAATACTAGATTCAACGGCTTAAAAGAGGACCTTGTAGACTTTCAATAAATCTGATTTTTGGCACAAAACTAGCCCCATGTGTATAGCAGAGATGAAAGTTGGAATTTTGGTAAAATGAACTATGGTTAATTTTTAATAAAATATTTAGTAAAAACTGCTCAGACTGAAAAGTCTGAAGCAGAGCAGAACTGTACCTTCTTTTGATTGGCTTAAAAATGGACTTTGTAGATGTTCAATAAAGTTGATTTTTGGTATAATAACAATCCTAGGCGTGCAGTGAGTACTCAATCTGGAATTTTAGCAAAACAAGTTGTGGATTATTTTTAATGATTTAATTAGTAACACTGCTCAATTTAACTTACTGGAGCAGAGCAGAAATTAAGTAACGAGTTAATGGGCTCAAAAATGAATCTCGGGAACATGAAAATGGGATAATTTTCGGTAGGATGCTAGCCTTACATGTTTATGACTTGTGTGAGTTGGAATTTTAGAAAAACAAAATTATGGTTTTGCCACAAGTGAATTTTTAGTAAAATGGGTCAGCCCAGTTTCAGCATATGACCCATTTCAGAAAAATGAGTAAATGGACCCTTCAAAGTCGTTAGATTGATCCGGAAATTTTATCGTAATCACTTAAGACATAAAGGAGTGAAACCATGTAAATTAATCCGGTTGGTCTTAACGTTTTGATGGGTAATTACGAATATAAAATGGATGTACTAAATCTGAAAATTGGGCTGAACAGATGATTAAATTAAGAAGGCTCAATTTGGAGGATATGGACCTCTATATACGGTTTGGGCTTATAAGGGTTAAGCCTTAGGGTGTTCTTCAGGTCATAATCCAAATAATGAAGATTTCTAGGTCTCTTAAGCCTAGTTAGCCGCCTATAAACATAAAATAGGAAATCTGGAAATTCTTAGTTCCAAAATCATGCTTGTGACAAGTTATAAGAAGGCTCATGATCATTCACGTCATGACTTGCATTGCATATCATTCCATGTATCATGCATGTCCATATGCCATATGAATTTGATTTTGTGAATTTTATGCAAGCAAGTCTTTCAAGCAATAAATGTTTTCCGCTATGCATGAAAAGTTTTATGGTCCCATGTTTTAAAGAAAGATTCATGATTTCATTTGCCGGCTAAGCATGCACCTAACCCGACTCCAGACCCAGGGTTAATTGGTCTGATACATGTTCTGGACCCGTTCAAATCCAGGGTTAATTGATCTGATACATGTTCTGGACCCGTTCAGATCCGGGTTAATTGGTCTGTTACATGTTCTGGACTCGCTCAGATCCGGGGTTAATTGATCTGATACATGTTCTGGACCCGCTAAGATTCGGGGTTAATTGATCTGATACATGTTCTGGACCCGTTCAGATCCGGTGTTAATTGATCTGACACTCTGTTTTTATGACATGTTATTTATGGGACCAAAAGGATGTTTTGACCCGACATGACATCATGCATGTAGGATCTGCAAGACACCACTAGAAGGGGGGGTTGAATAGGTGGTGCGGAAAGTGTGGTTTTTAAAATTTGTTTAAAACTAAACAACTCAACTTCTGAAAACAGATTCTGTTTTCAGGACCAGTTTTAAAACGTTTTTACAACCAGGTTATAGGTCTCCAAAAATTCTGAAATTTTGAGAGAACTTAGCCTCAGATGTTATGAGGGTCCCCTAAAAATTTCAAATTAAAATTCAACCTGTAACCCCTTCAAAAACCGTTGGAGATCAGATTGCACGAATCTGCCGGAAACGGTAGACGGTTTTGAAAAATTTATTCCTATTTGTGTGTAAGTCCAAATGCTCTGAAAATTTAACCACTGACTCCTTATATACTATATTTAAGTGAGTTGAAACAGTTTTGCAAAATTCTTTTGGGAAGTAGGTCAATTACAATCAAAGTCTCAACCTTTGCAAGTCTGAAAAATCAGACTGCACTAGTCTCAAAACTTTTGATGTTTGATCGACTTATACTTATCCAAAAGGGTTGAAACTTGTGCCAAATTATGTTTCTGGAAATTTTTGTGATTTTTGAAAGTCGTTTACTATTTTTACGAACGCCAACAAAAAGAGTAAACTGTGCAGTAACAGAAAGTAAATGCTGAAAGTAAGTGGCACCAAGAATTTTATACTGGTTCGGTTATAAACAACCTACTCTAGTCTTCAAGGAACACCTTCCTTGGTTCACACTAGTCACACACACGCAATACACCTTACCACAGGGTTGATGGAGTTACACACCAACTCCAACCCTTTACAAACCTTGTACGTTGAATACAATATGCACGAACACCACCACCTCGCAAGAATGAAGATTGATCACACCTTGATCAATCTTTTACAAAGATAAAGAGTATGTAGTGGTATATTACAAGCCTATTCAAGGATAAGAATATAAATACAATAGGCTTGCAAGAAGAAAGAAAGAAAGAGAATGTAGAAGAAGAAGAGCTAGGCGTTTTTCACTTTGATTTTGCAATGCTTGTGCTTGTCTTGTTTTTGCTCAACTTCTTTCCTTTTAACCTTTTTGCAGCCGTCCCCTATGTGTCCTCCCCCTCTTGAAAATTATCTTCTAAGTCCTTGGGAGAATGTAAGACATCATTGTGACATGGTCTTGCTTACTTGGCATCTTCTCATTGGATGATCATTTAAGCTTTGCTTACTTGGCACTTCATGTTAGGTTGAATGTTGTCATCATTGATGACTTGGAAAATCTGAGAATAACACTTAAAACATGTGCCAATATCAATCACAAAATAATTTCCATAAAGCTCAAGATTGTCACATAAATGTTGCAAGACAAAATTTCTCCCTTACTAAGCAAAAAATCGGCCATTAAGGAGTTTTACCATGCTGAATTTTTAGCATGTGTTACATGGTTGTACAATTCAAAATAATTCCATTTTTCTTTGATTTTTCTAATTAAAATGAATCACCAATTCATAGCAATTATCTTGATCAATTTGGACTTGAAATTTGGTCTCCCACATGGCCTCAATTTCGGCCATTATACATACTACACATGCTGAAAAATTTTCAGCATGTGTGATATAAAATATCACACTTTATGAATTTAAAAAAATATTCAAATTACTTCCATTTCTTCTCCCAATCAATCACATAATTCAAGATGATAAAATATGTCACATTAAAGTGAAAATTTCGGCCACTCAAGCTTACACATGCTGAAATTTTTAGCATGTGTTATAAGTGAGACAAAGTTTGAAATCTTACCATTTGTAGCTTCTCTCTTTAATTCACCAACATTGTATGATTGATTCTTGACCAATCAATATACCAAAAAGGCTCCAAATAAGCTCCATCTCAGCTGTAGGGGCGTTGCATAGTGTATGTGCATGTGCTAAAATTTATTTTTGCTAACTTTGTAAAATAGTGCACATTTAATAATACACACATGTTATATTCCAATCAGCCCTTAATTTAATTTTCTAGAATACTTTAAGATGTATAACATATGTAAAAAGTGTCTAGATACGTGTCATATGATGTACCAAAAACGTTCCATGTGTTGTGTGCGTAGAAAACCGAATTTTCGATATTTATCGATTACCCCATTTTTCTCTAATTAAATTCTAACTTTTGCACATGTTATATATATTATGTTACACATAATATATATATATAATATATACTTTAAATCTCAGCACTTGGCTGGTCTAAAGTGGCGCCATTTATCATGTGTGAAAATTAAAATTGGAATCTTCACATTTTGGCCTTAATGTGGGGTGATTTGTGTGTGCCAACATGGAAAGTATTTTTGGCTGAAAATATCACCATTAGCACGAAATTTTTGATGATTTTTGAGGTGTAGGGGCTGGCCATCTATTTATGGCAAGTACGTGACACGTTGGCGAAGTTTCGGTATTCGTCCGATACGACAATTTTCGGTTTAGAACCTTTTAACATGTCGTATTTAATTTGTCATCACCATGACTTATATCATATGATATAAGACCTGAATATACTCATAAATATGAGTTAAGTATAGGTGTGACGTTAACGTACGTACATAAAATATATAACGTGTCGGTAGTACGTTGGAATACATGTGCGTGTGCCTTTTTCAAAAAAAATCTGAAAATATATGTATTATATATGTATGTGGCGTGTATATATTAATGAGGGGAGGAGGAGAAGGCTTTCCTTCCTTAGCCTTGTTGCCTTTGTGCCTTTTCCAAATGTAGCTTCCTTTAATGAACTACTTAGTTTCATTAACTAAGTACTTCACTTAATGAACTAGTTTAGTTCATTAATGGTGGCACCTGAAAATAGTATAAACGCAACAAATGTTTGCCATATGATGTAAGCTTTAACGCTTCATGGCTCGTTAGTACGGCGACATTATATACAAGCTAAATAAGGTAAGTAATGAACAATGTATCATGCATATATGTCTATCATGCACACGTTTTGTATATGTCATGCATTTAGATCACATATTTGAAATCACTCAAACCCCCTTTTCTCTACAATCTCCCCCTTTTGATGATTTTCAAAATAACTTATGCACATGATTTAAATGCTATCGCTCCCCCTTCAAACATGCACAAATTTGAAATTTGAATTTCAAATTTCCGGCTCCCCCTTGATTTGTGCAATCAGTATCAATTAATGTCTCTCTCCCCCTTAAAACATGCTATCTCTCCCCCTTTATTTTGGAAAGTAAATCAAAGATTCTTGTAAATAAGGAAAGAAAATCACGTCAAATCAAATCATATCAACTGAAATCATGCCTAATTTAGAGCGAAGAGATTCAAATGTTGCTTGATTTAAGACTTTTGTAAAAATATCCGCTACTTGTGCTTCTGTGCGTACGTGTTCTATGACGATATCACCATTGGTTACGTGATCACGAAGAAAGTGATAGCGTACTTCTATATGCTTAGCCTTAGAGTGTAACACGGGGTTCTTAGACAAATTAATGGCACTCATACTATCACAATATATAGGAATTCTATTCACGGTAATTCCAAGGTCCGAAAGTTGTTGTTTTATCCACAACAACTGTGTGCAACAAAGGCTAAGTGCCATGTACTCAGCCTCAGTAGTGGACAAAGCAACGCTTGCTTGCTTTTTGGAAAACCATGAAATGAATAAGTTTCCTATAAATTGGCAAGTCCCACTCGTGCTTTTTCTATCTATTTTGCATCCACCATAATCTGCATCAGTATAAGCATGTAAGTTAAATGTGGAATCCTTATCGTACCTAATTCCTAAGGTGGGCGTGTGCTTAATATAACGGAATATTCTTTTTACCGCATTGTAGTGAGACACCTTAGGTTGACTCTGAAATCGTGCGCACATGCATACACTAAACATGATATCAGGCCTACTAGCAGTTAAATATAGCAAAGAACCTATCATAGATCGATACAAGCCATTATCAAAGTCTTTACCATGTTCATCTTTGTCCAATTTAGTAGTGACACTCATAGGGGTGGGGGATGGTTTCAAATTTTCAAAGTTAAACTTTTTAATCATGTTATTGACATATTGTGCTTGACTTATGTAAATCCCTTTACTCGTTTGCTTAATCTGCAAGCCAAGAAAATAGTTAAGTTCACCAACCATAGACATTTCAAATTCAGATTTCATGCAATTTTCAAAATCTTCAACAAGTCTATGTGAGGTAGAACCGAAAATAATGTCATCAACGTATATTTGGATAATAAGTAAATCCGATTTATCTTGTTTCAAAAATAGTGTACTATCTATAGTGCCTCGTTTAAAATCATTTTCTAAAAGGAAAGTAGCAAAACAATCATACCATGCTCTCGGTGCTTGCTTTAGTCCGTATAGTGCCTTCTTTAGTTTGTACACATGATCAGGATGTTTCAAATCTTCAAAACCGGGTGATTGCTTCACGTATACTTCTTCTTGTATAAATCCGTTTAGGAATGCACTTTTTACGTCCATTTGATATAATTTAAAATCTTTCATGCAAGCAATAGCAAGTAATAGTCGTATAGCTTCTAAACGTGCTACGGGTGCAAATGTTTCATCGTAGTCAATTCCTTCTTCTTGATTATAGCCTTGTGCTACAAGTCTCGTTTTATTCCTAACGACATTTCCTTCTTCATTCATTTTATTCCTAAACACCCATTTTGTGCCTATTATCGTCTTATCTTGTGGTCGTGGCACTAAATCCCATACATCGTTTCTAACAAATTGATTAAGTTCATCATGCATGGCATCAATCCAAGAAGAATCACTCAAAGCATCATGTACATTTTTGGGCTCAATTTCAGAAATCATAGCATGAAATTCATTTATTTCGTCCGAAGTAATTCTTCTACGTGGTCGCACACCGTGAGTGAGGTTGCCTATGATGAGATCATGTGGGTGATCTCTATGCCATCTTGGTTGATTATTTTCTATGTTATCATGCATTTCTATGTGATCATGCATTTCTAGTGTGTCATTCATATCATGCATATCAAATGTACCATCATCTTCATTCAACACTGGTTTCAATTCAAAGTCATCGTCGTATTCTTTATCTTTATCAATCTCACCAAATTCATTAAATTTCACATGAATAGATTCCATGATTTGTCTAGTGAGAGGATCATAACATCTATATGCTTTTGAGTTTATAGAATATCCAACAAAAATGCACTCAATTGATTTGGATTCAAATTTGTCTAAATTATCTTTTGTATTTAAAACAAAACATTTGCATCCAAACACACGGAAATAGTCAATCTTAGGCATGCGATTATTCAAAATCTCATAAGGCGTCTTGTTTATTTTCTTTCTTATAGATAGGCGATTTACAATATAGCATGCACAATTTACGGCTTCCGCCCACAGAAATCTAGGCAATCTATTTTCGCATAACATAGTCCTAGCGATTTCTTGTAATGTACGATTCTTTCTTTCTACTACTCCATTTAATTGTGGAGTTCTAGGTGGCGAAAACTCATGCTTAATTCCCTTTTCTTTGCAAAATGAAATCATTTCTTTGTTTTTAAACTCACCGCCTCTATCGCTTCTTATCTTTTTCACATTTACACCGTATTGATTTTCAAGCTGTTTGATTAATTTCGCAATCTCAATGCCACTATCATCCTTATGTGCAAGAAATAAAGTCCAAATGTAACGAGAAAAATCATCAACAATCACGCATGCATAGTGGCACCCACCAAGGCTTGTAGTGCGACTAGGACCAAACAAATTAATATGTAATAGTTCTAAGACTCTAATCGTGCTTATTTCATTTTTAGGCTTAAGTGACTCACGTGTTTGTTTGCCTTTTATGCAAGATTCACACAACTGAAAGTTGTCTAAATCAAGCTTAGGCAATCCTCGTACTAGGTTCTTTCGTTGAAGTTTTTCTAGTGTGGAGATACCAATGTGTCCTAAACGTCTATGCCATAAATTCACATTGGGTTCATTTGACATAAAGCACTTAACTTTAGCGTCTACCACATCATCCATAGAAAGCGTAAAAATATTACCTTCTCGTTTTCCTTTTAAAACGGTTTCTCCATTTTTATTTATTATATTGCAATAAGGGTGAGTAAAACACACATTAAAACCATTATCAACAAATTGAGAAATGCTAAGAAGATTGTAGGATAAGTTGCTTACCAAAAAGACGTTGGAGATTTGGAGAGTGCTTGGATTTCCAATCGTACCTTTTCCGATGATCTTGCCTTCGTTGTTGTCTCCAAAGGTCACGGATCCGCCTTTTGTGACCTTCTTTAATTTTGTGAACAAGCTCGGGTCACCCGTCATGTGCCTCGAGCATCCACTGTCAAGGAACCACTTAATAGTTGTATCTTTCGATGTGTGGGCTCCCTGCAATGTGCAAAGATGATTTAGGTACCCTTTTAACTTTGGGTCCTTTCGAGTTAGTTAATCACCTCTTGGTAAAAGTACCTTTCGGTACCCATGCTTGGGTGATCCTTCTCGGTCTATCAAATGGCAAGAATGTAGATGAAGTTGCGATATAGTAGACATGTGGTGCATGCACTTTGGGCCTTTGCCCAAGGACTCCTTTATACTCATTGAATGAAGGACGTTTTTGATTTGTCCTTTTGTGTGTGTGCGTAGTGCGTGGATGATATGAATTTCGTGTATGCATTACTCTTTTCTTTTAATATCTATATGGTACAAAGTTGTATTTCACATGATATGAAGAGGGAGTGGGGCGTGATGAGGGAAGGTGCAGCTTTTGCGTCATCTTAGACGCCACTTGAGGCTTTGGAGAGTCTAATTTCTTAGACACACTAAACTTGGTTGGTTTGGTTGATACTTCATTAGTATCAACGTATCCCAAACCCGTTTTGTCACTATCATGCTTTTGAGATAATATAATGCGATGCAGCATGTTGGATCCCGTATCAAACTATTTCATCATTTTCTCTAAATCTATATTCCTTGATTTCAAATTTGAAATCTCGGATTTCATTTCATTATTTTGAGTGGTCAATGATGAAATCTCTGTCTTTAATGCAGTAATGACACATGATGACTCTTTCTTTGAATCGCTTAATTGAGTGACAAGATTCTTGTTAGAGGATTCTAACAGTTTCTTGTCTTCAATTAATCGCTTCTTTTCCTTAGCTAGAGTCTTAGTGAATTTGTGCAATTCTAAATATTGACTAAAAAGATCATCATAAGAAGGTTCAGAGTCAGAGTCAGAATCAGATGATACCTCATTAGATGCTTTGGATGCAAAGCATACTTGTGCAGTCTCCTCTTCGGTCTCAGTTTCAGAATCCGATGAATCACTCCAGGTGGAGGCCTTTAGAGCACGTTTCCTTTGTTTGGGTTCTGAGACGAGTCTATTTTTGTTCCGCTCCTTGTCAAGGTATTTATTTGTTTGCTTTTCTTTATTGGGGCAGTCATATGATAAGTGTCCGAGTTTGCCACATTCATAACATTTGACGTCTCTATCATTTGACTTGTTCTTATTTCTCTTGGTTGTAGTACCCTTATTTTTGTTTCTAAATGACCTTCTCATAAATTTTCTTAAGCCTTTAGCCAATAGAATTAGGTCATCGTTATCCGATTCAGAATCACTATCATCTACGTGATCGGAGGGAGGGGAGACGTATTCATTTGATTTAAAAGCAATAGCTTTACCTTGTTTAGATGATTCCGATTTTCGTATGGTGAGTTTATTTTCATAAACTTTAAGTGATCCGATTAATTCTTCCATCTTTATTGACTTAGTTTCCTTGCTTTCTTCTATTGCGATCACTTTAGGGTCCTATTCAGATGGAAGGCTTCGTAGGACTTTCTGTACCTTTTCCTGCATGGTAAAAGCTTTATCAAGAGACTCAAGAGAGTTGTAGAAGTTAGTCAAACGAAGATCCATATCAACAATAGACTCATTAGGCAATAATTTAAACTACTCAAGTGTGGACATAAGCATGTTTATTTTTGACTCTTTTACTTGACTCGTGCCTTCGTGTTTCATTTCTAGTATCCTCCACATTTCTTGTGCACTCGAACAGTTTAAAACATAACTAGACTCACTTTTACTTAATCCGTTTAGGAGCAATTGCATATCCCTAGCATTCATACTAAGTTTCTTTTTATCGTCACTCGTAATTCTTGTCTAGGTTTAATAATTTCTAATGTGACTCCGTCTACGGTGGATAACTTAGATGGGACAAAAGGACCATCTTCAATGATTGACCAAAGATCTACATCTATAGCTATAAGAAAAAGCTTCATTCTAAGTTTCCACTGAATAAACGACTCACCGTCAAAAAGTGGAGGCCTTTGGCTCGACATACCTTCTTGCTCGGTTTTGAGATTTGTGGTTGCCATCTCACTGAATTGTTGGATTCCTTGAAGTGAGTGTTCCTGCGCTCTGATACCACTTTTAGGATCTGCAAGGCACCACTAGAAGGGGGGGTTGAATAGGTGGTGCGAAAAGTGTGGTTTTTAAAATTTGTTTAAAACAAAACAACTCAACTTCTGAAAACAGATTCTGTTTTCAGGACCAGTTTTAAAACGTTTTTAAAACCAGTTTATAGGTCTCCAAAAATTCTGAAATTTTGAGATAACTTAGCCTCAGATTTTATGAGGGTCTCCTAAAAATTTCAAATTAAAATTCAACCTTTAACCCCTTCAAAAGCCGTTGGTGATCAGATTGCGCGAATCTGCCAGAAACGGTAGACGGTTTTGAAAAATTTAATCCTATTTGTGTGTAAGTCCAAATGCTCTGAAAATTTAACCACTAACTCCTTATATACTATATTTAAGTGGGTTGAAACAGTTTTGCAAAATTCTTTTGGAAAAGTAGGTCAATTACAATCAAAGTCTCAACCTTTGCAAGTCTGACAATCAGACTGCACTAGTCTCAGAACGTTTGATGTTTGATCGACTTATACTTATCCAAAAGGGTTGAAACTTGTGCCAAATTAATCCTAGAACGTGTGTCTATGTTTTTCGAAATTTTTGTGATTTTTGAAAGTCGTTTACTATTTTTACGAACGCCAACAAAAAGAGTAAACTGTGCAGTAACAGAACGTAAATGCTGAAAGTAAATGGCACTAAGAATTTTATACTGGTTCGGTTATAAACAACCTACTCCAGTCTTCAAGGAACATCTTCCTTGGTTCACACTAGTCACACACACGCAATACACCTTACCACAGGGTTGATGGAGTTACACACCAACTCCAACCCTTTACAAACCTTGTACGTTGAATACAATATGCACGAACACCACCACCTCGCAAGAATGAAGATTGATCACACCTTGATCAATCTTTTACAAAGATAAAGAGTATGTGGTGGTATATTACAAGCCTATTCAAGGATAAGAATATAAATACAATAGGCTTTCAAGAAGAAAGAAAGAAAGAGAATGTAGAAGAAGAAGAGCTAGGCGTTTTTCACTTTGATTTTGCAATGCTTGTGCTTGTCTTGTTTTTGCTCAACTTCTTTCCTTTTAACCTTGTTGCAGCCGTCCCCTATGTGTCCTCCCCCTCTTGAAAATTATCTTCTAAGTCCTTGGGAGAATGTAAGACATCATTGTGAAATGGTCTTGCTTGCTTGGCATCTTCTCATTGGATGATCATGTAAGCTTTGCTTACTTGACACTTCATGATAGGTTGAATGTTGTCATCATTGATGACTTGGAAAATCTGAGAATAACACTTAAAACATGTGCCAATATCAATCACAAAATAATTTCCATAAAGCTCAAGATTGTCACAAAATGTTGCAAGACAAAATTTCTCCCTTACTAAGCAAAAAATCGGCCATTAAGGAGTTTTACCATGCTGAATTTTCAGCATGTGTTACATGGTTGTACAATTCAAAATAATTCCATTTTTCTTTGATTTTTCTAATTAAAATGAATCACCAATTCATAGCAATTATCTTGATCAATTTGGAAATGAAATTTGGTCTCCCACATGGTCTCAATTTCGGCCATTATACATACTACACATGCTGAAAATTTTTCAGCATGTGTGATATAAAATATCACACTTTATGAATTTAAAAAAATATTCAAATTACTTCCATTTCTTCTCCCAATCAATCACATAATTCAAGATGATAAAATATATCACATTAAAGTGAAAATTTCGGCCACTCAAGCTTACACATGCTGAAATTTTCAGCATGTGTTATAAGTGAGACAAAGTTTGAAATCTTACCATTTGTAGCTTCTCTCTTTAATTCACCAACATTGTATGATTGATTCTTGACCAATCAATATGCCAACAAGGCTCCAAATAAGCTCCATCTCAGCTGTAGGGGCGTTGCATAGTGTATGTGCATGTGCTGAAATTTATTTTTGCTAACTTTGTAAAATAGTGCACATTTAATAATACACACATGTTATATTCCAATCAACACTTAATTTAATTTTCTAGAACAATTTTAAGATGTATAACATAAGTAAAAAGTGTCTAGATATGTGTCATATGATGTACCAAAAACATTCCATGTGTTGTGTGCGTAGAAAACCGAATTTTCGATATTTATCGATTACCCGATTTTTCTCTAATTAAATTCCAACTTTTTCACATGTTATATATATTATGTTACACATAATATATATATAATATATACTTTAAATCTCAGCACTTGGCTGGTCTAAAGTGGCGCCATTTATAATGTGTCAAAATTAAAATTGGAATCTTCACATTTTGGCCATAATGTGGGGTGATTTGTGTGTGCCAACATGAAAAGTATTTTTGGCTGAAAATATCACCATTAGCACGAAAGTTTTGATGATTTTTGAGGTGTAGGGACTGTCCATCTATTTTTGGCAAGTACGTGACACGTTGGCGAAGTTTCGGTATTCGCCCGATACGACAATTTTCGGTTTAGAACCTTTTAACGTGTCGTATTTAATTTGTCATCACCATGACTTATATCATATGATATAAGACCTGAATATACTCATAAATATGAGTTAAGTATAGTGGTGTGACGTTAACGTACGTACATAAAATATATAACGTGTCGGTAGTACGTTGGAATACATGTGCGTGTGCCTTTTTCAAAAAAAATCTGAAAATATATGTATTATATATGTATGTGACGTGTATATATTAATGAGGGGAGGAGGAGAAGACTTTCCTTCCTTAGCCTTGATGCCTTTGTGCCTTTTCCAAATGTGGCTTCCTTTAATGAATTGCTTAGTTTCATTAACTAAGTACTTCACTTAATGAACTAGTTTAGTTCATTAATGGTGGCACCTGAAAATAGTATAAATGCAACAAATGTTTGCCATATGATGTAAGCTTTAACGCTTCATGGCTCGTTAGTACGGCAACATTATATACAAGCTAAATAAGGTAAGTAATGAACAATGTATCATGCATACATGTCTATCATGCACACGTTTTGTATATGTCATACATTTAGATCACTTATTTCGAAATCACTCAAACTCCCTTTTCTGTACAATGCATTGCATTTTGCATAATTCATGAGCACGCTAACATGTTGTATGCTATGATTAATGATTATTAAGACAATATTGGTATAGCCTATCTAGATTTATGCTTAGGCTAAATCATCAAACAAATTTAGGAATGAAGACCAGGTATGAGTTATTATTTGAAATCTGTGGGTTATTACATTCATGTTATAATTCTTTATGTATTTCATGACAGTTTATTGTATTCTTGCTGGGTGATTTTTATCACTCACACTTTATTTTTCCCCAGAGACAGATAATGCTAAGATAGAGTGGATCGAGGATGAACCGAGGGTACCGTATCCATAGGCAAGGAAATCTGAAGGGAGCAAAGCTTATGGACTTTTGTGCAGCCAAGACGTTGTATTATGAACAATGTTTGATCTTTCTGAATTTCGGTTATGTTATTTTGTGGGAATGCTACTTTTGGGGACTTAGTATTTCATAATGCATGTTTATTTTGAAAAAGTTTTAATTCTGCTTAATTTTTACTGCCATGTTAATGTTAGCATGGGAGTCCATGGCTTATGTTATGGATTTTCGCATGTTATGCATGACGCTTTGTACTCTCCTTAGTGAAGTACGGCGGGTGCACCGTATTCGGACAAGGTCCGGATGCGGGGCGCTACATGTGGTATCAGAGCCCAGGCTCTAGATTTCAGGCAGAACGTAGAACTAAGTTATGATCTTAGCAACCTAAGTTTGATCTTAGACCTAAGTCATGATCTCAGATGAGTGATGGCCTTAGACTTGGACCACTTAGACCAGGTCTAGGATGCAACTTAATAATTCATCCTGATTTATGTAAGGTAGGTCTATAACGGAAGACATGCCCTTCCCTTATTTAAAATTTCAAATTATGGTCCTTAGTCAAAATGAATTAGTTTTATTACGAGATTCTAAATAAATATTAAACCCCATAGTGCAGATGGTGAGACCACGTGGCAGACCTCCGAGAGCACAACCAGCTGCTCAGGAGCCCATCCCTCCACCACCAGCTCAGGTCCCGCTGTCACCCCAGCCGGACCAGTATCCTCCTGGGAAGAATAATCCACCACCAGCACCGCAGGCACCTGTTCCTCCGGTCATCCCTGACATGAATACTTTTCAGGCTTTCTGCCAGGTTGTCACGCAGATAGGGCAAGGCCTAATTCATCAGAACGCTCCCCCTCATCCACACCAACCAGTAAGAGATGCCCAGTATTACTTCGAGAAGCTCAAGAGGGCTAATGTGCCACCTTTTGAGGGAAAGCCAGACCCAGATACCGCGGAAAAGTAGTTAGATGAAGTTGAAAACTGCTTTGAGTTAATTCAAGGCCCAGAAGAGATGAAAGCTCAAGCCATCAGACCTTTCTTGATCGGTAAAGCAAATCAATGGTGGAAGACGAATCTGCAACCTTTGCCCAGACCGATTGCCTGGGAAAGATTTTTGCAAGAATTTCACAAGTTTTATATCCCTCCATCGGTCAAGCTGCAAAAGAGGCATGAGTTTGAATCTCTGAAGCAAGAGCCAGGCATAATAGTAGCTGAGTACGCAAATAAGTTCATTGCACTAGGAAGGTTTCAGCCTGTCACCATGAATGACGAAGAAACAAAAATGCTGAAATTTGAAAGAGGCCTGAATCCAAGAATCAAGACGTGGTTAGTGAATGCAAATCCTACCAATTTTGGAGCACTCTTAGACGCATGTTATTGGATTGAGAGAGACATTATACGACGAGATGATGTGGGACAAAAACAAGAAAGACAAGGGACCGGAAATGAGAAGTATAGAAAGATGGCTAAAAAGAATTTCAAAGGGTCAGTTCGACAGGGACAATCTCAAGGGCAGAATCAGCACCGCCAGCAATCCCAAAATAATCAGCAGAAGAATCAGACTCCATCTCAGCAGCCAGCGATACCAGTATGCCATCAGTGCCAGAAAAGGCATATGGGTGAGTGTAGATGGAAGACAGGTAAATGTTTCGGATGCGGCAAGGATGGTCACCTGATTAAAGATTGTCCAGAAAGAGGAGTGCAGCAACAACAGCAGCCCAAGAACCAACGGCCCTGAGCAAATGCAAGAGTGCACGCCATGACGGATGCTAATGCTGAAGAGACTGCTGACGTAGTGACTGGTAAGATTTAAAAGTTTTATGTCTTCAGTACATTTTACTTATACATACCTATTATTGCTTAGCAAAATGTGCATGGTTCAGGAACTATCTTAGTGTGTAGCATACCCGCAAATGTGTTGTTCGATAGTGACGCCAGCCACTCATTTATTTCAAAGAAGTTTGCTAAGAATCTCGACCATAATCCAGTGAAACTAGAATCACCCTATAGAGTACAAGCAGCTAGTGACCAGGTTCTTGTTTCCCATCACATCTTCAAGAATTGTGCACTCGAGTTTAATGATCAGCGGTTTGAGGCAAATTTGATTCCCATATCTATGAGTGATTTTGATGTAATACTCGGAATGGATTGGCTCTCTAGGAATCACGCTCACATTGTCTGCTGCAGTAGGCAAGTTATAATTAAGAACCCGACCCAAGAGGAAATATCATTCCAAGGAGGAGCTAAGTTAAAGAAACCAACCAAAAAATTTTTTGTTAACGCGGCACGAGCCAGCCGAGCATTAAGGAAAGCTCATGAAGGATTCTTTGTCTATGTCCTGAGTGCTGAGCAAGAAAGCCCTACCCTTTCACAAGTTCCAATTGTAAATGAGTACCCTGATGTGTTTCCTGATGATTTACCTGGACTACCTCCTGATCGCGAGATTGCTTTCGAAATAAACCTTATCCCAGGAGCTGAACCCATATCGAAAGGCCCTTATAGAATGGCACCTGCAAAACTGAAGGAGTTAAAGGAGCAGTTACACGAACTGTTAGAAAAGAAACTCATTCGCCCCAGTGTTTCACCATGGGGTGCTCCGGTGCTATTCGTGAAGAAGAAAGATAGAAGTATGCGTTTATGCATCGACTACCGAGAGCTCAACAAAATCACCATAAAGAACAAGTACCCATTGCCCCGGATTGATGACTTATTCGATCAGCTCAGGGTATGTAACTAATAAGCTTTAGTTGATTAAGATATAAATCTTTTCAAACCCTATCTAAAGTATCTTAAAGCAAGGATCCCGAATCTTTAGTAAAATTGACTTGCGATCCGGATACTTTCAACTAAAGATTAAGGCGGAAGATGTCCCTAAGACTGCTTTCAGAACCCGCTATGAACACTATGAATTCTTAGTCATGCCCTTTGGTTTGACCAATGCCCCTGTTGCCTTTATGGATCTCATACGAATCTTTCAAGAGAAGTTGGACAAGTTTGTAGTGGTCTTCATAGACGACATCTTGATTTATTCACCCGATGAAGAGACTCATGCAGGCCATCTGAGGACAGTCCTGAATATTCTAAGAGCAAGACAGTTGTATGCCAAGTTTAGCAAATGCGAATTTTGGCTACAAAGTGTATCCTTTCTAGGCCATGTTATTTCGGAAGATGGGATTTTAGTGGATCCCAAGAAAATTGAAGCCATCACGGAATGGCCCAGACCAACAAATGTTACGGAAGTGAGAAGTTTCCTTGGCCTAGCCGGGTACTACCGGAAGTTTGTCGAGGAATTCTCGAGGATAGATGTTCCCCTCACCAGGTTGACCCAAAAGAAGACTAAGTTTGAGTGGAGCGCCAACTGTGAAAAGAGTTTCTCGGAGCTAAAAGCAAAGTTGACGTCCGCTCCTATACTAGCTCAACCCACCCCTGGTGAGAAGTACGTAGTGTACAACGATGCTTCGAAGAATGGTCTCGGATGTGTTCTTATGCAGAATGACAAAGTGATAGCTTATGCATCCTGGCAGTTGAAGCCATTTGAGCTAAACTACCATGTCCATGATCTTGAACTTGCCGCAGTGGTTTTCGCATTAAAGATATGGAGGCACTACTTGTATGGTGAGAAGTGTGAAATCTATACAGACCACAAGAGCCTAAAGTACCTCTTTACCCAGAAAGAGCTCAATATGCGGCAGCGCAGATGGCTGGAGTTGATAAAAGATTACGACCTTTCCATTCAATATCATCCGGGAAAAGCTAACAAAGTCGCTGATGCGTTAAGTGTTTTTCAGTGAGACATGGAAGATTTTGGTTTAGAAGAAGTGGATTCGGTGGATGAAGTCCTCGCTAAGTTAGTTCTTGTTCCTTCATTGATTGATAAGATCAAAGAGGCTCAATGGAATGATGAAGCTTTAAGAAAAATCAAGGAAAGGATGAAAGATAAGCCACGAGATGACTTTGAAGTACGCAGTGATGGCAGCTTATGGTATCGAGGATGGTTATGTGTTCCCGAAAACAAAGAAATTAAAGATGAAGTTTTGTTGGAAGCTCATAATTCTCGATTATCTATACACCCTGGAGCTAATAAGACGTATCAAGATCTCAAGAAAAAGTTTTGGTGGCACGGTATGAAGAATCAGATAGCAGAATTCGTTGAACGATGTTTAACCTGTTAAAGAGTAAAAGCTGAACACCAAAGACCCGCTGGATTATTACAACCCTTAGAAGTGCCGGAATGGAAGTGGGACCACGTCACCATGGACGTTGTGACCAATCTACCCAAGACTAAGTATGGGAATGATGCTATATGGGTCATTGTGGATCGTTTGACTAAGTCGACCCACTTTTTGGCTTTGACGATTAAGGCATCTATGGAGAAGTTGGCCTCTATGTATATTGACCAGATCATTTGTTTGCATGGGGTACCCATAAGTATTGTATGCGACCGCGATCCCTGTTTTACTTCGAGATTTTGGACAGCCTTTCAAAAGGCAATGGGTACAGAGATTAGAATGAATTCCGCATTTCATTCTCAAACAGATGTCCAATCAGAAAGAACCATCCAAACCCTTGAGGATATGCTTCGCGCTTGCATTCTTGATTTTGGAGGAAGCTGGGATAAAAGCCTTAAGCTCGTTGAGTTTTCTTACAATAATAGCTTCCACAGATCCATCGGAATGGCACCCTATGAGGCATTGTATGGACGAAAATGTCGATCCCCATTCTATTGGGACAAGATTGGAGACAAGATGTACACGGGACCTGACATTGTTGAGCGAACGCGAGAAAAGGTCAAGATGGTTCAACAAAGACTGAAAGCGGCACAAGACAGAACTAAGATATGGGCTGATGAAAGGAGAAGACCCTTAGAGTTTCAAGAAGGAGAGAAAGTTTTCCTAAAGGTCTCTCCGACCAAAGGAGTCAAAAGGTTTGGCATCAAAGGCAAGTTGAGCCCAAGATTCGTTGGACCTTATGAGGTATTGAAAGGGTGGGCGAAGCTGCGTATCGATTGGCCTTACCACCATCTCTTTCCCAGTAACATGATGTATTTCATGTTTCTCAACTTCGCCGATATGTATATGATCCTAGCCACATCCTTGAAGATAAACAGTTGAAGGTTGAAGAAGATGTAACTTATGAAGAGGAACCCTTAAGGATAGTTGATCGAAAAGAGAGGGCATTGAGAAAGAGATCCATACCCATGGTGAAGGTACAATGGAAGCATCATTCGGAAGAAGAAGCAACATGGGAAACGGAGGAAGATATGAGGAGTAGATACCCCCACCTTTTTGATTAGCTTCTGAAGTTTCGAGGACGAAACTTATGATAAGCGGGGAGGATGTTGTACCCCAACGACCATGTACTTGAAACTATGATTTAGTGACAGAATGAAAACAATGATTTCTTTAGTGCATGTTACTTACGCCAACTTAGCACTCTTTGCTTAAATACTTTTGTGATGGATACTAAATAATTATAAAAGGGGATGTCACAAGGTATTGTGATACCTTATGAATTTCGGCCAAGAGGCCTTGATCAACCATAAAACAATTTCATTTCATAAGAATGTAAGCCTAATTGATCCTCACAAAGCAAGACTAAAATCATATTAGATAAAATAAATAATAGTATAAATTATATAAATGTGGATAGGATAAATGTGAAATGACCAAAACACCCCCAAGAGCCCAAAATTTCGGCCAAGGCCTAGGGAGAATCTAGAATTCTCTACATCCTTCCAAATAAATTTTAAATAACAAATTATATAAAAATTAAAAATATAAAATAACCAAGTTGCATGCAAAAGAAGTATTAAAATAAGAAAAAGAGGCCTAGGGTGTAAGAAAAAGTGAAGTCTAGGTCCTCTTTTCCCCTCTCCCATGCCCAGCCGGCTGTCCCTCCCCCTTACAACCTTAGTTTTTAAATTTTGAAAGACTAGCCCCAACTCATTCCATCTTGAACATATCCTCAAGGAAGCCTACTAGCAACACTTAAGAAAATTTTCATCTCCCTCCTCACCAACAATTTTCGGCCCCTTCATCTTGAAGGTTAGGAATCCAACTCAAGCTTCAAGACTCAAGAAACATCTAGGTAAGTCTTGTTCCAAGCTTCCTTAAGTGGATCTTATTTTGATAAGGAATGAAGCTCACATGAATTCTTTTTCTCCACCCCAAACCGTGGCCTCCATGTCCAAGTAGGGAAAGCCTTCAACTCTCTTTGGTGGTGCTATCTTGTTACACTTGAAGCTCCATTCCAAGACTACTTTGGTAAGATGTTTTAGCCTCCATTAAAACTATATTTTCACTATTGAAGGAAGACTAACCTTCCCCCTCCCTCATCTTCAAAACCGTATGTCAAGGGTGAAGGAAGAGGAGGATTCCAACTCAACTCACTCCATAACAAAGCTAAGACAAGAACTTTAGCTTGAAGAGGCAAGTATACACTATTCTCTCATGATTTGTTTCAAGAATTAGTAGCTTCAATGGTTAGAAGTTCTTAAGATATGATTTTTAGTTGAATATCTTAAGTTTAAGATTATATCTTAGTGATTCCTTAAGAACAATGCTTTTCATGTGATTTATTCCTTCAAAGATGGAGTCTTTTCCTACATGAAATATGGAATGAGGCTGATTTAGAGTGAAATAAGGTTCATCTAAGTAAGTCTAGACAAGATTAACTCATGGATGTAACATGAAAGGTCCTAGGAAAGCATGCATGTGAAAGATAGGAGTTTTATGAAGTTGTTTGTAGGATTAGATTAAGATGACTCTTGAATGTGATTACATGCTGAAGATGTGTTGTACAATGTGGTCAAGGCACCCCATATGTTTCGGCATAAAGGATGGAAAAGAAGGTGAATATTGACTTAAGGAAGAACACTTGTTTTGGTGCATGCATGGTACTTGCCTTGTTTGCTATCTACAAACTGTTTGGTACAAGGCAAAAGTGACCTTATAATGAGCATGAAATCTGGATATCCATGTTACAAAGAAGTGTAAGTGGAAACCAATAAGCTATTTCATAAGAACAAGAGGTGTAGTGGATATTTGACTTGAATAAATGATAAAACACCAAACTACTGGAACCAGGCAGAATGGAGTAACGTATTCATTGGCTTGAAAGAGGACCTTGCAGACCTCCAATAAATCTGATTTTTGGTACAACGCTAGGGTTATGAGTGTGGTACAAGTGAGAGTTGGAATTTTGGTAAAATAAGCTACGGATTATATTTAAGCAATTATGTGGTAAAACTGCCCCAGTTGAAAATTCTGGAGCTGGGCAGAATTGAACACTGGCTTCAACGGCTTAAAAGAGGACCTTGTAGGCTTTCAATAAATCTGATTTTTGGCACAAAGCTAGCCCCATGTGTGATGAGAGTTAGAATTTTGGTAAAATGAACTATGGTTAATTTTTAATAAAATATTTAGTAAAAACTGCTCAGACTGAAAAGTCTGAAGCAGAGCAGAACTGTACCTCTTTTTGATTGGCTTAAAAAGGGACTTTGTAGATGTTCAATAAAGTTGATTTTTGGCATAATAACAATTCTAGGCGTGCAGTGAGTACTCAATCTGGAATTTTGGCAAAAACAAGTTGTGGATTATTTTTAATGATTTAATTAGTAACACTGCTCAATTTAACTTACTGGAGCAGAGCAGAAATTAAGTAACGAGTTAATGGGCTCAAAAATGAATCTTAGGAACATGAAAATGGGCTAAGTTTCGGTAGGATGCTAGCCTTACGTGTTTATGACTTGTGTGAGTTGGAATTTTAGAAAAAAGAAATTATGGTTTTGCCACAAGTGAATTTTTAGTAAAATGGGTCAGCCCAGTTTCAGCATATGACCCATTTCAGAAAAATGAGTAAATGGACCCTTTAAAGTCGTTAGATTGATCCGGAAATTTTATCGTAATCACTTAAGACATAAAGGAGTGAAACCATGTAAATTAATTCGGTTGGTCTTAACGTTTTGATGGCTAATTACGAATATAAAATGGATGTACTAAAACTGAAAATTGGGCTGAACAGATGATTAAATTAAGAAGGCTCAATTTGGAGGATATGGACCTCTATATACGGTTTGGGCTTATAAGGGTTAAGCCTTAGGGTGTTCTTCAGGTCATAATCCAAATAATGAAGATTTCAAGGTCTCTTAAGCCTAGTTAGCCGCCTATAAACATAAAATAGGAAATCTGGAAATTCTTAGTTCCAAAATCATGCTTGTGACAAGTTATAAGAAAGGCTCACGATCATTCACGTCATGACTTGCATTGCATATCATTCCATGTATCATGCATGTCCATATGCCATATGAATTTGATTTTATGAATTTTATGCAAGCAAGTCTTTCAAGCAAAAAATATTTTTTGCTATGCATGAAAAGTTTTATGGTCCCATGTTTTAAAGAAAGTTTCATGATTTCCTTTGCCGGCTTAGCATGCGCCTAACCCGACTCCAGACCCGGGGTTAATTGGTCTGTTACATGTTCTGGACCCGTTCAGATCCAGGGTTAATTGATCTGATACATGTTCTGGACCCATTCAGATCCGGGGTTAATTGGTCTGTTACATGTTCTGGACCCGCTCAGATCCGAGGTTAATTGATCTGATACATGTTCTGGACCCTCTCAGATCCGGGGTTAATTGATCTGATACATGTTCTGGACCCGCTCAGATCCGGGGTTAATTGATCTGACACTCTGTTTTTATGACATGTTATTTATGGGACCAAAAGGATGTTTTGACCCGACATGACATCATGCATTGCATTTTGCATAATTCATGAGCACGCTAACATGTTGTATGCTCTGATTAATGATTATTAAGACAATATTGGTATAGCCTATCTAGATTTATGCTTAGGCTAAATCATCAAACAAATTCAGGAATGAAGACTAGGTATGAGTTATTATTTGAAGTCTGTTGGTTATTACATTCATGTTATAATTCTTTATGTATTTCATGATAGTTTATTGTATTCTTACTGGGTGATTTTTATCACTCGCACTTTATTTTTCCCCAGAGACAGATAATGCTAAGATAGAGTGGATGGAGGATGAACCGAGGGTACCATATCCATAGGCAAGGAAATCTGAAGGGAGCAAAGCTTATGGACTTTTGTGTAGCCAAGACGTTGTATTATGAACAATGTTTGATCTTTCTGAATTTTGGTTATGTTATTTTGTGGGAATGCTACTTTTGGGGACTTAGTATTTCATAATGAATGTTTATTTTGAAAAAGTTTTAATTCTGCCTAATTTTTACTGCCATGTTAATGTTAGCATGGGAGTCCATGGCTTATGTTATGGATTTTCGCATGTTATGCATGATGCTTTGTACTCTCCTTAGTGAAGTACGACGAGTGTACCGTATTCGGACGAGGTCCGTGTGCGGGGCGCTACACTATGTCTCGGTTCAATCCATATAGAAAACGTGCCTTGATTGATTCTTCATGTTCCTGTATGTTAGATCTTTCCAACGAAATCTCTAGTTTTTTGTAGTATTCATCTACACTTTTAGTTCCTTGTCTTAAGTTGTGTAAAGATGAAAAAAATGAACTTTCATAATTTTTAGGGATGAACCTTCATCTCAACTCGTATTTCATTCCTTCCCATGCTAGGACTTTTGGTTGTCTTGTTTTAGTCCGATTTCTACAAAGATTATTCCACCAGTTTAATGCATATCCTGGAAATTCAATGGACGCGTACCTCACCTTTTGCAACTCACTATAGTTTGTGCACGAAAAAAATTAAATCCACTTTAGTTTCCCACTCTAAGTATTCCTCCTCGTTGCTTTTACCATAAAACGCTGGAGTGCCTCTTTTAGTTTTTAAGAAATCATCATCTTGGGGATAAAGGGGATTTTGCCGTTTATGATAACCACGGGCTGATAATCACCAAAATCATTCTCATCATGTTCAAATGGGTTTTGTTCATCACTATACCTTCTGGTTGATTTCTTTTTGGGCCTTGTTGAGATACGGACCTTCTTGGCTCAACGGTTGGTTGCCTTTGGATTTCTCCCTCAAATTCTTCTTGGGTAGGCCTTCTTCCTTGAGTTGTAGGGGCTGCCATACTTGTTCCTTGGCCTTCATGTGTGTCTAATCGTTGGTTCAAGCCATCCAAGTCAGCCCTATACATGCTTTGGTTGTTCAAGATGGTCTGTAGCATTTCAGTAATCTGTAACATTAAAAATCATGCCTTTCAACCTCTTTTGACCTGGTAGCTGAATTCTGTGAGTTAGGCTCCATTTTATTCCTGATATACTCAAGAAAAGAGAAAAACAATGAAACACAAAACTAACACAAAAACAAGGAAAGTGAGCTGATTAGTAAAAAAGAGTATTTGCACACTCCTCTAACTTTCCATTCAACTTTCTTAGCAACTTGTTTCTGTAGAGAAAAAGGGGTTTGAGTGATTTCAAAATATGTGATTTAAATGAGCATGACAAAAAACGTGTGCATGATATATTGCTTATTACTTGCCTTATTTAGGTCATATATAATGTTGCCGTACTAACGAGCCATGAAACGTTAAAGCTTACATCATATGGCAAACATTTGTTGTGTTTATACTATTTTCAGGTGCCACCATTATTGAACTAAACTAGTTCATTAAGTGAAGTACTTAGTTAATTAAACTAAGTAGTTCATTAAAGGAAGCTACATTTGAACAAGGCACAAAGGCAACAAGACTAAGAAAGGAAAGTCTCCTTCTCCTCTCCTCATCAATATACACGCCATCTTATACATACATACATACATATATATATACATTTTCAGATTTTTTGAAAAAGGCACATACACATGTATTCCAAAGTACTATCGACATATTATATATTTTATGTACGTACGTTAACGTCATACCACCATACTTAACTCATATTTATGAGTATAGTCTGGTCTTATATCATATGATATAAGTCATGGTGATGACAAATTAAATACGACACGTTAAAAGGTTCTAAACCAAAAATTGTCGTATCGGGCGAATACCGAAATTTCACCAACGTGTCACGTACTTGCCATAAATAGATGGCCAGCCCCTACACTTCAAAAATACTCATAAATTTCGTGCCTATGATGATAATTCCAGCCATAAAATCATTCCATGTTGGCACACACAAATCACCTCACATTAAGGCCAAATTGTGGAGATTCCAATTTTAATTTTGTCACATGTTAATGGCGCCACTTTAGACCAGCTAAGTGCTGAGAATTAAAGTTTATATTATATATTTTATGTGTAACATAATATATATAACATGTGCAAAAAGTTGGAATTTAATTAGAGAAAAATCGGGTAATCGATAAATATCGAAAATTCGGTTTTCTACGTACACAACACATGGAACATTTTTGGCATATCATACGACACGTATCTAGACACTTTTTACATATGTCATACATCTTAAAGTGTTCTAGAAAATTGAATTAAGGGCTGATTAGAATATAACGTGTGTGTATTATTAAATGTGCACTATTTTACAAAGTTAACAAAAATAAAATTCAGCACATGCATACATGTATACACGCCCCTACAGCTGAGATGGAGCATATCTGGAGCCTTGTTGGCATATTGGTTGGTCAAGAATGAAGCATACAATGTTGATGACATAAAGGAAGAAGCTACACAAGGTAACAATTCAAATTTTGTCACAATTGTGACACATGCTGAAAATTCAGCATGTGTGCTAATGTATGGCCGATTTTTTCCACCATTATGAGTGATATTTTACTTCTTAATTAAGGTGGAAGATAATTTGGAAGCATTTTGAATAAGTTATGGAATTTAAGTGGTGATATTTTTCAATATCACACATGCTGAAAATTTCAGCATGTGTGAATGTATAATGGCCGAATTTTAGGCCATATTATTGTTTAGTTTTTATCCCATAAAAGATGAAAATATCTTCTACTAAATGGTGATTCATTTTTAAGAGATAAATCAAAGCAAACATGGCAACATTTTGAAAAGAATACCCATGTATCACATGCTGAAATTTCAGCATGCAAAGTCTCTTAATGGCCGAAATTTTCATGCTCTGATACCACTTGTAGGATCTGCAAGGCACCACTAGAAGGGGGTGAATAGTTGGTGCGGAAAGTGTGATTTTTCAAAACTGTTCCAACCCATTTAAATACAACATATAAGGGGTTAGTGGTTAAAATTTCAGAGCAATTGGAGTTAAGAACAAATAGGAACAAATTTTTCAAAACAGTCTACCGTTTCTGGTAGATTCGCGCAGTCTGACCACCAACATTTTTGAAGGGGTTAAAGGTTTAATTTAAGTCTGAAATTTTTAGGAGACACTCATAACATCTGAGGCTGAGTTCTCCCAAAATTTCAGAATTTTTGAAGACCTACAACCTAGTTTTAAAAACGTTTTAAAACTGGTCCTGAAAACAGAATCTGTTTTCAGAAGTTTTGTTTGGTTTTAAACAAATTTTAAAAACCACACTTTCCACACCAACTATTCAACCCTCCCCTTCTAGTGGTGTCTTGAAGATCCTACAAGTGGTATCAGAGTGCAGGAACACTCGTTACAAAGGATCGAACGATTCAGTGAGATGGAAACCACAAATCTCAAAACCGAGCAAGAAGGTATGTCGAGCCAAATGCCTCCTCTTTTTGACGGTGAGTCGTTTATTCAATGGAACTAAAAATGAAGCCTTTTCTTATGACTATAGATATTGATCTTTGGTCGATTATAGAAGATGGTCCTTTTGTTCCATCTAAGTTATCCACCGTAGACGGAGCCACACTAGAAGTTGTCAAACCTAGACAAGAATATACAAGTGATGATAAAAAGAAACTTAGCATGAATGCTAGGTCTATGCAATTGCTCTTGAATGGATTAAGTAAAAAGTGAGTCTAGTTATGTCTCAAACTGTTCGAGTGCACAAGAAATGTGGAGGATACTAGAAATGAAACACGAAGGCACGAGTCAA